>CALYLW010000731.1:385853-769437 GCA_944989445.1 Ampullaceana balthica | reverse complement strand
TTATATAAATCCTGGGCACTGAGTGTCTTTTAAGTCACAAAAAATTTCTACTGCCTTAACACTGAAAGGTCAAGAAGATTCATCCCCAAATGAGATGAATCTATTTAAAAAATTGAAAAGACAATTTAACAATTAAAAATAAAAGCTTTTTGAATGAATTCTAATCATAATCATTATGAGCTGTATCACTTCCAAAATATTCTATTTAATTACATTGTTTAAATATTTTCTATGTAAATTAGCTTAACTGCAACAGCAGCTGCCATTGGTGCTGCAGGTGTGCCCCAAGCTGGCCTTGTTACCATGGTCATTGTGTTGTCCTCTGTGGGATTTCCTACTGATGAAGTTGGCATGATCATTGCTATTGATTGGTTACTGTAAGTATTTTTTTAGTTACTAAATTAGAACAGAGTTGAGTTGAACATTTAAAACAGAAAATTCTTCATTTTTAATTAAAAGTTTTTTAATTAAAAAAAAACACACCTTTAAATGATAATTTATAATGATAAAGATCTTTCCAAAATGGGCAGAAGTCCATGGGGTCTCGAAAATTTACTCTTTATTATATTTTTAATAGGCTAAAAAGAATTATAGTAATAATAAAAATAATAATAATAATGAAATTTTCAATTTAATAATTTGAAGTGAAAAAGCGACATAAATTTTACATTATGTCTATTATTTTGTTGACATATTATTTGGTAGTTTTAAAATGTCTTGAAATAGAGCTTTAAAATATTTTGTTTTAACATCCAGGGATCGTTTCCGCACAATGATAAATGTTCTTGGTGACACCTTTGGGGCTGGCATAGTACACCACTTTTCAATTGACGACTTAAGGAAAATGGACGAAGAGGACGCAAAGCTGGAGGTTGAGCAAAAACAATTATTAGAAATGGAAAATAAATCAAGTACAGCCAGTACTGATACTTTGGAGGAAAAAAAATGGCGGCATTGAAAACCCGGCTTACATCAGTTCACCCACTGTAGTAAAAATCTCCCACAATCATGCTGTAGTCTGGATCCCTTGGAAAAGCTATTAAGAATGCTCCACTGTCACCGAGTTGGTCTGTGGTTGTCTTCAGGCCTTCAAAATGTGCTTATACATGTAGTGTAACCAGAACAGCGGAGTTTTATAGTTACAGATCCAACTTTTGACATGTATGACTCCATCAATGGTTGGCATCAAATATTTTTTTCTATGAAAAAATGAGTTGATGCTGCTCTCATAAATGGCATCCACAACAGTGTCATCTCAAGCACATCAGTCTGAACGTTCAGACAAAATCTTAAAATATTTAAGTCTGTGAAAAATAATTGTTATTTTACTATGAGTGAGCTTGAGCCGCTGTTATGTGACATTTTTTTGAATGCAGTTTAGCCTAATTCTGTTCCTAAACATCTTAATGGTTATAGTTTTATAATAATGCAAGCGGGGAAGAGAAAAATGAACAACATTGACATTTCATATGCATTTTTTTCTCAAATGACAACAAAGCCAATGTCTCAGGAAAGTAAACATAAATTATTTTTCAATGCATGTCAAAGTTCTGCTATGCAAGATAAGATATTGAGCACATTGCAGTGGGCAATCTTCTTGTAACTTGGGGTGAATTTCATTCGGAAAAGCTTGTGTGATAATATTTTTTAAAAGAAACAACTAAGATTTTTTTAGCATGTGAAATTGAACCAATGGCTAAATTCGTGGTCAGGTTTCATATTCTGAATAATAGATGGAACAACAAATCATTTATAATCAAATACATGTAGCATTATCAAAACATATTAGTTGTAGTAAAAGCTTTTTCATTACTTTATTGTGGTTATTCAAATTTGGCATTAATTAAATTTGATTTTCTACTGAAATAATTTATTTATTTGAGCTATTTAAAACGTTTTTACATTTTTTCAATGTTATACCAATTGATATACATGTATGTGATGCTGTATATTGCAGACGAAGGAATAATGCTGTCAATTAATTTTTTAAAAGGGTTATAACTACTTAATTAATATAATTGTAATTTAAAGGTTTAATGTCATCAAAATTGTTTGATGAGTTGCAACATATATTAGCTATTGGCCAGTGAAGGTCAAAAAGGTTAGTATGTGGGTTGGGTATTTTTTTAATATAAACAAAAGTAGATTAAAATTATTATTACCACGAAGTAGAGCGTTAGTCACTTTTCAGATTTGGCAATGATACTTATTTGTTATCTAAAAGAAACTACACCATTACCAAGAATTAACTGACATCACATTTCATTGCTACTATGTTTCTTAAGTTCTAAATGTAAATAACTTCAAAGCATTCAGATATCTACTTTCAAACATTGCCATGGAGTTAGACACAGGATCTAAATGTTTTGTGCACGAAAAAAAGATTGACAAGCACTGATCTAGACCTCAGCATTATGGCTTTAAGCACAATGCTGAAATTATATGGGTGTAAACAAATTAAACATCTACAATGTACATATCTAAACATTAATTGATGATAATAAATTAATAAATTTTATACACATAGTTTTGTCTTCATTTGAATGTTTCTACTTGTTAGTTTGTGTACTTTTACAAGAAAAGTATTACACTGGCCAACTTGTTTTCAATGATAAAGTTTTGTATTGATATGTCACTAAATTAGTGTTAGATTAAAAAAATATGACTTGGATTGCGTCGATATGCATGTACACGTAGTTACATAGATACATTATATTGAATAAATCTATTCTGATAAACTATTAGTGATTTTATAGTACCTTAGTGTAAACCAGTCTTTAATAAAAAGAAACCAATATTTCAATATTTATAACAAGTCTATTGGTTAACAGCTAGTTGCCAAATGAATGATTTTAATAATGCTCCTGAAGGATGTTATTTCAGACTTTTAAAACAATTTAAAGTATAAAAATTTGGCGGCACTGTTTATATTTATGTTATGTAGGCAAACAAGTACAGAATGTGCAAAACAAACACCTTCATATACAAAAATAGTATGGAAATATATTTCATGTAGCCCAAGGAAGGTTTAATCTTCAATTTTTTTCCATGAGTAAGAATATATGCCATATATATTTCCGAATATATTTATTTTTTTATATTTTAAAATAAAATTGTTACCGCATGATAAGAGTTTCTTGTTGTGAGATATTTTTCAACTAATACAACGATTTATATGAAACAATTAACAACTCTACAAGTTCAGCTTACCTACATAAACACTCTTCTGTGAGAAGTGTTCTGGTTATTAGCAGATATTCCATTAGCATCATTAAACCGAAGAGAAGCATAACAACATGTTTGTAATTCCCTATTTAAATAAATTTTTAACTGCATCAATTACCACTTCTCATTGTTTTGTTTTTTTGTTGGGTAAAGATAAGAAAATCACGTAATAAAACAACGTACAATTTTAATAAATATCCATACTGTATTCTTATTGATTCACAAAAAGAGCACATTGAATAGAAATTTTATGAATTGTCTATCTTTAAAAATAACATCATCGCTGTTATCACTCACACAAATTTGTTTAATAGTCTGTCATCCAAATGGCAACAGAACTGCCAATATGTTTGATGAGTACTTTAACACAGTACAATCACAATTAGAATATTAGGCCAGGTAGAGTGACTTATGTAGTATAAAAATAACTATCCTGTAGGTTAATTTTACAAGACTTTAATCCACTGGGTGATGCAAAGCTAAAGAAACCAATAACTCGTTGATGTAGCTCTTTTTAAAAACTTTCTTCCCAATGTAAACTTATCTTCAAACTCAATATTTTCGTCTGTACAATGAAAGCCCCCACCTATTCAATAATATATTACCAGCACTCAAAAAAAAATTCAGATATTATAGCATATAGTCAACAGAGAAGTTAATAAAATTAAGGTTTGTATAACTTAAATGTGTCATCCAGCTCAGCGTCTTGAATACCTTCAGGGTTTGGTCTTTCAGTGAACCAACCAGTGCGGTACATGTTAAAGACACGTGGCCTCCTGACAATCTGTGGAGTCAATACATCATTGTCTGCCATTATTTTACAAGCAGCACCACCTAAAGCAATTATAAAACTTGAACCGCCTCCGAAGCGCACTGACTTGTCTGTTGAATAGATAAAAACAAGAATAATAATTTTAAGCCATGTACATGTGTTGCTAATGATTGCAGCAGAAAAATATATTTCAATATGTTTTTAAAATTATCAAAAGTAAAGCTACCCTGTCCTCCCAAAAAACAGTCCTGGATATTGTACATTTTAAGGTGTTTATCTTTATTAGTGCAAATTCTCTTGACACCAATGAAATGTTACTAGGGGTTAATAAATTAGGATGTGCCTGTTCAAAGATTATTTAAAATATGTTAAACTTAAACATTAAAAAAATATATTCAAAACATAAGTTTTTTATATTAAAAATAGAAGCACCCTTGTATTTTTCACATAGGAAAGCTTCATTCTTTTTTTCCACTTGAGGTCAATAAATTACTAAAAAATTAATTTAAATTCAGATAACAAAGCAGAGGAAAATAGAGTTCCAAACAATAACTATGTACCCATTTTTAAAAATAATTTAATGACAGTCACAGTTCTTAGTTCTTTATCAAAGAGGTTTTATGCACAATTTTCTATATTCTGAAGTCCTGATGCATTATTTGACTAGCTAATATTATTTTAAAATCACACTTTAAATGTCTCTTCCCCCTTTCCATCTCCTTTACTTTCATCCCATGAAATGCCCCCTGGTATTTTGGACAGTTATCTTACACCAAGTCCCAAGCATGGTTCCACTAGCGATTCCTCCAATAAAATGGTTGATGGGTCCATCTACATCCCTTAGTCGAGCACTTGTGCTTGTTGCTAGACCATAAGCTATCCCAGCAATCACTGAAATTTAAAATGCATTCACATTTATAATTTGAATTGCATTGTCAATTTCAGAAATAACACATTTTTAGTTGCATACATCATATAGAAATATTTGAAGAAAAAAAAATTACCTAAAATATAATATTCATTTTATTTTCAAAACTTTTCATATTACCTATTTCATACTGCTCTGAAGGATAGCAGAATTATCAGCTGAATATTAAAATGTAAATGAAAAAAAATACCAGAGTTTTTAAGATACATATCTGTCACTTTTTTTTGTAAACAGACAAAAATTAATTGTTGAAAATCATCAATCAACAATTACTGTTGCTTTGAAACAAGATTATGCAAAAAATGCGTTTTTAATTAGCATAAAATAACCAAGTTAAATTCTTACACCAAGGTGTGCCATGAGTGAAAGACCTCTCAATAGCAGCGTAGTGATTTAATGGAGGAGCCTTTTGATTTGTGTATACAAATCCACCGATAGCAAGAGCTGAAAAGAAATTAAATTTCAGAAGGTTTTATTTGGAGTTAGAGCGCAAGAATTAGAGTAATTTAATTAATTTAATGCTAATTTATTAAATTTTGAATAACAAGGAAAAAAGAAGATTTTATTTATATCATAATTAAGGCAATGATTTATATACGATATATGGGCCCCAAATTGTCTCTCCTTTTACCAAATACATTTATTAAATTGAGGGATGAAATTGAACCCCCTCTTTTCCTATCTCGTATATTACATAGAGTTTCTTTTTTTTATAGAAGATGATTGAGTCTTATGTTTATCTTTGGTTTATAACTGATTGTGCATTTACATTAGTTTTTTTTAAATGTTGATAGTGTGTTGATTTTCCTCGTTTGTTCAGGCAAACCATTCAATGCCCGAATTCCAGACAAGAAAGAATATTATGCGTATGCTGATCCAGTGCTAGACAACAGCAGAATGCTTTAAAACTTCTTTTTTAAAAATTACTATCACCAATTTAGGGGCCGTCCATAAAGTATGTCACGCTCCAAAGGGGGGTGGGGGTGTAAGAAAGTGGGACAGTTTGTGACAGGGAGGAGGGGGGTGGTAAGGCCATGTCACACATTTTAAAATTTTGTTTTCACTAATTTATTTTTTAACATTT
This sequence comes from Ampullaceana balthica, assembly GCA_944989445.1. Lineage (NCBI taxonomy): Eukaryota > Metazoa > Mollusca > Gastropoda > Lymnaeidae > Ampullaceana > Ampullaceana balthica. The sequence continues at coordinate 763,428 of CALYLW010000731.1, read as the reverse complement.
TTTAGCAGAATTTAATAGCTTTAAAAATAATTTTCAAACATTTTGTGAAACACTTGAATTAGTTTTATGTCAAAATAGCATGAAATGCGTATCTCTTGAATGTGTTGTTCATAAATCTGAATTGGATGCAGCAGGACTGATATTGAAGGATCAGGAATGGTTTGACAATCATGTTCCCACCAGCCAATATTTCACTCAAATTGTGAAATATCAGGACATAAAATGTTGTGGCAAAGTACGAAGCTCATATTTCAATGTTTTACCTTCAAGATTCTTTCCTTCTCTAATCCCAAACAACCAAACAACTGATGAACTTAGAGCTTCAGGCAGAGCAGATGCCGATTCTCATATTTCCTTAATTGTTTGTGGTACAAACTCTCAAATTTGATGACATTATGCCGAGATCAACAGGAGTTTTCAAAGTACAACCATATGATCTTTATAGTCCATCTTTGCAAAGTATGTCACTCATATTTTGCCTCTAAAACAATGTTGAAGAAACATGCAGGACAACACAGAGCTTGGGCTCAGGAGAATGTACCCACCCAAACTGTTCAAGAATCAACTCAGATAAAATGCACCGGTCCTTGGACAATTGCTTCTAGAAGGCAAAGAGAGCCCGTGGCAGTTATTGCCAGAGGAGAAAATGCTCATACAGAGGCTGTTGAGTGGCTAGATGAGGACGAGTTGATCTGTCTGCAATTATCCTTCCAGGAAACGATGATGGTGAAAGATTAATGCCAGTCGTAACTATGGATGAACAATTCACTTCACCATGGTAAGATGATGTCCAGGGAATATTTTTGAATTAAACAAAATTCACAGGACCATACTAAACAGATTGAATACAGCACATGAATTGGTCACATAATTTGTCAATCTTGTATTTTTTTGTAGTCAAATTGTTTTGTTTCCTTTTTATTATTTAATCACTGGGTGAGTTCAAATTTGGATAATCTACTTCTTATGCTGTAGCAAAGATTGTATAATCGGAAGATTATCTAAAACTTGACCTCACCCATTTTAAATGAAAAGGTAGCAGATATATGATGTGTATTCTAATTGTTGCAATTTTTGTTTTCAAATTCGATCTAGATTGAGTTACTACTTCATTGAATAACTGTAACAACTGTTGACATGTAACTATTCTACTATTAAAGTAATTTTAATAATCTGATAGTTCTTTTAAGTAGGGGTGTACCAGATTTCGACTCCAGCTCCGGCAGATCCAGAATCTGGCTATTTTTTTACAAATCCGGCTCCGGCAGAATTTCACTTCATAAATCCGGCTGGCTGGTAGACCCCTAATTTATATATATTCATAATGGCAAATCCGGAATCCGACCATTTTAACAAATCTTACTCCGGCACCGGAGGGATTTCACTTTAAAAATCAGGCTCCGGCTGAATTTCAATATTTTGAATCCGGTATATCCCTACTTTTAAGTGGAAATTTTATGTTTCAATACAGTTTAATAACGAAGTGTATTTTACGTATTAAATTAAATATTTTAATTAGGTGTTAAATAAATATTTTTTTCGAAAGTGTGACGTACGATAAGGGGGGGAGGGGGTCCCGAGATTTGTGACAGTTTGTGACAGGGGGAGGGGGGTAGACAATGTTAAAAAATAGTGTGACTCACTTTATGGACAGCCCCTAGCCTAATATGTAGGCTAGGTCTAAGTAAAATTTAGCAAACTGAAAATATTTTATGATTTATCTACTGTTTAAGTATAAGGATAAAAAACAGATTGATGCATGACTACTGTAATAATAATAATAATATGTATACATGCAGACAGTCATTATTCTATATATATATAATAAGATATTATTAAATTAAATAAACTACACCTATTACTATTAAAGTAACCTAATATATATAATATATAAATATATAATATCTAATATTATTACCTATTATTATAGAAGAATTTTTTTAATTGCCAATTACTAATACTATTACTAATACTATTAGTAACTGTTAGTTATTAGTCTATGAAGCCTATGTAAAATGTATATGGTAAATTAACGTTTGCGTCATTTGCTATGTCCGCAGTTTCGTATTGGATGCTTATCTAATAATTATAAGGGGAGGCGTCCCCACCCCACCCACCCTACCCACCCTGTTTCATTAAAAAAATTTAGGGCTGTTATCGATTAATTTAAATTTAATCGTTAACTTTTGAAAAATTATCGATTAATTAATCAATAATTTCGATTAAAGCCAAAAATAGAAATTTATGACATCATTAAACTGAACATTTCAAGGGAAGTATCAAAAACAGGTAATTGACTTCAGCGATGTATTTGATCCTTTAAAAGAATTGTTTATGGCAGTGAACACAGTAAACTTTTTCCCCATCTTCGACTTTGCCATCCGCAGTTAGCTTAAAAACAACATTTTTGCTCAACTTTCCAGGTATATTTTTAAATTTAACTGCGCTGGTGCTGTCAGCCATTTCTTAGTTGACGTCTGCCTGTCCACATATATTAATAAAATAAATTATAATATTACGCAGGAGAAGTTTGTACGTAAAAAAATATATAAATTATTATTAATTATTAATAATTAATTGTTTATTAATAAAAATTTTAAAACATGTGAATAATATTTTCTTTAATTTTAATCGAATTTTTTATCGATTAAAATAATTTTAATAGATACAAATTTTAACGATTAATCGAGAAATTAATCGATAATTTAATCGATAATTTCCGCAGCTCTAAAAAAATTTTTTGGGGAGGGAGACAACCGTGAAAAATATTAGTAAGGGGCAGGTAACTGCAACCTAACAACCACCATCATCGGCCGCCATCTTTGATCTGTCAAACGATAAACAGCCATTTATATTTTAAAAACGAAGTGTCTCCTTCTAGGACTAGTCGTAGCACTAGCCTGGATAGTCATAGCAGCAGTTTCCTGGCTAGAGCTATGACTAGTCATAAAAAACATGCTATGTGCTTACAGTTGTAAAGCTGTATTTTAATTATGCTAATACTAATCATTTGTTCTCATAATCAAATTTCATGATTACTAGGTAAGCTGATTAATGAATTTTAAAGTTAATTTTTTTTATTGGTGTCCATTTAATGACAAACAGTTATAATTTAAAAAAATCATAATCTGACATGAGCTTCGATAGGTGAAGTGATAGTTTGATGTTAAAACAGATGTGATTCTATTTTATAAAATTTAAAAATTTTTTTTGTTGTTGTTAAAACCACAATGAGTGTGCTGGTAATTTTAATTTTTGTATTACTTATTCTAAAAAGCGGATACGTTGATTAAATATATTTAAATAAATTTAGATTTTAGAATTAATACACACATGACATAACACATAAATAAGCCCAAATCTATATATAAATATTGTATTATATGTGCATATACATTAGTATAAAATATTAAGAAGAGTTTGTTAAGATAGAATAGCAACTTATTTTTTTCGAAGTATCTACAGTCTCCTGCTAAGTCAGTCTGCTAAGACTAGTTGCAGCACTAGCTAGGAAGCTTCTGCTACGACTAGTGGTAGCAGAAGTTTCCTGGCTAGTGTTACGACTAGTCGTGGCACTAGCAACATCCTGTCGAATTGTCTGCCTAGTCATAGCAGCAGTTTCCTGGCTAGCGTTATGACTAGTAATAGTAACACTAGTACTAGCAACATCCTTTAAAAAATGATTACTTTAAGTACTTTACAGACTTACTTTACTGTTTACTACACATAAAAAAAAACATTAAGGAGGTCATTTAAATGCAACTATTTTATTTTTAAATAAAAAAATTTCCCCTAAAATAACACAAACCATCATAAACATATATTAATATTATTAATAAACTTCGAAGCATGTGTAGGAAAATACTCACTGCCAACTAAGCCTAATTTTGTACCACTCCATGTCTTAGATATCATATCTCTGTCGTCTCCATAAAACACCTTTGACATAACACCAGGTTCTATCTTTTCCCTGTATTTGTAGAAGAAATCATTGGTTAACTCAGTATTAAATCTGTGCTGAACTTCCTTACTTTCCATCTTATTTTTTTTTCAATGACGAAAGTTGGAACACACCGAACTTAAAGAAATAACAGAAAGTGACTTTGGGAACCGGAAGTTTATATCCTCGATTCACAATATTAATAGAGCATAGAATATTCATTTCTCTCACTTAAACTTTTTTTCTTTACATGTTTTAAAACATTATTGTAAAAAAATAAAATAAAAAAATATAAATGAGGAACTCGTATAGTTATGATTATTTGATGGAATGACAATCTCCAAAATTAAATAATAATTATTATTGTTAATAACTTAAGACAGTGTTGTCCAACCGGTGTGCCGCGGTAGTGTGCCGCGAGAAAATTTTAGAGTGCCGCGAAAGATTTAAAAAATACCATAAATTGCTAGGCTTTTCGAACCTTCAAGTTTTGAAAAAAAAATATCCTTAACCGAAAATAGAATTGAATAAAAACGTTTCATGTTTGTATTGTTCTGGTTGTGAGAATCTCTTGAAAGCTACAAAATTTCTCTCCTCCATTGGGAATAAATATCTGTTGTAAGTAAATAAAAACCCTTTCCTGCTGTTCACTTTTTAAAAAAAACTTTTAATTACAGACGGGCTATGGATAATTTTTTGAAGAGAAGCCAGAAGGATTCCAGCGAGCATCAAAATGGAGAGAGAGCTGCGAAATCCAAGAAGAATGTTACCAAATCGGAAATATCACGAGGAATATCTTGAGTATGGTTTCATACAATGTGCAAATGATCCTTCTCTTCCGTTTTGTCTTAATTGTAACATGGCATTGTCCAACGAGTCCATGAACCCCAGTAAACTGAAGCGGCATCTGAACTCAAATCATCCAGGATTGAAAGACAAGCCGAAAAGTTATTTCGCATCCATTCGGTCCAACTTAGAGCAGCAATAAAAAAATAATGAAGAAATTTTCCTCAATTCCTGTCAAAGCTCAGTTAGCAAGCTATAAAATTGCGAATCTTTTGGTCAAACAAAAGAAATCTCATTTGGACGCTGAGACAAATCATATTGCCGTCTTTACGAATCGCAGTTGAGACTATGGAGTTGGGACCCGACGCTGTTGAAAAAATAAATAAGATTCCACTGTCTCACCAGACGATGGGACGTCGGATTGCTGACATTTCGACAGATTTGGACAATCAAATTAAAGAGCATTTTGCGGAAGCCGACGACATCCAAAAGCTATGGGCAATGCAAATCGATGAAAGTACTGACATCAGCGGAAAGGCGCAACTGCTCGCATACGTCAAACGTGAAAGACTGCAGATGATAGACAGAGAAATGAGAGTTTGCTTATCCAGCAATGAGCCGCGTTTTGAGCTCATCTGCTCCAAAGAAAACGCTCAAGTATCTCATTAATTATGAAACATCTTTTGAATAAACACTGATTTCTTGTTGTTTTTTTGTGAGGTGTGCCGCGCAAATTTTTTACCAGTTTAGTGTGCCGTGAACGATTTTCGGTTGGACAACACTGACTTAAGACTTTTAAACTTAAAAAGATCAACAGGAAAAAAATCATATTTAAAAACTAAAATAAAATAAAAAATAATGTATCATAATTCTATTAAAAAAAGAACAAAATATATTTTCAAAGAAAAATCACAAGAAAAATAAACAAACAGATAACACTTAAACTTACTTAAACAAACAAAAAGGCTACACATTACAAGCAAGAGTAGACAAAATTTACATAATGCATGGATAAGCCATATTGGCCATACGTAAAGTAAAGCGTTGGGCGCAACGCAATAATATGGTACTTCTCTATAGATGAGACTGATTAGTAATTTAGCCTACACACACATAGGCTACACATACACACACAGGCATGGATTGACCTATAGGCAAACTAGACACGTGCCTTGGGCACCTAGCGTTTGGGGGCACCACAACTCCTCAAGAAAAATGTGTATATTGTCCATAGGGGCCGTCCAGAAATGACGTCACGCGATTTTTGCCGATTTTTGACCCCCCCCCCGACGTCACGCGTCGTCACAAAAACTTAGACCCCCCTCTAAAAATACGTCACAAATCTTTGACCCCCCCCCCTTAAAAAACCAATTTATTTTCTAATTGAAAATTAGTATGTTTAAAATCTTTTTATTGTCATTTAAGTATTTATTATTTATTTAGTGAAGATCTACATTGTAATATCATAACCCACGTGAAGCATTTTTTAAAAACGTCTAACCGGCCTTCAGAAAACGAACTGTGTTAACATCCTTAGATTATATTTTATTTTAATGCATACAAATTAAACATTGACTATTAATCATCACGGTTAACGTCTTTGTTTAGAAAAAAAATTATTTAAAAGTAACATTTTAAAAATGTATTTATAAAAATCCCTCAATTAACTGACGGGCATCCCTTAAGAAAGAGGTCGGCGAACAGACGTTAATAACCTCATCTGGGGTCAAAAAGGGAATTCTTGGGGGTAATGCAGACTCATTTGGGACATATAACATCCACTAGATATATTAAAATACGTCATGTGTACGTGTAAGCTTGGAACATATGCCCATTATTGAACCGGTTCCTTCCAGAAAATGCATTTTTTAAAAATTTGACAACTATGTAGATTTCTTACCTACGTACTATACGAAGACACCTAAATCTACCCTACATTCATTTATATTGACACGAGTGACAATAATCTTAATCCACATGACTTGTCTGTATCACGTATCCTTTCTGTGATATTTAAAATTAATGCATTAAAAACTGAGCTAAGAAGAAAAGTTGTTTTGTGCTCCTCTCTAATTGCAATGTCAAGAATTTGATGCATTCAATAAAGTTAATGAATACTTGACTAATTTTAAATGGGCTCATTTACCATTAATCTAGAACAGTGCTTCTCAAACTTTTTAGTATGGCGGACCGGCAGGAATTTTTTCAACATTGCACCAGTCACCGGTGCACTATTTTCCCTGCACTGACAATTTTTTCTGTCCTTTTTTGAGAACATCTGCGAACTGGCAGCGGATGGCCCACGGACCGGCACCGGTCCGCGGACCACCACTTTGAGAAGCACTGATCTAGAAGACTAGAATGGCCAGCGGCGTTTGACCAAAAATCCTCGAACAATTATATCAAACTTAAAACGTTTTTAATTCTATCAAATAGATTCCCCCCTCCCCTTTAAAAAAAAGGATATTCCGTGTCGTTTTGACTTAAAATATCTACACATAATCCTATTCAGATCATTTTTAGACACTTGTCATGCTTGTAAAACTCACCAGTAGCATTTTCGGGGAGGGGGGGGGGCTAACGACACTCCCCAAAACCCCGAGTCAGGTGAACAGGACCTAGAGTCTGAGGGTTAAAGGGGGGGGGGTAATGCACACATAAACTTGTATATTTTGGGGTAACGGGCAAAAAATTTGGACGACTCCTGCCATGAGAGAACCAAACGGAGCTGCGGTTACATCACAATTGCTTTGATGTCAACATCAAAAGACGCAGTGTAACAATTTCATATGTAATCTTGTGGATTCTAAAACTTAAGGATTATAATTAGATTTAATATTCGTGTCTTGATAGCTTACGCCAACCAACGTCTGATGGCCTACCGACCGGCACATTAAGAAGCAATGATTTTAAATAAATTGTAAGGGACCAACTATTTCAGTGGAAGTTTTATTTTAAGATACCCTTATTATGTGACGTCACATTTCTTCAACCCTCCTCCCTCCCCCTCGTCACGCATCGTCACAAAAGTGTGACCCCCCTCCCCCCTAGGTGCGTGACGTCATTTATGGACGGCCCCATAATCGACATGACGTTAGCAAATCGCAAATGTAATATTAAATTGCACAGGGACGGATTAAACGGAAGACTGACTGGGCTAAAGCCAAGGGTCCCCAATGATATAAGACTAAATTAAGGGACCCTAAACTTATTAAATTGTATAATAAAGTGGATGGACAGGGCCCCAGGTGGAATTGCAGCCAGGGGCCCCGTTCAATCTTAATCCACCCCTAAAATCGCTTTTAAGACGCATTAATCTTCTGTATAGAAGGAGCGTCTGTAAACAGATAAGATAAGGGGACAAATGAAAAATTTGGATCTTTACAAAATTGAATTTTTCTAGGGTTGCTGTAGTTGGTAAGTCAGTTTGATCCATTTTTAGCATCACACATTGAGAAATAAGGAAATTCTGGAAAAGGAAATCCTTCTTATGTATCCCAAACTATATGTGAAGAACTGATCAAAATTATGTCCCCCAAAAGTCCCCCTTTCCAGTCCATGACGGACTATGGGGCAAGTGATGTAGCGTTCACAAGTTTTTAGCCACCACTAACGAGCAGGGGAATATGTGGCCAGCACAATGCCCCAGTGGCCTTGCCAGTACCTGGGCTCGAACCCGCGACTCGGGATCTGCCTCGGATCGATAGTCCAGTGTATCAAGTAATTATAGATGAAGTAAAGGCTTCCGGTTATTTAAGCTTGTCAATACCCGATATTTCACTTATAGATCAGTTAAGTTTTGTTCTTCGATATGTGGTAGATGGAGAGCCCATTGAGCCCTTTTTTTACTTTCTGGGAGCTGCAAAGTCACACCGGCGAAGGTATAGCAAAGCAAGAGTTGCAATACTTAAGTCAAGTTTGCAATATTGATTTTGCGAAATGCAGAGGTCAGTCCCGGATAACGCAGCTAATATGTCTTGGTATTACAAGGGCATGCAGAACAAAATTCTACAGGAAAATTAGTTTTCTATCTACATACCTTGTGCTACCCATTCACTAAATCTGGTAGGTATAAGTGCCGTTGACTCTTGTTTAGAGGCAGTAAACTTCTTCCATACAGTGCAACTGATCGATACTTTTTTCTCAGCTTCAACAAACAGATGGAATATTCTGAAAGGATGCTTTGTGGATTGAACGCTGGTAAACTCTTTTTCCGATACCAGATGGGAAGCACATGCTGTTGGCACTAAAGCTATTCTAAAGTCTCATCCTCAGATTATTGAAGCGTTAGGGTGTTTACAATAAGACCTGTCACAGAAGGGGGACACCAGAAGAGAAGCAGACAAAAATTGCAAAGAAGATACAAGAATTAGAATTTGCTATCACTCTTGTCTTTTGGGAAGAAGTGTTAAATTTTCACAGATTCAGTCAAGCTCTACTAAATGAGCTCGTGAACTTGAAAACGTGTGCTGATTTGTATTCTTCACTAGCAGATCACTTGCATGAAAGACAGTGGTCATTGATGGTGATGCCCCTGAGGTATCTTTGAAAGCCAGAGACAAATTTCATATATTTGTTTTTTACGCCATTTTTGACAAACTTGAGACAGAGATGGGTAGATAAGGATAGGTATATAATGATATAGCAGTTACATTTTCTTGTTTGGTCGATGTACCACAAACATCGCAGTGTTGTGAAGGACTAATAAATGCTTATCCTGAAGATCTGAACAAATAATTTATATACTGAACTACAAAACGTTTCGTGCATCAAAATCTGAAAACAACACGTTGAGTCATGCAGAATTATACAAAGTAATAGAGACAACATCCAGTTTGCTTTTCCAATGTAGAAATGAACTTGCGCATATTTTTAACATTAATGTTTACGAACGTTTTAACCGAGCGCTCTTTTTCTCAGTTAAAAGGACGCAAAATCTAAGTACATCAATAATGAAATAAGAAAGGCCTGATTCCTTATCTTTGCTGATGATTGAGACAGATATTTTGCGCAAAATTAACTTTGATGATGTACTTTGCCAGATGTAAATCTAGAATAAAGAACTTTAAAATGTAAAGATTTGATTTCTCTGACTTTCTCATCTATTAAAAAAGTTACAGTATCTTTGTCTATTATTATTACAAAATTAATTAAATATTAATTTTAATACAGAAAGACCTTATTGAAGGTTTTATTTGAGTGATACTAGAACAAACATATGTGTTAACAGCGGCGCCACTAGGGTGGGTGTCATCCAGTTTGGTAGGTCATGGTGTCACCCTCTAACAACTTACACCATAGACCTCCTCCGAGTATGCCAAATAACGTGGCATACAGAATATTACCCTTTGGTGTCACCCATTGCGGTCAGCACCTCTCGCAATCCCTTGTGACGCCCCTGTGTGTTAACAACTGTTTTGTTTGTAAGTTGGTTTGCTTAATGATGAACATACTAGCGGTCAGTGGGGAATCGGGACAGCAGGGGGCACCCATGTGGGTTTGTGCACACACACGAGACAGACCGACACACACACACACACGTAAACAAATATTCGGAACTCTATGGCAAGGTAATTGCTCGTTATGGTCTAAATATCATCGCCCACAAGTTATTATTCTTTATTCGGTGAAATAAAATAACTTGTTTTAAAAATTAGGAAATTTTCTTTCTGAATTGGCATAGTAACTGTGTCATTTCTATTGTTGCCATACTTAATCAATTGATAAAGCCCATTTTCGAAGTCTCGTTTCTTATTCCTGCCATTTGTGGGCCTACACCTATTTGGTGGCGTCGAGCACTTCGTTCAAGATTGACTACTTACGGAATTAATTCTTCCAGTTCTTAATTCCATTAGATGAGTAAAGCTTTGGATCATTTGCTGTAAAAGCAAACGACAACAAAAGCTAAGTGATGATGCGCAATAGGAGATAAAGCCATAAAACACATTTTATCCATTAGTAAACGTACTCTACAACAATTCCACCCTTAAACGTCTTATCTCTTCAATTTGTTGTTAAAATTCCGTGTTTGATTTGAGGAAATTAATATTCACATGATGGACTCTTTCCCAACCATGCTGCACAAATAGTAGTCGTAAATTTTTGTCTGTACTTTTGTGCCTCTTGCCTATTTCGGAAATGTTCGCGTCAACATCAGGGGCATCTGACAATGTGGAAAACCAATGATAAAAATGATAGGTACAATTGCACCAGTGTCACTTTTTCGTATTAATTCAATTTTTTGGCTTAGGAATTTGCCGTCCTTAAAAAAGTGCCGCCCGGGGTAGGCCCCCCCCCTCTTTTTTCTCACTACTAGCTACGGCGCTGGTTAAACTCACAATTCTTGAATTTCAATAGTTCATACATAAATGGATGTGGGCACAAATACTGTAGCCATGGTTTTTCTTTTAGACATAGGCTTTAATACGAAATTCATATCTATTTTTATACTATAAATGGAAAATTATATGCATTTATAAACTGAACAATTTTTTTAAAACAAAGGCTTCAAAGGATCATTTGTTTTAAAATGAAATCTCCATGACGCAGTTTATTACAACTTTTGGTGGGTGGGGGGTGGGTGGGAGGGGGGACTTTGTTGCGTGACAACGACATGCCAGTGTTAAAACATGCATTTCGGGATGGCCCCTTTATTCATAACTAGCAGACCCGTCGTAGGTTGCAACGATCTTAGTAATTAAACAACCCGTAAAAACAAAGTTTTTGACTATAAATCACTTGTATGAGACATAAATAAAATTATTGATTATGTGCAATATAATATGCACTGCGCGACAAACATTTACAGACTGAAACTGACTGAACTCCATTTCTCTAAACACGGGGATGTGGTCATCGATGGCTGGAGTGAAATCCAGTGACACGTGGATGTCAACAAATAGCAGACGTTTACATAGAGTTACATAGAGATAAACTAAAAATGCATTAATTTAATTACGGTACATTCGATCGATCTGAAATTTTGATACAATGCATTGTTAGGTGACACGAGTCTATGTGCAAAATTTCAGCCCGATAGCTCACGGGAAGTGGGTCATTTTTTACTTTTTGTTTTTTGTTGTTCAAAACACCTGTTCATTTCAATATGGATAACAATGGATACATTTATCATTATGTTTCAAGATCGTTAATAATTGCATGGGGAATAACATATTAACGTTTAAGAAAAAAGGCATTTTAGACCCCCAGCCCCGAAGGAATGGTCATTAGGAGTTCAGTGCCCTATAGTATTTTAATATTGGCTGTCAAGTTTATATATACAAAGTTTGGTTAAGATCCATCAGTTTACCTAGTAGCTAGCGCTTAAACTAATTTTTATATAGCTTATATAAGCAAAAAAATGACATTGCGGGCCCCCGCCGCCCCATGAGTGTTAAATTTAGTTGCCATTTTAAAAAAAGTTGGCAGTGAGTTACCATCCCGGGAGCGTACTCAACAGTTTACAAACATTTCATGACGATCGGGGGAATGGTTTAGTCCAGGGGTGCACAATCTTTGGGCTATTGACGGCCGCATAAAAAAAATTACTTTTGCCACGGCCGCCAAAAAAATTTCACTGAAAAACGAAACGGTAACTATCAAAAGTTACCCCTCTCGTAATAGTGAACGCAGGATGATAATAACATAATCATAATGTAATGTAGGCAAACATAGTGCTTAATTACAAACAAAAACATTTCCATCGATATTAACTTATATTTCTACTTTATTGAACATTGTCACAAACATACAGCATGAGTATATTTTTAAGTGCCTTTAGTACACTGGGAACACAATAATTGAATAATTAATAAGCTGCTTCATTAAAACTGTCCATGTAACTTAGCAGTCCAGAGTTCTGGTAATTAGGGGCTGCCTTGCTCTTGGATTTTTGCCGCGAGTCGCGCAAAGTCCGGGCACTCGCTGAAGATCATCAGTCGTATTCCTGACTCCAGATTGGTGTCAACCAGTCTGGTACGATATTTGTTCTTGAGATATTTCATTTGTGAAAATGATGCTTCGCACCTGCAAGTGCTTCCAAACAGCACTATAGTGTTTCTTGATATTTCGCGAAGCTTGGGATACCCCACAGCTACTTTCCATGTCTCCAGTAGATCGTTTTTTCCTCGAATTCTTCACAAGCTGAGCGTTATTTTTTAGTTCGATCAGTTCCATTTGGACATCCAACGGCGCCATCTCTGTCTCAACCAAATGTGGAGAAACAACAAGTCTCCAAATTTTCTGAGATCTTGTCGAAATCCTGAAAACGTTCTGCGAATTCCAACAACAGCGTTTCGAGTACGCCTGAAAAGGACGTAGCCGGAATTTCATCTTTTCTTATTTCATGGCTCTCGATTAAAACGGTGAGTTGTGGGAAATGATGGAGATTGAGCTGTTGGATATGACTTTGTAACAGACGACATTTGTCACAGAAATCCTGTTCTCTTCTGTGCATTAGGCAACCCGTTGTTCCTTTGCCTTGCAGAGACTCGTTGAGGCAGTTGATATAAATTAACAAATCTACAAAGAAGGCTAGAGATGTTAAGAAGGCCTGGTTCTGCAGTGGTAAGTCTTTGTTTTTCGTGGCATAAAATTCAAGTATTTCTTTTCGTAGCAGCAGAACACGGCGAGATGTTTCTCCCTGAGACAACCAACGACCACTGGTGTAGTGCAGAAAATCTTCAGCCGACGAATCGTTTGTGTGAAGAATTTGTATGAATTGGCGATGGTGAAGAGCATTCGTGCGAATGAAAAGGATAATGCGATTTACATCCTTCAGAATGTTATCCAAATGAAGAGATTTAGAAAACAGCGCCTCCTGGAAAATAATGCAGTGCAGATTTTTGAGCTGGTCATTACCGTGATTCTTCAACACATAATCGGAAAATCTAGGCACGAAGCCATTTTGCTTACCAACCATGCATGGCAGGCGCGCCGTCTGTACAGATGCCTCGCAGGTTCTTCAGATAAAGCGAGTCGATGCAAGCTTTTTTGACTGCCAAAAATATGTCTTCTCCTCGAGTTTGACTAACGAGTGTCTCCATGGAGAGCAGATCCTCGCACACTTCAAATGTTGGGGATAGTGAGCGAATGAATATGAGTAGCTGCGCTGAATCTGAAATGTCCGTAGATTCATCAACAGCAAATGCAAACAGGCTGCCCTCCTTGTTAATCTTTGCCTGCATGGAGAGCTTCAGCTGCTCGGCAATAATACTTTGACGGCGTTGCACGGTATCGCGCGACAGAGGAATACAATAATAATCCGTTTCCTTACCCGGATGAATGCACTTAACAACATCCATGATACAACTTTTCACGAGTTCCCCATCGGAATAAGGCTTTCCAGTGACACCGAGACGATATAGGCCACTCGATAGGAAGCTTCACTGCGCTTATTCGTAGTCTTAACAAAGGCAGACATCACTGAAGTCTGTTGTCGAACATTCCTCTTTAGATTTTCCACGCAGATCTTCGTTGAATCACCGTGTAACTGTGCATAGTTGTGTGATGCGTGTCGGCGAAAATGTTGCTTGGCATTGTCCCCTTTGACAGTTCTCACAACATCGCCGCAGATTAGACACTGCCACAAAGAAATCTAACTACCGTTTTACATTAAAGCTCCGCTTCTCTTCTTCCAATGTTCTTATCCTTTTGATCGACATGATGAGTACTAAGGCGGCACGGATAATATTATACAGTTAATAAGTGTACAAGCTGTATAACTATGATACAATTAATCGTTTTCATTAAAAGCTTTTTCACTGTTATTATGTTTATTTTACTGCTATGTCGAGAATCTGTCTGGATTTCTGGTGCAGCTGCCAGCTAAGAGTACACAGGCCTCTGGGTATTTGCGTGTACTGTAGCGCTACTGAAGTTGACCGACGGGTTACATGGTTACACAGAGCATTATTTAAAAACGTTATTGCAATCACATTCTATATTATACACAGAGCAAGCACGACACAGCGAATGTTCGTATCACATGGTTTCGGCGCGCTTCAATATTTGGCAGCTGAACTTCAAAGGCCTGCCCTCATTAGCTACAGCTGCAGCCTAACACCAGCATGGCTAGAGCTATTTCAATGTCTGAGCGATAAACACTGCAGCTAACGCTACAGCTGCCGAAGTCATCAATTGTTTCGCAATAACAAATGCTTAAATGAGTGTAAATGAATATTCGATATTTCGTTTACAACTTTACATAATATATTGCCAAATTGCAAGTATTTGACGGCCGCAGGTTATTATAATTTAAACAGATTTCCACGGCCGCACATTTTCGTGCCCACGGCCGCATGCGGCCGTACGGCCGCAGGTTGCGCACCCCTGGTTTAGTCAGCTATAAAGGATATACACAAACACACGCACACGCACAAACACACACAGACACACATACTCACACACGCACGCACCACACACACACACACACACACACACATTTTTATATTTATAGAAATAGATAAACCATCATTGGTTGATGGTCAGAGATTCTATGACAGATAAGTGGATGTCAATCCTTTAAATTCTTCCTCTATTTTAAATTGTTAAGTATTTTAAAAACTATAATAAAAGTTATGTATTATCGCAGTAAACAATTTATGGGAGCCTGCTTGAACAACTACATGTAATATATTTTTCGCCTCTTTTTTAAGATACATAGGCTCCATTGCACTAAAGTGGGGCAGGTTTTGACACCATGTGAACTAAGTAAACATGTTTGGAACGCTCAATATTTACATACACACGTACACACATATATATGTACATATATAAATATAATACAATAAAGCCCAAATAATGATTGGAAACAAAGGATTTCTGAATACAACTACAATGACAACAAACACAGCTTACTTTAATTCAATTAAGAATTGCCTCTTTTGATGAATAAAACTTTCAAGTACAACAAATAGCTTACATTTCGTAAGGAATTTGATTTTTGAAGCATATGCACACATCTGAAATTCGTAGAGAAATATACCATTCTTAATGAATTCTGAAATAAAAAATAAACTGTAATCTAGTTAAAGTATGTGATCAGGTCTGCAGTAGATAGTACTTCAATACGTGTAATAAAAATCGAGTAAATGTAGGAGACACATCTTTAATAAATGTACCGGCAATGATATGGGGCCGTCCATAAAGTACGTCACGCTATTTTTGACCATTTTAAACTCCAGCCCTCCCCCTTGTCACATATCTAGGACACCCCCACCCCCACTAAAGTACGTCACACTTTCGAACAAAAATTAATTTTTTATTAACAAAATAATTAAAATTTAATATAAAACAGCGTGACCTCACTCATGGCTGGACCCCCCTCCCCCCGTCACACTTTCTTACACCCCCTCCCCCCTCAGGATCGTGACGCACTTTATGGACAGCCCCTGTAGTGATATAATATTTCTAGATGACACTTATATAATGTAATAATATATCTACCCAACCTTATAGACAACACTTAAATCTATATAAATGCAATAAAATAAAATAGAAAACCTCTAGATGGTTCTTTAAATTTTTTTAAAAAAGATTCATTAACCCATGAGGCAATTTATAAATGTAATAAAATGTAGTTATTTTTATTTTCCAACACGTTACTCATTAAGACCATTATGTGATTTTAAAATCTATTAATATTATTTTGAGTAATTGATGTGTGTGGGCGTAAGGGGAGGGCCTTTGAAACATTTATTGAAGAGTATAACACGATCTTGATGGCTGATGAACTCAGTACATGCTGAAAAAAACTTTTGTAGTAAGCTCGTATTGTCAAAAATGTTCCCTTTAAGCTGCGCGACTGAGCAGATATCTGACCGACGCAGCACAGCAGCTTAGGATTACCGCGCAGCAAATTTTTCAAAATATTGCATTAAATTTGGATGCAAGGCAACATTGCACACGAGTTTTTTTATTTTTTACTTTGCACACGGAAAAACTAACCTTAGAGGGAACATTGATTGTCAACTTAAGGCTTATTTCCTTAAACACACACACAATTGGGATTCACTGACAGCAAGTCGAAGGGGTTGGCTATCAAAACTTATCTTTTTACTGTCGGTTATTGCACCCCAACTAACTTTGTCTGTCGGTTATTTCACCCCAACTAACTTTGTCGGTATTTGCACCCCACCTAATTTTGTCTGTCGGTTACTGCACCCCAACTAACTTTGTCGGTTTTTGCACCCCAATTAACTTTGTCTGTCCGTTATTGCGCCCCAACTAATTTGATCAGTCGGTTATTGTGCACCAACTTCCTTTGATCTGTCAGTTATTTGCGCCCCAACTAATTTGATCAGTCGGTTATTGTGCACCAACTAACTTGGTCTGATGCTGTAAAATCCACCAATATGTTTGACAATAGGATGACACTCCTCTTCAAAACATGAACTCTTGGGAAATTCCGCTTCAACGACAGGTGCCAGGTCAATACTGCAACGATCGCAAAGCGGGGGCGTCCAACCTTTGACAGACTGATGCGATATTAAAATTGGACACTATCCAGGACAGAGTGTTGATGTTTTAAACAAACTTGCTGGCCACACCATAAAATAAATATTAAAAACATTTTTCAATTTTTAAAATATATAACGTTCTTTTCACATGATTTTTTGAAGAAAAAAAAACAACAAATTTGCTGCATACAAAATACTTTTAATAAAAAAAACGTAAAAAACCACAAGTTTTTTACTTTAATTCCTTTATATGGGAGACATAACTAAAAGAATGTTCATTATAATACGCAGCGCAAGACAATCCAAAATTACAAAACTTTAGTTATGTCTATTAAAACATGTTTAATATAATGCGCACCGATCGGGAATATATTTTTAAAAATTATCGTCAATATAATACGCACCGAATCGCGCAACAGGAAAGTATTAAAAAGGTCGTTCAATATAATACGCACCGCGACTCTCTATCTCAAACATTAATATATCACATAGAATGGGACTGCAATACAGCTTTTAAATAAAATACAAAATACACAAACAAATTGTGCAATGAAAACAATAAATTTGAGCTTTATTTTTAGACTGATATGACAGTAAACGTTTCGGCTAATGCCTTCATCAGTACAATGATACATTATTAACATGATACATAGAGATAAATAAAATAATCTAAAAATTCAATAATTTAATTACAGTACATGCGATCAATCTGAAATATTGATACATCGTTTTTATCAGCGGCACGAGTCTGCCTGCAAAATTTCAGCTCACTAGCTTACGAGGAAGTGGGTTAAAAATCGATCAAATTTTTTTTCGGCAAGCAAGCAGTCAAGGGCTCAAAATAACAGACACCACAAGTTAATAAAAAGGATTTAATATAAAAAAATGTAAAAAGCCAAGTTTTTGACTATAAATCCTTTATATAGGAGACATAACTAAAATAATGTTCATTATAATACGCAGCGGAAGACAATCCAAAATTACAAAACTTTAGTTATGTATATTAAAACATGTTTAATATAATGCGCACCGATCGGGAATATATTTTTAAAAATTATCGTCAATATAATACGCACAGGATCGCGCAAAAGGAAATCATTATAAAGGTCGTTCAATATAATACGCACCGCGACTCTCTATCTCAAACATTAACATGATACATAGAGAAAAATTCAATAATTTAATTACAGTACATGCAATCAATCTGAAATTTTGATACACCGTTTTTATCATCGGCACGAGTCTGCCTGCAAAATTTCAGCTCACTAGCTTACGAGGAAGTGGGTTAAAAATCGATCAAAAGTTTTTTCGGCAAGCAAACAATCAAGGGCTAAAACAAACATACACCACAAGTTAATATAAAGGATTTAATATAAAAAACCCGTAAAAAGCCAAGTTTTTGACTATAAATCCTTTATATAGGAGACATAACTAAAATAATGTTCATTATAATACGCAGCGCAAGACAATCCAAAAATACAAAATTTGAGTTATGTTACGAAACTGCGTGCAAAATTTCAGCTCGCTAGCTTACGAGGAAGTGGGTTAAAAATCTTGCCAAAGTTTTTTCAAGATAACAATAACCAGACACCACGAGTAAAAGGATTTAAAAATAAGAGACTTAAGTCTTCGTATGTTGAGCCTTCTCGTCCATGAGGGGAATCCACCAATCATCGTCAGCGTCTGCAATTCCTCCAAGGGCATAGGTCACCTACGAGAGACCTCCTGTCATCTCTATCCTGGGCCAGCTTATCCAGGATCTTCCATTCATGGCCAATTCTCTTGATGTCTGCCTATAATTCTCGGCGCCAAGTGTTTCTTGGACGGTCTCTTTAAGTCTTCAAATGACGTCATTTAATTTCGGTATCATATTTTGCCCGCTCCTCTATCGCCATAAATCGTAGCCCTACGCTACTTTAAGTATTTTATATTTTATTTATCCCCTTACTTTTACACCCCTTCGTCAACGATTGTGTCACGTTTAAGGCAAATTTTCATAAAATGTGTAAACCCTTAAAATAATAATAATAAAAAAAAATTAAAAAATTTTTTGTCCCTTATTTTGAATAAAACCTTTTTTTTAGAAATTCTATGTGAAAATATAAATAATATGAAAAGACTTATATTACGCCATCTCAGAATTAAAAAAAAATTCGAATTTATAAATACATAAATTGTATATCGTAGGCTTATAATCAATGACACCTTGACGGAAAGTCTACTTGCAAATATTAATAACATATTTAACCGTCGAGTTCCAGTATTTAAAATATATGTTCTTTTCGGTAGTAAAAATCAGTAAAATCAATCAGCTGTCCCTTGGCCCTTTGTTGTGGATGGAAAAAAATATATATTTATGTCTCCCGCTTATCTTTGTAAAAAAGGGTTCACCGACAAAACAGCCCCGGACAAAATAGCCCCGACAAAATGGCCCTGGACTAATAGATGGACTAACAGTAAAAAATCAAATCAAATATTATATTCGTATTTTTACTCACCGATTCAGTGTCAGGTTTAGTTCACAACAAAATAATAATGACGTCACAAGAATGAATTCATTAGCATTTACTCGATATGGTACCAAGTCAAGGTTGTCTGTTGAAATAATATAATACCATCACAAGAAATAATTTTACAATTTGACCACTTTTTTAAGTGTGAAAAAGTTTACAAAAGCTTAAAATGAAAAGAAATAAAATAAAATAAATTTTTGTTTGTTAAAAAATGTAAACAATTTCTCTGAGGCCGTTTTGATCGGGGCCGTTTTGTCCGGGGCCGTTTTGACGGGTCAACAGCCAAGTTTCAAGCCAAAACATTCACCCCACCCATAACCCCAATAGTGCAGAAGTTGTTTGAGGGTGCGCAGTCAGTCTCGTAATAACGAGCAGCGGCCTTTTCGAAAATCGACAGTTTTTATGCAGGTGGAACAAAAGCTTGGCTCGCCATGAGGGAGGGGGGACACTCACCCTAACTGCGCCTTTGCCTACCATCCGATTTTTTCAGACATTATTTTAATGGCCGCCACTTTCTTTCTTGATTTTAATCGTTTTCATTTTTGAAACTAAAAGAGTCCTACGCCATGTAGATTGATTCAATGTACTTTTTTTCTTGTAAGCACGCCAAAGATTGGTAGTCCTCAAATTACCGCTCGTGGGCCATATCCGCAACGCAAGAGGTCCTTATCCAACTAGATCAAGTCAATATTGTAATTCCCCCCCCCTCGTTTTTGCACCACAATAAAAGTCCATGGTTAATTGGAGTTTGTTAAATTTAAAAACTATAATCCAACCCCCCCCCCGACCCCTTTTCTAGACATACACATTGATTGTGGGACAGTAAAAAGGCAAACACATGAAGCAGTGACTTACCCACACTCCTTCCACGATAATCAAGTTTGGGAAACCTTGCACTAAAGGAAGGGTTGTTAACCTGAGGTGACATTTTTGGGGGGTTAAGGGTGAGAGGTTAAGGGTCAGGTGTGGGAGGTGTTTTTAAAAACAGCGCCACTCCGCGCTTTGAACATTTTGAATTTTAAATATGATACAAATCATCTCGAACTTGAGGGTGATACCAGTGAAGGGGCTAAAGTAAAACATTCTCAAATCCAAAGGTTAATACCCCTTCTGGAAATGAGGTTGACATTTTGTTTACTTTAAATAAGTTTGCTTGTCAAAATAAACGTGGGCGACTAAAACAGCCATCGTAAATCTAACGTGGGCCCTCTCGTTTCAATCTGCGCATGCGCGACATGCCAGTGCCGCCAGTTGGGTTTAAATAGAGTCAACTTTCTGTGACTTTAATCAGAAGTGACCCAGGCCCCAGGCTATTGTGTTAAAGCATACAGTCTATTTCTGTGACTTTGATCCGAAGCAATACCCAGGCTATTGTGTGAGCGCATACAATCTATTTATTATCTGTGACCTTGATCAGAAGCAAGACACATGCTGTCGTGCAGGCGCTAGAAATCAACTCTCTTTGTCTTCGTTCAGAAAGCAGTACAAAGGAAATTAGGTAAGTACTTGTCATTGAATGTCATTGTTTGAATCTTGCTTGTATTTTCAACATTTTCCTTAGTTTTGGACCACATTTTGTTGTCAGGTCAGGAGTCAGTTACAAAAGTGGCCCCGCTCTTCCTGCAAGACGTGTCAAACTGTACACTAAATTTCATACACTTGGTAAAAGAGAAATGTTTACATCATATATCTGTTATTGATTGTTGTGTTGATTGCTGGCTTGTGAGGTCTTTGTATGGATGGACACCCAAACACGTATGAAAGACACACATGTTTCGGAATCCTAGAGTTTATTAGTTCTAGCTTTCATTGCGCTTCAGTGCATTGGTTCTTTACACTGTAGTAAGTGTGTAATTATCATGTTCTCCGGGATACTCAGAAACACAATTTACGCATTGGAATATACGAGGTTTACATTGTTTATATACGGTATCTACACTTGATACAGGTTTGGGAAGATTAAGTAAATTATATATTCCGAACGTGATCCATTGGTGTCCAGATGGCGCTCTCAGAGAGCACCGCCCCATGGGTGTCTCCTATAGCTATTAATTCTTACTGGTCGGGGGGGGGAGGGGCAAAGTTGCTAAGAGAATTTTAAGAACACTAGGCCAAAATCTGCTTGATCTAGAACCTTCTAGGCTTGTTTGTGTCTAGTTTTAATTAAGATGCGAGGTTTCATAATAAGTTTTGAGAAACCATTGGTATGTTTCAATGAGTGAAGCAGTTTAGCGTGTTGTATAAGTAAGTTATAACTTCGTTGTGTCGCACACGCTTTGGGGGTTTATTCATTCCTGTTTTTTTTCCTTAATATAATTTTTTTTTAAAACGTACCCCCTTCGACTTCAGCGACGGGACATCCGCCAACCCCACAAGTGGTTACCAGAGATATACTGCAGCGACAGAACGAACATCCGCCAACCTCACAAGCGGTTACCAGAGATATACTGCAGCGACAGAACGAACATTGCCAACCTCACAAGCGGACTCAAGCGGTTACCAGAGATATACAGCAGCGACAGAACGAACATTGCCAACCTCACAAGCAGTTACCAGAGATACAGCAACAACAGAAAGAACATCCGCCAACCTCACAAGCAGTTACCAGAGATACAGCAGGTGAGCAGCTCATGTCCTGATGGTAGTTTTGTACATGAAATTATTTACAAAGTCACATTAACAAAAATACACATGTACACCCACGTAAATACATGCACATAAATACACATGCCATGGACATTGTCGAGAACCTTGTGAGGTCGCTCGAATTTCAGATTCATCTCATGTCCTGGTGGTAGTTTTGTACATGAAATCATTTACAAAGTCACATTAACAAAAATGCACATGTACACCCACGTAAATACATGCACATAAATACACATGCCATGGACATTGTCGAGAACCTTGTGAGGTCGCTCGAATTTCAGATTCATCTCATGTCATTTTATTTGTATTGAAACTCTAACCCTGGCACTTGCACTTGAACAATCAGACAACAAAAACATCGGTAGTTATAATTTGTCGTTTTATTTCTTTGCATTACCGCTTTCTTTTAACGTGCCTAGATTTCGCCTAGGCTGTTTTAACATTGAAGTTCCCCCATACTTCTCTGGTCTAACTAAGCCCTACGACGCAACCCTTCGTGTGTGCCCGCAATGCAGTGTGTGACGGTTCTCTCCAGCCGAGTTCCACCGAGTTCTGCCCATGGCCTACCGACTGGTGTCTCTCCCAGACATGGTGCGGTGCTTAGTCCCAAACTCTCCTCTCATGTCAGTTCCTGCCTCTTAGGGTGGCTGACATCTAACCTGCGGACTATTCCCAGTGCATACCTAAACATTTTATCCATACAAATTCCCCCCCCCCTACTTTAACATGATTTCGAGTGTTCTCCCCCGCACCCCCCCCGGAGATTTCCCTACATCTCCAAAGGGTTTAGCTTGAATGGCACCGTCCGATCCGTGTTTTGTTTACTTATATTAGTACACTTCATGCTAGCTACACACAACTTCAGTGCGCTATGGCTCAGCGATATCAACAACAAACAACTGTTTACAAATTAGCATCTTATTGACAAAAGGACTTTTCTGGTTGCACAATGTACAATCAGATCAACTGTGACTCAGACTTCAAATGCTCTGAAGTCAAATTGAGAAGAAACTAAAGGAGAGTCTTGAGGCAATAGCACTCGTCTATCTCAATCTCGCTCCTCTACTTTGGAGCCGGCGCCATTTGGGGCTACTGCATTAAACTAATATGTGTGTTTCGAGAAGCGATTATGATTATCTATACCTTTGAAATTAAAATAATTAAATAACTGAATTTAAATTTTCTATTACCTATTGTGTCTTACAAAAATCATATATTTTTAAAAGGCTGTTTTTAATTTAAAATAAAAAAATAAAAAAAACAAAAACAAACATGATCAACAATGTTGTACTGTCATAAGAAATATATTATTACAAAAAAAAACTATATCGGGAAAACTTTGAAACTGATAAAAGGCTACCAACATTTATTAATGTGTTTAGATCAAAGCAGTTACAATTTGTATGTTTACTCTACAGAAAATGAGTTTGAGTCGTATAAGCCTTTTCATCGTTCTGTGTATCATAATGGAGGCAGCAGGCATGCCCAGTAAGTACAAAAAATATTTCAAATCTTTTAAAATTTGATCGTTTGTTCTGTTTCTCTTCTTATCGGACTCCACGCACAAGTTGGACTTAAGAGAGGAGGTGGGAACATTTTTTACAGTGGGGAAAAACCTTAACACGTAAACATTGGATAAAAGATTGTTTTATTTAATGGAGAACGAAGCCTCACCTTACTTGATGAAAATTCTAAAGTAACTTCACTATTTTTTTTTGCCTAAGTTTTATGTCTCATCTCCACCTTTCAGTGCCCCTTCCCCGCCCCCTTTTCTAATAAGTTTCGGGTATTGGCTCCCCCCTCCCTCCCACACACACACACACATTTTAAGTCACAGAACAAATGGTATAAAAGTCAAATAAAGTTTTAACGGCCACAGCAGAATCTATCTATCTATATATATTTCTCCCAAACGACGATGTCCAAATGAGCATAACGAATGACCCTCGCTGGTGTCGAAAAATCACAGTTGGCAAGCGTGGTGGGATGAAAATTTTATTTTAAAAAAAAGGGGGGGGGGTTGGGTGGCAAGAAAGCTTCTTGCGTTCACTTTCCGTTCAGTTGCATTTTTCCTTCACGGAATAATATATGATTCGTAGTGTAGTTGTTATCATGTCCGCCTTGAACGCGGAAAGTCCTGGGATCAAACCCCAGCGGGAACAAATTTTTAAATTAAAAAAAAAGTTAATTTCTGCCCTTTATTTTTCCCCTTTTCCAAACTTATCGGTTATCGGTATGCCAACAACACACGCAATGAACAACCCATAAACATGACTAACATGCTAGGGTCGGCTAATCACAGTTTATGTTTAAGGGTGGGCTGGAGGGGGGTGGCGGGTAACAGCAACCTAAGTGCGCATGTCTCCACATTTACTCACTATTTTTTGGTTAATTCGTGCTGCTGTTTGTTTCCGTACTCTCACCCCCCCCTGTTCTTTGCACTATCTATGATGAGCAAAGCTGCAGCGTATGCTACATCGCGGGTCGTTCTTGTAACTTATATTGCGTGCATTCAATGGGTAGATGGAAAGAGCACTTTGAAGAGCTCATAAACAGGCCAGAACCAAGGAATCCACCAGACATCCAACCAGCTGACAATGACCTGCTACTTGACTGTAATAGTCTCACCAAAGAAGAGCTTCGTAGGGCCATTAAACAACTCAGAAATGGAAAGGCTGTCCACCCTAGGAAAGGTTATCAACCGTATACTACTTAACAGGATGAGGAACGCTGTAGACCCTCTGCTGCGGGACCAACAAGCTGGCTTTCGCACCAACAGATAGCGCTGACCAGATAGCGACACTGCGCATCATTCTGGAGCAGTCACTAGAGTGGAACTCGCCGCTCTATGTCAACTTTGTTGACTATGAAAAAGCCTTCGACAGTGTGGACAGGCAAACCCTGTGGAGATTGCTAATGCATTATGGGGTGCCACAGAAGATTACTGATATAATCAGAAACACGTATGAAGGGATCAACTGCCGAGTTGTCCATGGTCAGAAGGGGAAGGATGCTTTCCAGGTGAAGACTGGTGTGAGACAAGGTTGCTTGCTGTCACCCTTCCTGTTCCTGTTAGCCATTGACTGGGTGAGGAAAACATCTGCACAGCAGCATCCAATGGACCTTGTGGGATCAACTTGATGATCTTGACTTTGCTGATGATCTTGCCCTTCTTGAACATACCCAACAACAGATGCAGGAGAAAACAAACATTGTCACAGCCAATTCTGCTAGCATGGGTCTCAACATACACAAAGGGAAGAGTAAAGTCCTCAAGGTTAATGCCACCAGTACATCACCCATCATGGTTGAAGGGAAGCCCTTGAGGAGGTGGACAGTTTTGTTTACTTTGGCAGCGTGGTAGTTAAACAAGGTGGTACAGATGCTGACGTCAAAATAAGGATCGGAAAAGCAAGAGCAGCCTTCCAACAACTCAAGAATGTTTGGGTCTCCAAAAACTTAAGCAGCAAGTTAAAATCAAGGATTTTTAACGCTATGGTGAAACCTGTACTGCTATATGGAGCCGAAACGTGAAGAACAACGGCCGTAAACATGACCAGAATCCAGTCCTTTATCAACAATTGCCTAAGAAGGATTCTCAGAATTCACTGGCCGGACAAAATCAGCAACCGGGAAATTTGGCAGCGGACAAAACAGAAGCCAATTGAGGAAGAGATTCTCCAGAAGTGGTGGAGAGGGATTGGTCATACACTAAGAAAACCTGCTTCTAATACAACAAGGCAAGCCCTAAAATGGAGCCCCCAGGGTAAGCGGAAAAGAGCCCGTCCAAGAAACACTTGGCGCCGAGAATTGGAGGAAGACATCAAGAGAATTGGCCATGAATGGAAGATCCTAGGGAAGCTGGCCCAGGCTAGAGATGCCTGGAGGTCTCTCGTAGGTGGCCTATGCCCTTGGAGGAATCGCAGACGCCGACGATGATTGGTGAATGCCCCTCATGGGTGAGAAGGCTCAACAACTCAACATTCAATGGGAATAGCAGTTCGGTCAAGTATTGAATGGTAATAGTAGTTGTGTGTAGTATTCAATTGTAATAGTAAAAGCGTCATATAGTATTCAAAAGGTAATAGTTGTTGCGTGTAGTATTCAATGGAAATACTAGTTCCGTCTAGTATTCAATGGCAGAGGCGTCAATAAGGTAAGTGTCACCCAGTGGGGTAGTTCATGATGTCACCCCTCTCACAACTTACCCCATAAACTCCCTTCGAGTCTGCCAGTGCCAAAGAACGGGAACATTCATAATTTTACCCTTTGGTGTCAACCATTGGGAAGGTGTCAACCGGTGCGGTCCGCACCCCCGTACCCCCCCCTTCCCCAATAACGCCTTTAATCAATGGTAATAGTTGCACGTCTAGTATTCAAAGGTAATAGTAATTACACGTCTAGTATTCAAAGGTAATAGTAGTTGCACGTCTAGTATTCAAAGGTAATAGTAGTTGCACGTCTAGTATTCAAAGGTAATAGTAGTTGCACGTCTAGTATTCAAAGGTAATAGTAGTTGCACGTCTAGTATTCAAAGGTAATAGTAGTTGCACGTTTAGTATTCAATGGGAATAACAGTTATGAAGGCTTGACATCCGGAACTGGGAGGAGTAGTCAGACGATCGAGCTACATGGCGGGACGTGGTGAAAGGAGAAACAGAGCCGAGGAGCTAAACAGAGCAAAACAGGGTGGCAACAGCTGAAAAAAGATTGAAAAGGAAGGCCAGGCATCACCGCATTCTTCTGTGGGACATGTGAAAGAGACTGCCTCTCAAGTATTGGTCTCTAAAGCCGCACCAAGAGCTGAAAACTGGGAAGAAAATCTATAGTCTTTCGTAGACGGATTGATGCCATAAAGAAGTAGTTGCGTGTAGTTTTAAATGAAAATAGGTAGAAGACTTCATTGGCAAAGAGTTATCGAGGATCATATAAATTTTAACACGCATTTAGTTTCAAATAACAGAGTGCTATTCGTGGATATCCAATTCGCATTATCTTTTAAGTTAAGACGCTCTTTATATTTAGCAAGATTACAATTTGCAACGTTTATCCCCCCGGTTTTACTTATTATTGTCGAGCATTTTATAAAAATTTTGAATGGTGTTTAAGTTTTTGTTTTCAAAGTAAATGAAAAAGGAAAAGTGTGTGTGTGTGTGCTGAACGGACAGCCGTCCATTGTACCGAGCGTGAAGCTCTTATACTATTCTTA
Organism: Ampullaceana balthica; assembly: GCA_944989445.1. Classification (NCBI taxonomy): domain Eukaryota; kingdom Metazoa; phylum Mollusca; class Gastropoda; family Lymnaeidae; genus Ampullaceana; species Ampullaceana balthica. The sequence continues at coordinate 735,876 of CALYLW010000731.1, read as the reverse complement.
TAAGTGATATTATAAGTCATTGAATGTACATAATCAGTAATTACAGTTCAAAATGTATCAGTATAGTATAATTTAAGGGGGAAATAATAGTGGTTAGAATAGGTCACCAAACTATAGCGGGCTTCTCAATGTACGGACTTAACAGTCACTGATGTTATTTAACAAAACATACCTTCCAGTATTATCAGTATACATAATTCCCGTTGTCTGTATGTATGGTTGTAATGTAGGTGGCGCTGCGAATGGATGTAATGCTGTTAGGTGGCCATGCGATTGATTTTGTTTTATAGTGCTGCTCCAAAAATAATAATTTTCGAACGTTCCGCATAAAATTGTTCAATATGATAATAAATGAATCAAATAAAAATAAATAAAATAAATGAAAGTTCTGTATTACGTTATTTTTTAATCTGATGTGTATTTATTTTGAAAACTTCCGTCATTTTTGATGGGTGATAAAATTCTAGTAGAGAACTAAATAAGAATCACACAGAGCGATATTCCTTCCCCTCAAGGTACGCCCCTGCACACATTTTCCGGACCTTAAAATCTGTTCTTATCTTTATTTTTCTGTATAGGGTGATGTGTAACAAGTTGATTTCAGCGCTCACTTTGTTTTGCTATACAATATTGTGTTATCTATAACGTTATGCTCATTAAATAAGCAGCAAGCGATCCTAGGTTATTTTTCGAATGAAAAATGATTGAATGAATGAATCATTGTTCGGGCTAAACATAAAACTGATATTTTTTGTTGTTATAACTTATGTCACAAGAGAAAAACAATCAAGACTATTGTTTTATTTTGTTTCAGCTGGGGATCTTATCAACAGCTCACAGGGAAGAGAACTTGGGAGGAAAAGGCGTGCGGTCGTATTCCCATTTATAACAAGCCTATGTAGTCTGGACAAAGAAGGCTGCGCGACAGCTGCAAAAGAAGCTGCTGAAATTGCCTCGGACTTTACAGGCCAACTCATCTCTGGTGGATTGGATGCTACAAAGGACGTTGCATCAAAGGTCTTCGACGCTTCAAAGGAGCTTGTATTAGCTGCCGTGGACACTGCTGTTGATGCAGCTGTAGTAGTGATAGAGGATACTGCATCGAATTTACTGAAAGCTACAAGACAAGCTGCTTCAACCGCTGCAGACTTTACAGGGAAAGTCGCATCAGATGTATTGGACGTTACACATGAAACTGCTGAAACTGCTGTAGAATTTGCAGGGAAAGTCGCATCAGATGCATTCGACGCTACAAAGGGAGCTGCTTCAGATGTTTATGACTCTACAAAGGAAGCTGCGGAAACTGCTGTAGAATTTGCAGGGAAAGTCGGATCAGATGTATTGGATGCTACTAAGGAAGCTGCGGTAATAACGTTACACCTGACAGGGAAAGCTGCTTCAGTATTAGAAGAAACTGTTTTTGGTGTTTCAAAGAAAGCTGGTTCAAGTGTGTTGGACACTACAAATGAAGCAGGGGAAGTTGCAATAGAGGTATTTGAAACTTCAAAGGAACTTGTATCTCAGGCAGGGAAAATTGCCGCTGAGGGATTTGAAGAAGTTACAAAAGAAGTTGGAAAAGCAGTTAAGAAATATGGAGGTTGGTTAACATCGTGGTTTTAGTAACCAGAGATGGCCGGCTTAATCATAAGATAACGTTTTAACTTTGCATGATTTTAAGCATATTTTAACACTCCTTTGTTTAACAATGTTAATTCTTTTATTTACAGACACATTCTTCAACAAACTTTCTCTATTATTATTTAAACATTTTATTTTAATATTAACGCATTGCATTCTGGAAAAAAAAATGGTAAACAGCTTGATCAGTTTATGAACTCCACATGCACTCTATTCTGGGATCTTGAATGTTTAATTCATGAAAGACTTAAGGGAAACATTGTTTCCTTTCCTGGACATATTGCTTAAAAATTTATTGAGTACAATTTGTATATAAAAATTATTTAAAGTTTCATCAGGTGATATGTAGTCAGACAGCGATACATGAATCAAACCTGTAAAATGTACTTAACTGAACTGGACTACATTAGCTTGTTAGGTCCAATAAACAAATTCTCAATAGTTTTTCAAATCTTCACCAAATAGAATAGAAACGTTTCAAATGTTTTTGAATAGGATCAAATATGTGGAAGGAAAATATGTAACATGAGATATAAAAGTATATTTTAACTTATGGCATATTTAAAGCCAAATATTTCAATAGTTTCTAAAACGTTCAGTAATCCAGTAAATATTTTTTAAAACATCAATCTCCCAGAGTAGAGCTTTAACTGGCAAACCACCCCTTTTCACATCAAGTCATTTGGTAATCCAGTTCATAATTGTGGCGTTGAAAACCTGGCTATACCCAAAAAAAAACGTACGTGTTTTAAACTATATTTAGTATACTAAATATTAGTCAGAGTTTTTAATTCCGATGCGTATCTTTGTAAATATGCAAAAGTTGTTTAAAAAGAAGCAAAAAAACTCAATAGTCATATACCTTGTGCATGCTGCAGGCATTTATTTAAAATTTGCCAGAAAACAGCAACAGACAAGCACATTTTTGTGAGTTTTGCATTAGGCTACTTCTTATATGCAGTGTAAAACAAAGAACTAATTACATGTAACTAACCTCTTAACAATTATTACCATTGTTTTATATACTAAAGACATTTAAAAATATATATTTGATTATTTAATTATTTATCATGGGATGAGGAAAACTCTATTACCGTTTTTTAGGTTAAGCAAAGACCCGGGGGGAATGAGAAACTCTAAAACGTACCCTTTACTTTAAAATCAAAGTTAACATTTATTGTATAGATCTTGTTAAAAATATTGTGATAATACACCATAATATTCATTTCCCCTTATTGTCATTATACAATTTTTCGGCATTTAGCTATTTCTTGGTACCCGACTTAAAGAAATCTAATGGAATTAGCACTCCAGACACATTACTTTTAATAATTATAAATAAAAAGGTCATTCTGGAGTCTGAATTGACAGGAAACGATCACTCTCACTCTTTTAGTGCTATTTGTCAACCAGATGACACATGCCCCACCCCCCCCCAAAAAAAAATGAACGACGATTTTAAGAAATGTAATTGCAACGTAGTTGAATCACCAGAGATATTGTAACTATGAAAAGAAATTTTGAATGACTTTTTTTGCATGTATGTCCAAATCTGTTGTATAAAGAATAAATTCCATACATGCAATAAATTACTTTATTCAGTCAGTGAGATGTTTTCTTAATGTTTTAATAAAATATACGCTTGTTTTGTTAGAACAAGTCTTTAAATTCTATGCTTTAATTAAAAAAGAACAGGAAATAAAATTAAATATACGTTCACAAAAACAGAAACATGCACAAACAGTTTTCAGAATAATATTTGGTAAAAATAATATTGACAAATACTACTACTACTACTACTTTAAAAAAAACCAACAAATCTTATAGATCGAAAGCAAATGTTTAATTATAAATTATCGATAAAATGCAATAATATAATTCTTCTTTGGCAGCGTCTGGTGCAGCTTATAGCTAAAACATTGAAAATTAAAGAATAGTAATACATTTCATTTTTTCTAAAGTGCACTAAAAAAAAGTTGAAATAAAAATTAAAAGATAAGATATTTAAAAATTTAAAATTTGGTGAGAAAACACAACCTAGGCGCTAAGTAAAGAAATTAAAATATCTTATTCATTGCAAAAAATATGAAATAAATTTAACCTTCTTTACATTAAGAGCCAACGAATTTAGTTATAGGGTTAATTTTATTTTATTTAATTAAATTATTGACTAATTTCTTCATTTAAAAAATGACTATAAAAAAATTCATTTGAGCAGTTTCTGCTTTTTATGCTTTAATAAACAGTGTTATCTTTTCTGGTGAGTGGAAAAGCAGATAATTTGACTTCGCACTTTATCACAACAAAAATCACTCCTAGAATATTGCGTAAATAATTTATAAAAAATACTGGTAAGGTTCAATTGGAATCAAATCTAACGTCTAACGTTTAACTCAAATCCACCATTGATGACACCATGACCATGCAGGGAAATACCGTTTCTTAAAATAGCACAACAAGTTTCCCCCAATCTATATAAGTAGACATTTTTTTTATTAAAGAGCTAGACTTTTATTTCGTAAATAGAAGTTTAGAATAGTATAAAAACAAAACAACTATTGGTTCAAATAACAGAGAAATGCAAGAAAAAAAACTTTTTAAAAAGTAAGTGCATCAAACAGAATCGTACTAAATCCTTCCAGGTAATAAATTATTTAAATGTGTAAAGTTCCTAAACAACGACATTTAATGATACTTTCAAATTGAATTAAGCCTTGAAAAAAAACGCAACTTTATTTACTATTAATTACTCTCTACCATATAAAGAAGTTTTAAAAATTCCATCGCATTATAATGAGTTGCGTGCCTTTGAACTGCTCTTTAAGACCAGCAGTTGCAGTGGCAATCTAAGGGGTCAGGAGGGATGACGTGTCAAATTAAGTAGCGACCCATCTTGTCATATTGGTCCACATTATACAAGATCAAATAAAAAAAAATAACGAGTCCAATCAGATTTCATTTTATAATCAAATTACCGTAAGTGTTTTTAAATAAAGCAAATTTGCATGAAAAAATATTTGACTAAAATGGATAAGAGAAGAATAGTAATTATTTCAAAATATTTAATTTACAACTTGAGCATCGATCACAATATATCATTAAATCATTGATTGCAATATTTTGAGTTAAATTCGGATTAATCATCAAGAACATATTTTTGAGAAAGAAAAAAAGAAACAACAACCACAAAAAATAAAATCCTACACACCTTCCTGATCTTGTGTAAACTACTAAAAGCTTTGGAATGACCTTACTTACCCCCCCCCCATCAAATACCCATCCTACACCGCTTACTAAACTTCCTACATACCATCCGATCCTCCTACGACTTTTCCAAAGTATCTCCCTACGTTCCTTCCTTTACTTCGCCCCTTTTGTTAATTCCCTCGTTATGGCTCTAAAATGTTATTGTAGCATAAATTAACGCTAAAAAATTAATTTTCACGTGATTAAAGCGATAAAGATGGTCAGTATTTAATAGAACCCTACATCTGGTGAAACCTTGCCTTTATTTTAACGAAAAAAATTGTTACTGTGCTGACTTGAGAGACATAATTTGTGAATTATAAAGTAAAAAGGATTTTTAGTTATTCAAGAATACGGGTACAATTTTAAAATTTTTTTTTATAGGGAAATCATTCAATTTTTTAAAATAAAAATCATCGACCTATGCATATAATTATAAAGTCAATGCATGCAATGTTTAATATAATATTTTATATAAGTGTATCGAAAATAATTTAAGTCTTGAAAAATCTTACGCATTATGGTATTATAATACTTATAGTTTATCTATAACTATAAGGCTAGGACTATGGCAGATTAAAGGGGGGGGGGCTGAACGGGCCGATGATTAGGGGCCCCCAAATTTAGTATATTTTATAAGAAAGATGGACAAATAAATTTATTTAAAAAACTGATTTTATAGGCTCACTAAGAGAAAATATTAAAGATTATTGTTTATACTTTTAAAATTTATAATTTTATCAGGCTCGTGTGGCCTTGAGGTTGAAAGTCGGCCTGCTGTGCAAGCCGTCACGCGATCGATACCCGGCGTGGGCACAAATTTTTTTTTAAAATTTATTTTTACACATTTTTAGGATACCAGCAAACAGTTATTTCTTCGTATTCCATTTTTTCATGAATAATCTTTTTGGCTGGGAAGGCCGATCCCGTAGTACAGACAAAGCATGAGCAAGGAACCAATGGACTATTTAGTTACACGTTATAGTCTTATATTAGCTGCTAGGAATCATTTATTAAAAGGGACGCTTGCTGGATAGGGCCCCAGTTTGAATTGCAGCCAGGGGCCCCGTGCAGTCTTAATCCGCCCCTGGGCTAGGATATCACTATCTCGTATAAGGCCATACATGTATTCAAAAAAATTAAGAAAGGAAACGAACATTCAACTTAAATTACCATTCATTCGTTTTCCTCTATATTTATTGCAATCCAATCCAAATATTCCGTTACCCTTACGTCCAATGATGGGAAAAAAAAATACGAGCAATTAAACTTTGCAGGAACGGCATGAGTTATCCCTGCAAGAACAAATCTTCCATCAACCTTACAGGCAAGGGGACCCCCAGAATCCCCCATGCAGGTTCCGCTTTCGTCATCATTCAAGTCCAAACAAATGAATCGCCCGTCGCTTCTTTCACGCAGTAAAGCATAACTGTATGAACAAAGGCTTTGAGGCATGATCTTTACTTTGATTTGATAAAGTATTGGAGAAGCTGGTTGGGAGAAATTGCGTCTTCCCCAACCAGTCTTATAGCAATCTCCATCAAAGCTTTCATCAAACCTTTGCCCTGGCTTGGGGAGGCATATAGGCTGGACGTGATCATTGAATACCGCCACTTTGTCCAGCTTTACCAAAGCGACGTCAGATGCATCGTCGGATTCATAACTTTTGTGTATTATGACCTTTTCAGGAGCTCGAAATTGAATGCCAGAATCATTTTTTTCGAGTTGCTCCTGCACATTTTGCAGATTCTTTGCCCCGAGGACCATTCGGAAGTCTTTGCCAATCAGGCAGTGGGCGGCAGTTATCACCCAAGAATCTGATATAAGGGAACCGCCACAAATGAATCTCTGATTCTTACTATTCTTAAGACTCAGGAAAACTTGCCATGGCCAGGCTTTCTCCGGAGCTTCCTCGCCGTTTATTATGGCCTCGTTGATATCGATAACAGGCTTTCCGCACTCGGTGAAGTTGTCGATCAGATTAATGGTAAAATTGTCATAATCGAAAAGTAAATCTGGTTCATTGTTGCCTAGTCCTAATTTAATTACATAATGCCTTTTAATTGCTTTAACCGTTAGAAGGCGTTTCTTTAAAGTACATTTTTTTTGAAGTCCAAAATGAAGAAAAGATATTGCAAAGATCTGAAAATAGATAGGAATGAGTCATATTAATTTGAATTGCGACGGTAGCTTTGTGAAATTATTGGTAATTTTTGTTTATCAAAATCTGATGAACGTTGTTTTAAAAAGGTAAGACCAATTTTTTAATGCTATAAAATATGCACTTACCTAAAATATCAATTTAAGTTAAAACAGCGATTAGATTTCTTGAATATTGATTATCCGAACGTAGTTTAAAGGACAGCAAGAATGAAGGTGTGAAATGTGACATGTGTATGTTAATCCATAAATATCGTCACACGATTTTGGCCTCTTTTTGACCCCCCTCCCCCCTTGTCACAAAAATTTAGACCCCCCTCCAATATTACGTCACAAAGCTTTGCCCCCCCCCCAAGCAGTATTTTCTAATTGAAAATAAGCATGTTTCAAATATCTTGTTTGACATTTAAATATGTATAATTTAGTTTAAGTCTGCAATCTATTTAATATCGTAAATAGGTGTGTACCGTATTCAATTTTTTAAAATCCAGCGGGAGCGGGATTCTGACATTTATGAAGTGAAATCCGGCCGTAGACGGATTTGTAAAAATAATGGCCGAATTCCGGATTTGCCGGAGCCGGAACCATTATATATATATTAGGGCTGCGGAAATTAACGATTAATTTCTCGATTAATCGTTAAATTTTTTTATCGATTAAAATTATTTTAATCGAAAAAAATTCGATTAAAATTAAAGAAAATAAATTATAATATTTTTTAATTTTTTTTATTAATAAATAATTAATTATTAATAATTAATAATAATTTATATTTTTTTATGTACAAACTTCTCCCGCGTAATATTATAATTTAGTTTATGAATTTATGTTGACCGGCAGACGTCAACTAAAAAATGGCTGACAGCAGCAGCGCAGTTAAATTTAAACATATAACTGCAAAGTTGAGCAAAAATTTTGTTTTTAAGATAACTGCGGACGGCAAAGTCGAAGATAGTGAAAAAGTTTACTGTGTTCACTGCCATAAACAATTCTCTTTGAAAGGATCAAATACATCACTGACGTATCACCTTCAGCACAAATATCCGATCAAGTATCAACACATTGTCATAAAATTTAGTTCAAAATATTCTTAATTTTCAATGTCTGTGAGACAGGGGAAATAACTCAATAATTGTTTTTTAAAAAGTCAATTACCTGTTTTTGTAACTTCCTTTGAAATTTTCATTTTAATGACGTCATAAATTTCTATTTTTGGCTTAAATAAAAATTAACGATTAATTAATCGTTAATTTTTCAAAATGTTAACGATTAAATTTAAATTAATCGATAACAGCCGTAATATATATATTTATTTATATATATAGCTCAGTTATTTGTATCTGCGTCGGTATGTTTCACTTTTCAACTTTCTGTTCGTTACACAATCACGGAAAATCCAAATGACGGACGGGGACCAAATTTGGCAGGACGGTTCCTTTTACCCCGGAGATGGTTTTAAGTTAGTTTTTGTAATTGTCCCTTTTGCCCGAATGCCGTAAATTAAATAAATTAAATAATCAGAAAATGCAGAGACAAAGAATGAAAATTTTAACCCCATTTCTATATTGAACAACTTTACGTGGACGATCAAATTCCGTTCAAAGCGAGTTATTTTTGGTGAATTTTTTTGTCCCCAATACTTTATTTTCAGCGGTGCGCATTCAAAAAATTATTATATTGTCTAATTACGGTGCGCACATTTTCGTGTACGCTTCTTTTCAAAAAATAAAATGTAAGCATAAAACAATGACGTAATTTAATATTTCTATACAATCCATACAGACCACGGGAATCAATATACATAATTAACATAAGTGACTTATCCGTGTTTGATAAATACGAAATATTAAACTTGCTGAAATGTACACAAAGTATTTCATAATAATTATAAATCCTCAAATCTATTTTTACATCGTTGCCTTTTCAAAAATTAAAATTATAAGCATAAAACTATGACGTCATTTAATATTTTTATACAAAATCGATCGCTGTGCCACCTAACATAACCTAATAATATTTTTCATCTATACATACATACTGACGACGGGAATTATGTATATTGATGATTACAAAAGTAGAGTTATTTTTGGTCCAGTTGTTTATGAGCAGACTTTTTATTATTATTAAGCCAGAATAATTCTATAACCATTTATTATTATTGTCTAAATACGTTGCGCACATTTTCTTGAATTCTTTTTAATACGACTGCTTTACTTTAGTTTCTTTCAAGTATTTTAGAAAGTACATTTCATATATAACATTTATAATTTAATTTATTGGCGCTATAGGTTAAGTAGATTTTGTCTTTGAAAAGGGGGGGGGGTAGTGCCATATTATCTTTATCTCATAGACGTTTTTGCAAATATTGTATTAATTACAATTGTGTTACGATGCAGTGTCGTAAATATATATGAGCTTTTTCAGTGACGACAGTGGTAGAGATCTTTTGTAAAAATGTCAACAAAACAGTGGCCTTTTTGTAATGGATACAAACAAACAAACATACAAACATCAACTGAGCTTTAAATATTAGATATGCGTTTAAATTATTTTATTTCAATTTTTCCACGATGTATTGTATTAATATTTTACATGTGCAAATGAAATTGCGATTTTTTAAAAAATATAATTCATAACTCGACATTTAATTATAAAAAAAACATAGATGTAGCGAGTTTATTTTATGTGGAAAGCGATGGCCATGTCAAATAAACTTACACTTTTAAAAATGTTTACATAAGCTATATATACACTATACATTATAAACTTTCGCTACCGAACGTATTAACAAAAGTTGACTAAATTTAATAAAGTGATCCTGAAAACGCTTAATTAATATAAAATTGCGAATTGAACAAGTTATGTTCATTCCTTTGAAGTCGGAATAACATAGGCCATTTATAAAGTTGCTTTTTAATCATTATTCATATGCGCTTATTAACAGACGGTTGAATCTTTTTTTTAAATGTGGATATATATTTTTTTCAGAAACAAAATCTGGTGTGTGTGTGTGTGTGTATTGAATATACTTTACAAAATATGATGCCTTATCAGAAATAGGGAACAAAAGAAAAATGATTCATTTTTGAAATTGTACACATTGCATAAAAACCGTAAATATAAATCGTAAATATAGAGACATTAAATATTTTAAATATTATTTCCCTGTTACAACAACTATGAATAAGTCAAAAGGAAGAGTTATTTTGGTCCATTACATTTACTTTATAACAAGATTTTATTTTATGCGGCCAGCTCTCTATAATCTTTTATTGTGTAAATATGGTGTGCACATTTTCTTGATATCATTTTAATACGACTGCTTTTGTTTTTTAAAAGATTTTTGAAAGTACATTTATAATTTTATTTATTGGCGCTATGGGTTATGTAGCTTTTGCCTTTTTATGGGATAGTGCCATAATATGTCATTTATCTCATATCGCGGTTACAAATATTGTATTAATTACAATTGTGTTACGATGCAGTGTCGTAATTATATATGACATTTTTGAGTTACGATCGTGGTAGAACTCTTTCGGAAAACCTATCAGTTATGTTTATTTAGTACAAGTGGGAATGAAATAGTAAATTTAGTTAATATGGTCGTCAAGATTCATTATTTCATAAATCATGTCATTTAAATAGTAAGGTAATTTTAAAAGGCACTGCATTAAGTGGTAAAATGGTAGAATTTATATAATTGTGTCTGTTGGTTTTTTTATCTCAATTTTTTTTTCTTAAGTATATTTAATTATATTTAATTTTTTCCCCTTAAAATGGCATATCTCTGTTTCCCATAAGATGAATCTGAAATTTAACTTGGCAAATAAAAATTGTAATAACCAGCAACTAATACTTGGGGAAAAAGGTCAGCACACTCCCGCTACAAGGAGCGGGTATATTTCTAGTAATATATAAAGCTCAGTTGGTGTTTGTATCTTTGTATGTTTGTATGTTTCACTTTTCGACTTTCTGTTACACAGCCACGGAAAAACCAAATGACGGACGGGGACCAAATTTGGCAGGACGGTTCCTTTTACCCTGAAGATGGTTTTTAGATAGTTTTTGTAATTGTCCCTTTTTCCCGAATGCCGTAAATTAAATAGTCAGAAAATGCAGAGAAAACAATGAAAAATTTAACCTCATTTCTATATTGAACAACTTTACGCGAACGTTCAAATTCCGTTCAAAGCGAGTTATTTTTTGTAAAGTTTTTTTTTCCCCCAATACTTTATTTTCAGCGGTGCGCATTCAAAAAATATTATATTTACGGTGCGCAAATTTTCGTGTACGCTTCTTAATTTGAGCTGTGCAGTACAAAGAATTGTCATTTTCTTTACTGTTACTTTTTATATATTATATACACGTAAACATATTTAATTACAACTGCCATACGATGCATTAGGTTTAAGTGTTTACACGTTTAAATTTAATTGCGAATTTGTTTGATTAATTTTCTGTTCCATAACTCGAAATTTAATAAAAAACTATTTATGTAATAATTGTGTCAGTATTTTTTCAAGGCTTCATTTTTAGCGGTGCGCGTACTAAAATCTTTTATCGCATGATTACTGTGCGCACATGTTCGTTTACGCATCTTAAATTTAGCTGTGTCATATTAATATAACATTTATATTTTGTTTGTCTTTTACACAAGCTATTGTCTTTTACATAAGTTATACACTTATAAAATTTAAACTTAGGCTACCGGACCTCTTAATATAGTAGATTAAACTAAATAAAGTGATCCTGAAAACGTTTAATTATTTTGTTTTGCGAATTGAATTTATTATGTTCATTCCTTTGTAGTTGGATTAACATAGGCCATTTTTAAATCCCTTATATTAACTTCACGGCCGTCTCTCTCTGTCAAAAATTCAGATCGATCGAACGTACAGTTATTAAATTAATGCATTTTTTAGTTTATCTATATAAACTATATGTAGCGGTCGCTATTGTTTACAATTTACGGGTCACTTGACTTCACGCCAGCTATCGATGACCACATCTCGTGGAGGAGGAGTTCACTCAGTTTTAGGCTGTAAATGGTTGTCGCGTTGGAACATTATTACTTTAAGTTCTGTCTCACATATAAGGGATTTATTGTCAAACACTTTGATTTTATGGGGTTGTTTTATTAAATCCCTTATATTAACTTCACAGCCGTCTCTCTCCGTCTCTCTGTCTGTCTGTCGCTCGTCGTCGGGCGAGCGGAAAAACAAAAGTAAAAAATTACCCACTTCCCGTGATGCCATCGAGCTGAAATTAGGCACACGGACCCGTGTCACCTAACAATGCATCGTATCAAAATTTCGGATCGATCGAACGTACCGTAAATTAAATTAATGCATTTTTAGTTTATCTCTATACGAGATATGTAATTCAATTTCACGGTTTGTTATTGTTTTTTTTCCACGTGACAGCTCAGTTCGCGCGTTGGAGCTATGTACCGGGGTGCTTTTGTTTACATCTTACGTGTCACCCTGAGCTCGGTCCAGCGATCGGTGACCAGACCTTAACCCTCCCCCCCAGGTAATAAATCAAAGGTGAGTTAAGACAGATTCAGTCTGTAAATGTTTGACGCGTTTGAACATAATCAATACTGTTAGTCATGTCTCATATATAAGGGATTTATAGTCAAAAACTTTGTTTTTACGGGTTTGTTTTATTAAATTAATTATTGTCATGGTTTCACTTTCGTTTTTTAACAGACATTTGATTTTTTTAAAATTTTTATTTTTTTAATGTGGAATATAATTTCTTTTTTTTTAGAAACAAAATCTGTTGTTAGGCCATGAAAGTAACTCAAAAAAGAATTGCATTCCTTTATGATATTACACCAATTGCATAAAGCAGTAAATTTTAATCGTAAATGTAGACACAAATATATAACAATTCAAATATTATTTCCATGTTAGAACAACTATAAATAGATTACAAACGTAGAGTTATTTTTGGTCCAGTTGTTATGAGCAGACTTTTTATTAAGCCAAAATATTTCTATAACCATTTATTATTACTAGACGCCCCGCGGTGTAGCATACGCCGCAGACTTGCTCATGGAGAGTGCAAAGAAGGCGGAGAAATAACGGACACAGACTAATTCGGTACACCCCTAACTTTTATGAAGTCAGCTATAAAACGATAAACGGTTTAAAATCGGAGTTGCATAATCGATAATCGGTTTTAAAAAAACCAACAACAACACGCAATTAACAACCCTAAATATGACTAACCCTCGCTAGGGTCGGCCAATCAAAGTTTATGTTTAAGGGATGGTAGTATTGTAGTATGGTATTATTGTAGTATAAATGGGAGGCGGGTAACAACAACCTCAGTGTGCTTGTCTCCATGTTTACTCACTATTTTTTTACTTACTTTGTGCTGCTGTTTGTGTCTGTACTCTCACCCCCCCATCCGTTCTTTGCACTGTCTACTATGAGAAATTCTGCGGCGTATGCTACGCCGCGGGTCTCTCCAGAGTTCCTTCTTTTCGTTCACTCACAGTCGTTTGCCCAAACCCATCCCATTTTGACAACTGTCTTTCAGGAAGTCTTCACCCGTAACTAAATCATTAGCTGCCTTTTGCTATGCCTCGAGTTCAGCTAGTGTTGGCAATAAAGGGGTAAAAGAACGGGCACATACAGACATTTTTAAAATTTAAAAAAAACCAATGTTTTCGCTGGGGCTTGAACACAGGACCATCGACGTATGAGGCGGACGTGATAACCAGTACACTACGAATCTCACATTTACTGTGAAGGTACAATGCAAGTGAACGCAAGTGCATTGTTGGCACCCACTCCCACCCCCCCCTCTTTTTTTTCATTTCATCCCACCACGCTTGCCAACAGTGTTTAGTTGACCCGAGCGAGGGTCATTCGTCATGCTCGGTTGCACATATTTGCAGCTTACTTGCCTGGCATGGTCCCATGAAGAGAATTATATATATAGATTGTCTAAATACGGTGCGCACATTTTCTTGAATTCTTTTTTAATACGACTGCTTTAGTTTCTTTCAAGTATTTTAGAAAGTATATTTCATATATAACATTTATAATTTAATCCATTGGCGCTATAGGTTAAGTAGATTTTGGCTTTGAGGGTGTAGGGCCACATTATCTTTATCTCATATACGCTGATGCAAATTATCAACATACATAATTCCCGTAATGGATGTAATGCTTCTTGGATGTAATGCTTATTTGTTCAATAGTGCGCACCAAAAATTACTTCACCAAATATAACTCTTTTCGAACGTTCCGCATAAAAGTGTTAAATATGATAATAAATGAATCAAATAAATATAAATAAATTAAACGAACGTTTTGTATTACGTTATTTTTAATCTGATGTGTATTTATTTTGAAAACTCCCGTAATTTTTGACGGGTGATACGCTAGTATCATATATATATTTACCTTCAATTATGTATGACAGTGGCCTAACGCCAAGGGACATCATTCTGCTTTTTAAAAAAAAATTAAAATATAGACTTAAAAATCATAATCATTTTGGTTTTCAGATTAACATTAACCAAACAACGCACAAACCTTTGACGTCAGCATTTGTGTTGTAAACAGTGCTGACTGACTAAAAGATTTATTTTTTGATGCAGTAATTTGGTGCGCTGCTTTCTAAAATTAGTTTAAAAATCGTGTTGTGATAGCACTGTAAAAAAAATTATATAAATACTTTAAGTACATTTCAGAAATATTTCGGATTTATCATTGAATGATAGGTTACTTGGGCTATTGACCCAAAAAGTGGGAGCAGTAGGCGCCCTACAACCACTATTATAAAATACTTTGTGTACATTTAAGGAAGTTTAATATTACGTATTTATCATACAGGGACAAGTGAGTTATACTTTTGAAAAAGGTGGGCGCTGTAGGCGCCCTAAAAAAATGGGCGTCGCAGCAAAGCCTAGTATATATATATATATATAAATATATATTTATATGTATATATATATTATATATATACAGTCGAACCTACTTAACTCGAGCTCGGTTAACTCGCCTACCCCATTATGTCGACTGTTTTATTGGAACCGCCAAATTCTCTCTTTGTCTTAGCATTTTCTCGTCGTTTAATTAGATTTTTTAAGTCGCCGAAACCTCATAACACGAGTAAAAAAAAGGGTCAAATTTGCCACTTAACGTTGGTTATCTCGATTCCCATGACCAATCGCCAGCTTTTGAAAATGTTAGCTATGATTTTTTTATAACCAAGGGAAGGGACCAATTTTCTGCCTCATCAGGGTCTGCTGGTGACGTCACAGCCCGCTCGCTCAGTGCTGTTACATCTGGTACTTTGCTTCGGTAACTAAGCGAATACATTTTTTTTTAAAATCAGTCACTAGTGAACTCCACAAACAGTGATGACGTGTATTTTTATATTTATAGACCAGAATATTATTATTATTAAGAAAACGCTTTGATTTTGCTGTCACGTTCGCGCACGTGTTGGCTCTGGTATTCTGCCGTAACACCAAAAAAAATTAACTCCGGGTAATAAGCTAATATACCTAATATAGTCTTGATAAAACGGAGTAAACAGTCATAATAATAAGATGGAATTTATTTAAACACCATATTAGGTTTCACTCGTCAACTTGCCAGAATTATTGAATTTCGCCGCGCATACGACGATCCCCCCTCACCCAATAGGGTGGGGTTTGGGTGGGGTTGAGCTACACTGGCCATTTACCAAGGCATGCTCTGACTCAATTTAAAAAGAAAAATGTTCCTTCCCCCAACCCACTGCAGATGTATAACAGTGGGGGAGGGGAGGGAAGGAGTCTCTTCTCGCGGTCTTGTAATGGTATGTCAAAGCAAAAGGCTTCCTTTTATAGAAACATCAAAGACCTGTCAAGCCTTCTAGCCTTCCCCCCACCACCCTCATTATCACGAACTAGAAAACTCCGTAAATTGTCCCCCCCCCCTTGTCCCTTTGAGTTCACTTAGAGTGGTCCGACTGTAGTAATAGCCGTAACCTTTGACCGTGGTTCACATCAAGCTCTCGTACAGTGCCTCGACAACTAAGCAAATTAAAAATTAAAAAAATAAGCATTCCTTAGCCGTAGGCTAAATAGACTAATAGTGATGACGTGTATATTATTTAGATACCGGAATAGGGAGAAAGCGATTTGAAGTCACCGTCGCTCAACAAAACAAAAACGAACTCCGGGGTAAAAAGCTATTACGGGCTTATTGAATTTGCAGCTGAATAAATTATTTAAATTCCGAAGACTTAAAACTTAAATAAATAAGCCTAAACATTTTTAAAGATGAGTGTAAGCGGTCGTTCGATAGTCGTAACTACGGTAAACACTAGTCCTAGCGTAATAGTAGTCAATTATAAACAAATATATTTATTTGAATATTGATTGTTTTCCTTGGTCCTTCTACAAATAAATGCCTTGGTATTTATTAGTAATAAACTTACACTAAGATTATGACTTTAATTATAATTACATCATTAGTATTAGTAGTAAATAGCATGAAATAATAAAGGTCAAGGACGAACGAGCAAATGAACAAGAACTAGAGTTAGAGCCTCAGTCAGAGCCAAGTCACTAAATCATTTACATAAATCATACTCGCAAGGACGTTCCATTTTGCATAATATAATATATCACATAATTTAACATTATATTGATATTTTGTATATTCCGATACGATTCTGATTAATCGTCCCATCACTAATTAACGCACAACACGTATATAAAGAAATTTCAAGCGCATGTTAATATTTTGCCGTCATATTGGTTTTCGTTTTAACTCGATCATCGGTTATCTCGATGCCATTTTTCATACCCCAATGCCGTCGACTTAACACGGTTTCGACTGTATTAAACTATATAATTTGCAATTTTCACGCAATTAGTGTCTGTAAATCCTGACGCTACTAATTTTAGAAAGCCGAGAAAACCAAATTACTGCACAAATGCATCAAAAGGTGTGCAAATTATAGATGCACTGTAAAAAAAATAATTATATGACGTCATTGTTTTCGCTCATATTTTAATTTTGGAAAAGGGATCACTGTAAAAAGAGGATTTGATGATGGTTAATTATAAAATAAAAAAAAACAATAGGGTATCAAACAACCCCTATTGTAAAATACTTTATGTACATTTCAGAAAGTTTAATATTTCGTATTTATCAAACAAGGACAAGTTAGTTGGGCTAACTAATTTATTTTATAAAATAGATTTAAGCTGAAAGCTTCCGTCATTTTTGACGTGTGATACGCTAGTATATATATATATATATATATATATATATAATATATATATTATATATATATATAATATATATATTATATTATATATATATTATGGATCTACTGGCCAGCCGGATTAGGCCGGATTTATGAAGTGAAATTCTGTCGGAGCCGAAGCCAAAGCCGGATTTGTAAAAATTTCCGGATTCCGGATTTGCCGGAGCCGATATCCGGTACATCCCTAATCGTAACTAGGGCTGTCAATATTGTTGAAACAAGCTGCGCGGGTACTCGTCCAAAACGCCGCATAATTTTCGTGATCATGACGGCTATAGAATTCAAACTAGCCACCATCCATGCACCTCATTTCACTCAGTAGCTAACAGCATACTTCCAAAAACATACGATTGTGCTCTGCAAACTTTTATTCTTGCTGTAATTGTATTCGTCGTACTCATAAACTAAAACTACAGTAAACTGAACTTTCCAACAAAATGTCAACAATAACGTAACGTTCAGTCAGGTCTCAGGGCCCTTGAAAGTTATTGTCCGCTAGGCGGCGGTCAATGTTCCCTCTAAGGTTCGTTGGCTCGTGTGCAAAGTAAAAATAAAACAACCCCGTAAAAACAAAGTTTTTGACTATAAATCCCTTATATATGAGACATAACTAAAGGTATTGATTATGTTCAAACGCGACAAACATTTATAGACTGAACTGTCTTAAATCACCTTTGATTTATACCCCCTGGGGGGCGGGTGGGAGAGGGGAAAGGTCGTGTCACCGATCGCTGGACCAAGCTCGGCGTGACACGTAAAATGTAAACAAAAGCACCCCGGTACATCGCTCCAACGCGCGAACTGAGCTATCCCGTGAAAAAAAAACGTGAAATGTATAGAGATAAACTAAAACTACATTAACTTAATTACGTTACGTTCGATCGATCTGAAATTTTGATACGATGCATTGTTAGGTGACACGGGTCCGTGTGCCAAATTTCAGCTTGATGGCTTCACGGAAAGTGGGTCATTTTTTTACTTTTGTTTTTCCGCCCGCCCATGAGACGGCGGTGAAGTTAATCTAAGGGATTTAATTAAACAATCCCGTTAAAACAAAGTTTTTGACTATAAATCCCTTATAGATGAGACATAACTAAAAGTGTTGATTATTTTCAAACGCGACAAACATTTACAGACTGAAACCGAATTATCTCCCCTCGCTTTAAAACTGGGGGGAGGGGTGTGAACATCGACGGGTGGCGTCAACGCGTTAACTCAACTCCTGGTGTTAAACACGAGATGTGGTCATCGATGGCTGGCGTGAAGTCAAGTGACCCGTAATATGTAAACAATTGCGACCGATATATATGGTTCATAGAGATAAACTAAAAGTGCAATAATTTAATTACGGTACGTTTGATCGATCTGAAATTTTGATACAATGCATTGTTTGGTAACACAAGTCAATGTGCCAAATTTCAGCTCGATCGCATCACGGGAAGTGTATCAATTTTTACTTTTGTTTTTCCGCCCGCGAAAGACAGAGATGACGACAGACAGAGAGACAAGGCGGTGAAGTTAATATAAGGGATTTAATAAAACAAACCCGTAAAAACAAAGACTATAAATCCCTTATATTTGAGACATAACTAAAAATATTGATTATGTTCAAACGCGACAAACATTTACAGACTGAATATGTCTTCCCTTTGCTTTATAACACCTGGGGGAGGATAGGAGAGGGGAAAGGTCTGGTCACCGATCGCTGGACCGAGCTCAGCGTGACACGTAAAATGTAAACAAAAGCACGCCGGTTCAACTGGTTTAAACACGAGAGGTGTTCACCGATGGCTGGCGTGAAGTCCAGTGACCCATAAAATGTAAACCATAGCGATCGGTACATATAGTTTATATATATAAACTAAAAATGCATTAATTTAATTACGGTACGTTTGATCGATCTCCAATTTTGATACGATGCATTGTTTGGTGACACGGGTCCGTGTGCCAAATTTCAGCTCGATGGCTTCACGGGAAGTGGGTCATTTTTTACATCTGTTTTTCCGCCCGACGTACGAAGAGATGACGACAGACAGTGAGAGAGAGAGAGAGACAAGATTTCGAAGTTAATATAAGGGATTTAAAAAAGTCATTAGCAAAGTTTCACAGCATCCATTTTTTGTGCAATACTACACAATTTTCTGCGCGGTTATTTTAAACTGCTGCGCGGCGTCGGCCTTAGAACTGCGTGGCCACGCAACCACGCAGTTTAAAGGGAACATTGGCGGTGGTATTAACTTTTTAATAGATACATTTGACATACTGAAAACTTTGTACGTTATATTAAAATCAGTTTTTCTGCTAGGCCTACACAAGAAGCACAAGGGAATGGGTGGGAGTTTGTTAAATTTTTTCAGCAAGGGGCGTCAACTTTCAACACCTGTGGGCGGATGATAACAGTTATTACATCACCAACCATTTACAAACCAAACCTTTAACTTTTACAAATTTTAAATCAAGCCCAAATTATTTTCAACCCTTTGTTCTGTCCAGTTTTAAAAAAAAACAAAAAAAAACTTTCATTTTTTTTTGGTATTTTGCAGTAAATATCTTTGAACAACTAAAATATACTTTTAAAAACATTTAGACTAAGTACTTTTTTTTAGCATGGTCGCATTAAGAGTGGATGAAGTAATGAGTAAAAAAAAAGGGGGGGGGTTAAAAAAACAACAACACAAAACAACAACATTGGCTTGTCTCAAATGGCAACTAAATTATTTCAGCGTATTTTAAAGACTCGTTAACTTCCTGTCATTAATACTTCAAAGAACCAAAATCTCTTTTGTGCTTTATGATTTTTGTTTTTTTGTTCAGAGGAATAGGTTATACCAAAATTCCTTGTAGTTTGTCAGAGCTTTATTTTATTTCCCCTTGACAGATACTTCTCAAGCTATTTCGTGTTAAAAGTATTTCACAGGGAATATTGCAAACGAAAATGTTTTATTTGATAAATTTTCGCGAGCCGTAATGTGAAAACATAAGAGTCGCAGTTTGGCCACTTTGTTATAGAGTATAGACGTTGCAGTGCAGCCACATTTTCAGGGGTACCCGGGAGCAATTTTACACCCCTGGTAATTGCATGGCAACGGGTACCCGTTGACAGGCCCAATCGTAACACCAGTGAAGCAATTTAAAACGTCATTACATAAATTGCAAGCAATGAATTAGTTAAGTGGTACTTTTATATAAAGATGCGCGTTTTTTATGTAACGTCACATTTCTTTACCCCCCCCCTTTCCCAATCGTCACAAATCGTCACAAATGCTTGACCCCCTGCCCCACTAGGCGCGTGAAGTAATATTTTATGGACGGCCTTATTGAACGATTATATCACTTCCTTACCATGAAATAGCAATAAAAGAGAAAGAGAGAAAGGCTCAAGATAAATATAGCTATAGTCGACTGTATCGAAAACGATAGCGAACACAAGAGGAATATCAGATTTTCGGAGTTGTATATAGCAAAGAACTGTGGACAACTACAAAATATATGTGACATAAGGATTATGGTCTGCTTAAGGATATTTTGTTGTTGCCAAGCAAATAATAGTCAAAATAGACCATTTAGATTTAAAGCAATTTTAATGTGGACCTAACAAGCAATAAAACAGACATTATTAAGCGCACGCACGCAAGCAGTAGACACAATACCACTGCAATAGTTCCGTGTGTGTGTGAGTTGTGAGTCCTCTGTGGTTTATAATTATAAGGATCTCACAAATTTTTAAACATCATGTGTGCCAAAAATCGTAACATGCTGAAATGAGTTCGCCCTATTAAATAATGCTCAGGCGTTGAATGTCAGTTAATTAAACAACCCAGTAAAAACAAAGTTTTTGACTATAAATCCCTTTGTATGAGACATAACTAAAAGTATTGATTATGTTCAAACGCGACAAACATTTACAGACTGTACCGACTGATATCCCCTGGCTTTAAAACCAGGGGGAGGGGTGTGGACATCGACGGGTGGCGTCAACGCGTTAACTCAACTGGCACGTGGAAGAAAAACAATAGCAAACTGTGAAATTGAATTACATATGTTGTATGGAGATAAACTAGAGAAAATGCATTAATTTAATTACGATGCGTTCGATGGATCTGAAATTTTGATACGATGCATTGTTTGGTAACACGAGTATATGTGCAAAAGTTTAGCTCGATAGCATCAGGGGAAGTGTGTCATTTTTTACTTTTGTTTTTTCCGCCCGCTCAAGACAGACAGAGAGAGAGAGAGAGAGAGAGAGAGAGAGAGAGAGAGAGAGAGAGTGAGAGTGAGAGTGAGAGTGAGAGAGAGAGAGAGAGAGAGAGAGAGAGAGAGAGAGAGAGAGAGAGAGAGAGGGAGAGAGAGAGAGAGAGGGAGATGGTGGTAAAGTTAATATAAGGAATTTAATAAACAGCCCCGTAAAAACAAAGTTTTTTTTACTATAAATCCCTTATATAATGAGACATAACTAAAAGTATTGATTATGTTCAAACGCGACAAACATTTACAGAATGACACCGACTGATATACCCTGGCTTTAAAACCGTGGAAGGGGGAGGGGGTGTGGACATCGATGGGTAGTCTCAACGCGTGAACTCAAATGGCACATGGAAAAAAACAATAACAAACTGTGAATTTGAATTACATATATTATATAGAGATAAACTAAAATGCATTAATTTAATTACGGTACGTTCAATCGATCTGAAATTTTGATACCATGCATTGCTAGGTAACTCGAGTCTATGTGCAAAATTTCAGCTCGATGGCATCAAGGGAAGTGTGTCATGTTTGACTTTTGTTTTTCCTCACGCCCATGACAGACAGAGAGAGAGAGAGAGAGAGAGAGAGAGAGAGAGAGAGAGAGAGAGAGAGAGAGAGAGAGAGAGAGAGAGAGAGAGAGAGAGAGAGAGAGAGAGAGAGAGAGAGAGATGGTGGTAAAGTTAATATAAGGGATTTAAT
Organism: Ampullaceana balthica; assembly: GCA_944989445.1. Classification (NCBI taxonomy): domain Eukaryota; kingdom Metazoa; phylum Mollusca; class Gastropoda; family Lymnaeidae; genus Ampullaceana; species Ampullaceana balthica. The sequence goes on along the minus strand of CALYLW010000731.1, from coordinate 713,598 downwards.
AAACAGCCCCGTAAAAACAAAGTTTTTTTTACTATAAATCCCTTATATAATGAGACATAACTAAAAGTATTGATTATGTTCAAACGCGACAAACATTTACAGAATGACACCGACTGATATACCCTGGCTTTAAAACCGGGGAAGGGGGAGGGGGTGTGGACATCGATGGGTAGTCTCAACGCGTGAACTCAAATGGCACATGGAAAAAAACAATAACAAACTGTGAATTTGAATTACATATATTATATAGAGATAAACTAAAATGCATTAATTTAATTACGGTACGTTCAATCGATCTGAAATTTTGATACCATGCATTGCTAGGTAACTCGAGTCTATGTGCAAAATTTCAGCTCGATGGCATCAAGGGAAGTGTGTCATGTTTGACTTTTGTTTTTCCTCACGCCCATGACAGACAGAGAGAGAGAGAGAGAGAGAGAGAGAGAGAGAGAGAGAGAGAGAGAGAGAGAGAGAGAGAGAGAGAGAGAGAGAGAGAGAGAGAGAGAGAGAGAGAGAGAGAGAGAGAGAGAGAGAGATGGTGGTAAAGTTAATATAAGGGATTTAATAAACAGCCCCGTAAAAACAAAGTTTTTTTTACTATAAATCCCTTATATAATGAGACATAACTAAAAGTATTGATTATGTTCAAACGCGACAAACATTTACAGACTGACACCGACTGATATACCCTGGCTTTAAAACCGGGGAAGGGGGAGGGGGTGTGGACATCGATGGGTAGTCTCAACGCGTGAACTCAAATGGCACATGGAAAAAAACAATAACAAACTGTGAATTTGAATTACATATATTATATAGAGATAAACTAAAATGCATTAATTTAATTACGTTACGTTCAATCGATCTGAAATTTTGATACCATGCATTGCTAGGTAACTCGAGTCTATGTGCAAAATTTCAGCTCGATGGCATCAAGGGAAGTGTGTCATGTTTGACTTTTGTTTTTCCTCACGCCCATGACAGACAGAAAGAGAGAGAGAGAGAGAGAGAGAGAGAGAGCGAGAGAGAGAGAGAGAGAGAGAGAGAGAGAGAGAGAGAGAGAGAGAGAGAGAGAGAGAGAGAGATGGTGGTAAAGTTAATATAAGGGATTTAATAAACAGCCCCGTAAAAACAAAGTTTTTTTTACTATAAATCCCTTATATAATGAGACATAACTAAAAGTATTGATTATGTTCAAACGCGACAAACATTTACAGACTGACACCGACTGATATACCCTGGCTTTAAAACCGGGGAAGGGGGAGGGGGTGTGGACATCGATGGGTAGTCTCAACGCGTGTACTCAAATGGCACATGGAAAAAAACAATAACAAACTGTGAATTTGAATTACATATATTATATAGAGATAAACTAAAATGCATTAATTTAATTACGGTACGTTCAATCGATCTGAAATTTTGATACGATGCATTGCTAGGTAACTCGAGTCTATGTGCAAAATTTCAGCTCGATGGCATCAAGGGAAACGTGTCATGTTTGACTTTTGTTTTTCCTCACGCCCATGACAGACAGAGAGAGAGAGAGAGAGAGAGAGAGAGAGAGAGAGAGAGAGAGAGAGAGATGAGAGAGAGTAGAGAGAGAGAGAGAGAGAGAGAGAGAGAGAGAGAGAGACGGCGGTGAAGTTAATATAAGAGGTTTAAAAATAATTACCTTTAAAAATAAAATCTTCATTGTGTTGAATCTATAATACTGATGGTTTAAGTATTAATTTCTGTTCAGTTTATTTAAAAATACGAGATCAGATAATTGGTAAGTCAATTTAAGACATAATAATAAAATAAAATGTAACCAATGAACAAAGAAGAATTCTTTATTTCCCCACTTCCGTTTATTCCTTAATGTTTTGATCATCAACTAATAGTTATAGTACAAGGTGTGAAACGGCGATGTGCAAAAGTCAACATTTTCACCCTTTATTTGCTTGCGCAAAGTTTATTTTATCCAACTGCGGGTATTGTTTTAGACTGCCACCATCGTGCTTGACGCTATATAATACCACGAGAAAAATACTCTTGCTTTGCTACTGGGTAAGCATGAAAATAAATATAATAATATTTATTGTTTGGCTCGTTGCTTTCATTTAAAAAGGTATAGATGGATATAAAATTAATGCATCACGCAACGAAAGTGGGATAGCAAGTCAGCAACCTTCTTCACCATAAAATAACGCTAAGAGTAATCCAGAAAATAGAAAGCACAATACATTGAAATGATGCCCATCAGTGTGGTTTTCTCTTATACCGATGCATAATTTGTCTCAAACTCATGTATTAAAATATAAACTCCAAAATAGACTTCATAGCGTTACGGATACAATGATACATCCAGTGGGCCAGAGACTTGGGCTTTTATATTATTTATATTTATTTAGATATGAATGTTTTACATTGAATGAATTGATAATTATGTGCGCGACTATTTTTATATAAAGAGCTGTGCGCCCAGTTGCTTACTAAGGTACTGCGCTATGTACATTATCAATTTATTATTACAAATAATATAAAAGCCCACGTCACTGGCTCACTGGCTGGACCATTGTATCCGTAACGCTATTACGTCATTTTTGAGCTTATATTTTAATACACGGTGTGCATCAAAAGGCGTGCAAAATAATAAGAAATTAAAGACTCGCAAGTACCAAAATATTATATGACGTCATTATTTTAGCTTATATTTTAATTTTGGAAAAGGGAACCATGTTAAATTAGGATTTGAGGATTTATAATTATAAAAAACTTTGTGTACATTTCAGGAAGTTTAATATTTCGTATTTATCAAACTAGGATAAATTACTTTGACTTTTGACAAAAATAAGTGGGTGCCGTAGTAGGCGCCCTACAACCCCTGGTTTCTATTATTATTATTATTATTATTATTATTATTATTATTATTATTATTATTATTATTATTATTATTATTATTATTATAACGCCAGTGCATATAACTCCTATACATAATCCATTTTCTTCTTTAAAAGCCCCGATCATTTCTTTTCACAAGATCTTTTACTTTGGGGCATACTATGGAGCAATCGTTCCAAAACAATCACTTGTAATATTTAAGCACCTAAAGGAAATATATTTCATCTAATAAATTAAATAAACATTTGCACTTGTTTTCATCACTGATCATTTTCTTCATGCATCAAAAGTGGTTCCGTGTGCATTTCTCGATTTATTAATTTAATTTTACGCAATTTAATATTGGTATTAACTTGAATAAAACTGACTGCTCTATCAAAAATTAAACATATTATACCAGTACTAGGTTGCCATATTGTTTTCGGTTAGAATTTTTGCTACAGAAGACTAAAGACACACTTTTCTGATGCTAGATGAATAGATGCGAAAATATACGTGGGATATAAACAATCAATATACATAATTCCCGTTGTCTGTTTGTATGGATGTAACTAGGTGGCGCAGCGAAATTTGTAATGCTGTTAGGTGGCGCTGCGATCAACATAATAAAATTACTGCACCAAAAATAACACTTTTCGAACGTTCCGCATAAAATTGTTTAATATGATAATAAATGAATCAAATAAAAATAAATAAAAGTTCTGTATTACATTATTTATTATTCTGATGTGTATTTTTTTCAAAATTAATAGATTTCAGATGAAATGTATTTATTTTGAAAACTCTTATCTTATCTTATCTTATCTTATCTTATCTTATCTTATCTGTTTACAGACGCTCATTCTATACAGAAGATTATTGCGTCCTACGGTTATCTATGGTTTGTGTTTAGTCCTGCATTTTTATTAGAGATTTAAATGTTGATAAAGTGTTGGTTTTCCTGGATTCTTCAGGCAACCAATTCCACGCCCGAATTCCGGACGGAATTCCGTCATTTTTGATGGGTTACACTAGTCTTATATCAATATGTAAGTTTGAACTTTTGTCTTACCTTAAAACGCATATCATATATTCTTTTAGTTAAATCGCAAGGATTAAACTTAAAATTTAATCTCAAAAGTTTAGCATAACTTATGCTTTAAATTTAAATCATATTAAAAGTGGTTAAACTAGAGTAGTGCCACCCAGGTTTGGTTGCCATTATTGACGCATGCCACTAGCAATGAAAAGTACCCTTCAAAAGGTTACACTGGTGCTCCTCTATATTAAAATTAATCTGCAGCTAATTAGCCTCCATCTTAACACAGTGCATGTTATAAATTATAAAAAAATACAATCCATTTTCTTCAAAGCGTTTTCTTCCTTTTTGGCCATCTATGAAAGCAACCATCCCCAAGATCTTGTGAAAAGAAACGATCGGGTACTTTTAAAGAAGAAAACGGATTTACTATTGAAATTGAATAACTCATGTAACATATGAATATCTTGTTAGAGGCACTACAAAGCAGCCATAAAATATAACCCGTTTCATCACATTTAGTTCACAACAAATACAAACATACGCTCACGCCCCTCCCCCCCCCCACACACACACTCTCCAAAACACATACTTATATATACACACTCACACACTCACGCACACACTTGCACACACACATACTTATACACATACAAATCGGGTTATAAATTGTTTTTAAAAACATTAAAAAACCACGACTATTTTTAAATCCTTTATACTCGTAGCGTCTGCTTGTCTGTCTGTCGCAAAAACTTTGGATGATTTTTAACCCACTTTCGGGTATCCTATCGAGCTGAAATTGTGCAGGCAGAATCGTGGCGACGATAAAAATGATCTATCAAAATTTCACATCGATGAACTGTACTGTTATTAAATTAAAGAATTTTTAGATTATCTCTATGTATCTCTTAGGGGCGCGATGGTCTAAGTGATAGCGCACTGGACTATCGATCCGAAGCAGATCCCGAGTCGCGCGTTCGAGCCCAGGTACTGGCAAGGCCCCTGGGGCATTGTGCTGGCCACACATTCCCTTGCTCGTTAGTGGTGGCCAGAAACTTGTGAACGCTACATCACTTGCCCCATAGTCCGTCATGGATTGGAAAGGGGTCATTATGTATCTCTATGTATCTCTATGTAACATGTAGAATGAAAATGTAAATTTTTATGATAGTCTGTCGCGCGGTGAGTATTATATGATCGATCAAATTTTCATGTAAAAACACAAATTAATTTTAGTATAATTTTGGATTTTTCGAAATTTTAACGGCTTTTTAATTGACTCGCGGCGAACGTATTATGTTGTCAAAGGGACAGAATAGTGAGAAAACTAACAACTATGAAGAGGTTCAATACTGTGGTAATGAGCCCTGGGTTTCAACATATTTTTCGAAATTGTAACATTTTTAAAATTTACTCGTGGCGAATTTAATTTACAAAGAAAGGGAGTATAATAATTAGTTATTTACATTGTTCCATTTTCACAAATTAATAATTGCTCAAATAATGAAGTCACGTCATATAATATTTTTCGGCGCGTTGGTCGGGTGGCATGCACGGTGGGCTTGCGTACCAATGGTAACGGGCTCAAATATCCGTGAAGGCAGAGATTTGTTCACGGGTTCAAAGGTTTCACTGAATCCACCCAGCTCCGAATGGGTACTTCACAATAGTTAAGGAAATAAAGCCGTGGCAGTGGCGTGGAACCCTCATATCCGAGGCCTGTGAACGATGCGCCACTTGACGATAGACCGGCATAGTCTGTGGCCGCAATAATCCACATAGAAGGAGTGTCTGTATAAATAAGACAAGACAATACAAAGTGTTCATCATTTTACGTCTAAATTTTCATTAAAAAAAATCGGGTGGTACCCCGCATACTTAAGGATCAGCCGTAGCGTATTATCTATTAAAATGTTCCGGGCTAATTCTTGTTCCTTCAGCATTTACTTATTTTTCTGGTTCTAGAATGTATGCACATATTTCCTTGGATGGTAGGTAAAAAACACAAACGATCCCTCAGATAACATAATTCAAGACTCTGCTGTAAACGAAAGTCATCTTATCATATTTTTAAAATCTAAAATTCCTTACAAAATACTTTAAAATTAGTGATGTAAACATTATTTACCATAAAAGGTTCCCCCTTACCCAAAACGTTCCAATTCTTCTATGGAATACCCTTCCACCTGCAAATAAAAAACCGATTTGTGGCCAACTGCGCGAGGCGCACTCAGGTCGCACTCCAGCCGCGAATTTCCGTCCAAATTGCTGAGACCATTTAAATAAATATTATATAAGTATTCAGGGCTGGCTTTAGGCATAGGCAAACTAGGCAGCCGCCTAGGGCCTCCGATTAGTCTCATCATTAGTCGGGGCCTCGCACAAGAATCTTTCCATATTTATTTTTATTGTTTCTATTACATTTAGGGACACTAAATTCACTTCGCCTAGGGCCTAGTCCATTTCCCTTAGGCCAGCCCTGAAGTATTTTGTGCTGCAAGCAGGATATTTAACATTTGCTCGAAACAATTTGTTTAATTAGTTTTTTTAGTATACTTATGTACGGTGTAAAAAGAAGCCGCAGCTTAATAACCAACATCTAACTCACCTTACTTAATTTTACTTTGTATATTAAAGGTGTAACCACTAACACGAATGTAAACAAAATAAAATATCATAACTTAAAAGTAGGGCTGTTATCGATTTATTTAAATTTAATCGTTAACTGTTGAAAAATTATCGATTAATTAATCGATAATTTCGATTAAAGCCAAAAATATAAATTTATGACGTCATTAAACTGAACATTTCTGGCGGACATTAAAAATTAAGAATATTTTGAGCTAAATTTTATGACAATGTGTTGATACTTGATCGGATATTTGTGCTGAAGGTGGTACGTCAGCGCAGAGGCGTCACTGGGGTTTGTGTCACCCGGGGTGGTAGCCCATGGTGTCACCCCATCATGACTTATCTTATCTGTTTCAATAACATCCTCCGAGTTTTCCAGTGCCAAATAATGGGAACATACAGAATTTTACATTTTTGGTGTCACCCCCTGATGGTGTCACCCGGGGCGTCCAGCCCCCACCACACCCCCTAGTGACGCCACTGCGTCAGCGATGTAGTTGATCCTTTAAAAGAGAATTGTTTATGGCAATGAACACAGTAAACGTTTTCACCATCTTCGACTTTGCCATCCGCAGTTAACTTAAAAACAAAATTTTTGCTCAACTTTCTAGTTATATGTTTAAATTTAACTGCGCTGATGCTGTAAGCCATTTTTTAGTTGACGTCTGCCGGTCCACATAAAGTAATAAAATAAATTATAATATTACGCGGGAGAAGTTTGTACGTAAAAAAATTATTTTTTTAATAAAATTTTTTAAAAATATTATAAATATTTTCTTTAATTTTAATCGAATTTTTATCGATTAAAATAATTTTAATCGATACAAAATTTTAACGATTAATCGAGAAATTTAATCGTTAATTTCCGCAGCCCTACTTAAAAGATTTAAAAATCATAAATACATTTGCTAATTAATTAATTTTATCCCGGGTTGATTAAAGCTCCATTCCGGTTTTCTGGGTGATCTTCTTATCTTCTTTTCTTATCTTACCTCATCTGTTGCGGGCGGGAGAAGGAGAATGTGTATGTCTTTGTTCTTGAATACGGAATAAGAAAGGTGAAGAAAACCCCTTAACTTAAACTTACCCTTAAAAATGAGCTTGTAAAGAAATTATATACATCTTAAAATTTATTATAAATCTTATGTTAATTAGACATTTTAATTACTTTCCCTTAATTGCTTTGTTAAAAAACAAATGGGTGTTCAAAAATATTCGGATTACACACAATAATATACCCTTTCCCATACTATACTATACGATATTTTGACAACCACCAAGACCATTTCCTGCCTCTTCTTCTGATGAGAATCGATACCATTTAAGACCGATGATACAAAAATGTTACATAATACAAATAAGGCTTATGTGTAATCTGAATTTATAATTAACAAACTTTAATACTCGCGTGCATATTATTGTTATTTGTAAACCATACGGATAGATAACAAGTGAAGAACTATGTTGACACTCCTTGTTGGGTCTATAATATAACATTTTGTTTGACTTTGTTGCATGTGCAATTTGTGCAAGAGCGTTTAATAAGTTGTGTTACTTAGCAAAATAAAAATTTTAATTTTTGGCTTAAATCGAAAATAAACGATTAATTAATCTTTAATTTTTCAAAAGTTAAGGATTGCCCTTACATTAATCGTTAACAGCCCTAAAATAAAAAAAATATCTTCAATAAATAAATTAGTTTGCTTTTTGGTTTTTCTTCATTGATTATTGTGACTTTTAGCTTAACAAGCTTTATTATTATTTTTTTTTAGAGATCCAAGCTTTAAAAAAACAACCCGCTAGAAGACAAATATCCACTTATAATAACGATTAGAGATAACCGCATACTAATGATCCTACATGTGGAAGAAAATCAGAAGCCCCGAGCCTTGTGCTCTTTATGAGTCTTCCCGCCCTCTCAGCTACCTGGCCCCCAAAGGGAAGTAACAGCTGAAACCCGCCCCCCCCCCGGAAGCGGTCGCTTCTGAAGCGGCCACCTGGGCATCCAGGACATAAAGTCGAAAAATGCCTCCCACTAAATTGGCCTCACGAAGAGGGGTGGAATTCCTTATTACGACCCGCTACCACTTAGGCGCCAACCCGACAAAGCATACGGGTCTCCATGGTTAGGACCGCCACAGAGTGGGGGATCATCAAACACCTACCTAGGGTGTAACCCTCACTGGAAGGTTTCCACAGATATAACCGCATACAAAAGTTTCAGAATAATATCTTTTAACAAACAAATAAAACCCAAATAATAATAAAAATAGTGTTTACAAATGCCCAAATAAACGCTGGAAAATTTGTTTTCTCTTAAATTATAACTTTGGTAAGTTGTTGAGTACACTCCCGCAATGGTAACAGGAGAAAAAATATTTGAATTATCACTCCCCGAGGGGCCGTGGCCCAAGTGTATTCTTTTTCCTTATATGGGCTTTATAAAAACTAACTCATCACCAATTCTCCAACTTCCCGTGCAGGTAGAAGCATGAAACTTTGGGAAGTTGTTGAGTACACTCCAAGGACGATAATTGGCAAGAAAAGAATTTTAAAATTCGCACTCATGGGGGATCGGGGGCCCAAATGTAGTTTTTTCCTAGTATGAGCTATATAAAAACCGAAATTTACTAATTCTCCTATTTTCCGTATCGGTAAAAGCATGAAAAATTTGGGAAATTGTTGAGTACTCTTGCGCGTTTCTAACAGGCGAACAAAATATTTAAGTTATCACTTACTGTGGGCAGGGGGCCAAAATGTAGTTTTTGTCTTATATTAAAAACTGACTCATCACTAATTCTCCAATTTTCCGTGTAGGTAAAAGGATGAAACTTTGGGAAGTTGTTGAGCACACTCTCACGACAATAATTGGTGAAAAAGATTTGAAAATTCCCACTCATGGGGGGGGGGCAGGGGGGCCCAAATATAATTTTCCGTGTATGAGCTATATAAAAACTGAAAATCACTTATTCTCCAATTTCCCGTGTAGGTAGAAGCATGAAACTTTGCGAAGTTATTGGGTACACTTCCGCGATGGTAACAAGTGAAACAATATTTAAATTATCACTTACTGGAGGCCGGTGGCCCAAATGTAGTTTTTTTTAACCTTATATGAGCTGTATAAATTTTGAAAATCACTAATTCTTCTATTTCCCGTGTAGGTAGAAGCATGAAACTTGGTAAGTTGTGGAGTACACTCCAAGGACGATAATTGGCGAGAAAAGAATTTTAAAATTCCCACTCGTGGGGGGCCGGGGGCCGAAATTTAGTTTTTTTATTATAAAAAATGGACCCATCACTAATTCTCCAACATACCGTCTAAGTAGAAGCACGAAAATTTGGGAAATTGTTGAGTACACTCCCGCGATGATAACAGGCTAAAATAATTTTATTTATCACTAACTGGGGGCCCAAATGTAATTTTTGAATTATATAAAAACTGATTCATAACTAATTCTAAAACTTCCCATCTCCAACTTCCCGTGTAGGTAGAAGCATGAAACTTTGCGAAGTTGTGCTGTCGAAAAAAATATTTAAATTGTAAGCTTGATAGGATCACGGGAAGTGGGTAAATTGTTGCTTTTCTTTTTCCGCTGGACCACGACAGGCAGACAGACAAGACAGTGAATTTAAAATATTTAAGGTATCCATTATGATCCAGATTGAAATCAATTGGTGTTTTGAATTGGTGTTACGTGGATTCTCAACGCTTAATGAAATCCTAATTTTCCGCTGCTAAGCGCGGGTATTTTTCTAGTGTCTTTATTTATAAGGGATTTATAGTCAAAAACTTTGTTTTTACGGGTTGTTTAATTTCTTCTTCTTTTCATTTAAAACATTTAAATAAGAAAGAAAATGGGAAAATAAAATATCTCCAGATCGTTTTGAATTTTACCCCTTCCCTTTTTTATATGTTTGTGATATTTTCGATTGTTGGGGAAACATGTGAATAATTTTATATGTGCAACTGGTTCGTTCTCAACATGCTGACCCCCCCCCTCATTTTTTCAGATATTTCCATGGACATATAGAATCTAGAATTCCATTTGGTAAAATAACCTAAAATTTCAGTGAAAGGTGTGAGAATTAGCCACATATTTTAAGCAGATGCCATCTTTTTATTGCATCACTAGATTATGGGACCAAAGACAAACCGAAAAACCAATTTTATAAATAGAGGTCTCCGCAAGAGCTTATGAAGGCGAAGTTCTCTCAGTTTTATCAGGAAGCTTAAGGTATTTATAATTCATCACACAACTGGTCTTGAATAATGGGAGGGATGTTGTCTCTTTTGTGTCAGGTGTTCCCTCGAAGCATGAGAGCTGTTGATTCTCATTTCAAATGCACTCATTTTTTGTGAGAAGAAGCCTTTTCCGGTTAAAACGTTGCAAAAATTACTCTAGTCGTGAATGCTCTATGTCAGAGGCGGGAAAACTACTCAGGGCGAAGGCCCATTAGTGGAATTTTTTTCTCTCGGAAAAATAACAAAAACAACGCCATTTGCAAAACTACTAGAAACCTAAATACACTAGAGGACGAAGGGGGAAAAGGCAAATGTAGTAATAATACATACGGCAATAAATTATAATGTGTAAATAAAGCACAAAAATATTCTTTGTAAAGCTACTTATAAAATTATGTACTTTGATATACAAAGGCAAGGATGGGCAAATTGCAGCCCGCGTGTCACATTTGGCCTGCCATAAAGGTTTTTGTAACCCGCCAAGACATTTAGAAAACCTGCCTTGTACTGCTATTTGCTTCATGTCCGTAACCGAAAATTTCATGTTTAGCATTAGAGTGGCTACGCCAATGCGCGTGCGCAATGTAAACACGCACTTTCCCGGTTTGTCAGTTGTTTTTTTTTCAATTTTATCATTGCGTTAGTGAAAATCTTAAATTTCCAAATTAAAGCAGGCAATTAATTCTTCGGATAACGTAAAATTGGCGATGAGTCCCATATTTTTCATGAAGAATGTACACACAAATATTTATTTGGTAATACAGGCTTGAAAGTAGAAGTAGTATGTTTACTGTGTCTTGAAACGTCAGCCATTATTTAAGGAGTACCATTTGAAACGACACCACGAAATAAAACATCGCTTTTCTTGGCATCACAAGAAGACTTCAGGACTTAAAGAAGATGGTGCCTAAACAATATAATTTTCTACCAGTACTCATTTTGCAGTATTCCAACTCTTACGCCTTCAAGACTGCACTAAAAAATACGTCTCCTCAAACTTTACTTGCAATATTAATTAAACAACATCACACATTTTTTAAAATGATAATTATAGCCTATATTCACCGAAACGTTATTTAATATTGTATTTAGGATATCAATATTTTACATTAGGAATTGATAATATGTGTTAACATTTTATGTAAGTTCTGTGAGTCTTAATGCTTGTTGGGGTACTACGCTTTATAAATTATCAAATTATAATTATTAGTATACTAGTGTATCACCCGTCAAAAATGACGGAAGTTTTCAAAATACATACACATCAAATTAAATATTACCGTTATACAGAATTTTAATTTATTTTATTCATTTATTTCCCTATTGAAAAATTTTATGCGGACGTTCGAAAAGAGTTATTTTTTTGTGCAGTAATTTGGTGCGCTGCTTTCTAAAATTAGTAGCGTCACGGACAGACAGACGGGACAGACAGACATGACAGAGATTGCAAATTATGTATATTGATTGTTAAAATTGATTTGCTGTATTCTCCTATTACTGCAGATATTGATACATCACCCCAGAAGCTGCAGCTGGAACTAATTTACATGCAGTCAGAGCGGTTTAATTATGTGACATTATTTGACTTTTATAAGCCTCTGTCAGCTGAAAAATTCCCATATAAGAAGAAATTTGCTGGAAGAATGTTCTCTATATTGAATATTGGGATCTGCAAATATGTGTGTGCAAAGTTTTTCTTGCATTAAGATGAACAATAGTACATTCAGATGCTCTTATACTGTCATAAGCTTTCAAGCATGAGTGGTGAGAATCTAAACAAGCAACCTTACATATCATTTTTTTTAAAAATGTAAACAAAATGTGATAGAGTGCACTGTTCTCATGAAACTGATTCTGTAATTAAATCTAAGTATTATGACATTAGCAAACAAACAAAATTTTAAAAAAACTACCACCATTGTTTAAGTTTTATTATTTTATTTCTATGATACCATACACAATTTTTCTGAAATGAAATGTAAAGCTAAATAAAGAATAACATCATTTTAAACGGTGCGGCCCTCCGCTAAAATCCGCTTCCACAAATTGGCCACCGAGACAAAAAAATTGCCCACCCCTGTACAAAGAGATTCTATTCATCTTTCCTGCTCTATGCATCAACAAACATCCCGTCGCAATTTCCTACTGTGCCATCTTAGAACTTTCGTACGAATGGGCTAGTTTCAATTATAATACATGTACTGTGTAATATAAATTTGAACTTCGAAATTTATTAAACTTTAGGATAATTGAACTCTCTTCGCCACGATACAAATGGGATCAAAATCGCTCCTTTGTTTCGGTGACAATCGTTACTGAATTTGAAAACAAATAGTTAGAAGCCCAAAAAAAGGTGATTCCTATGATGTCACGAAGTCATACTATTTTTGTTATTGTCGCCTGAAGTAAACTTGAGAAAGTGTAAGAGGAAGATCCATGCTTAAAACAATATTAACTGAATTCATCTGTTGATTAAAAAATGTGCACATTACTGAGGGGAAATGATAGTTCATCTAAATATAATGGGGACAATGCCATATGGTTTAATAAATTTTAAAAGAGAATTTACTAAAATGAAACATAACTTTTATTTAATACTAGCAGACCCGTCGTGCGTTGCAACGATCTCAGTAAAAAGGAATATATATAGATAAAAAATAAATTACATTAAGGGTCACCAGGCCCATCAGTTTAAAATATGAAGTTCGAAAATCTGTTCATTTCAATCAATTTCATAACAAAAATATAAATATATGTATCTATATTTCTCAATATCGTGTAAAATTGAATGGGGAATACAATATTAAAAATTTAGTAAAAACACATTTAGGGCCCCTAGCCCCGATGAAATGGACATTATGAGATCAGTGCCCTATCGAAATTTAATATAGGCTTTTAAGTTTTTATATACCGCGTTTGGTCAAAATCCATTTATTTTCTCATTATCTAACACCTAAACTAATTTTTATATATATGTAGATATAAGGAAAACTACATTAAGGGGCTCCCAGGCCCGTTCAATTCAAGATGTACATTTTGAAAACATGTTCATTTAAATTCATTTTAATCATGGATATATTTCTCAAGATCGTTAAAAACTGAGTGGGAAATAATATCTTAGAGTATACACAAAAAAAGACATTTGGGGCCCCCGGCCCATTCGATGTAAGATGTAAATTTCAAAATGCTGTTCATTTTAATTCAGTCTCATCATTGATATATTTCTTAAGATCGTTAAAATAGAATGGGAAATAATATCTCAAACACATACGAAAAAATACATTTGGGGCCCCCCGGCCCTGAACAATTAAAAATTAGAAGTGCAGTGCCCTTTGTTATTTTAATATGGGCTACCAAGTTTTTATATACCAAGTTTGGTTAAGATCCATTCATTTACTCAGTAGTTAACGAATAAACTCATTTTTATATAGCTCATAAAAGCAAAAAACGACATTAAGGGCCCCAGGGCCCATTTAGTGCAAGATGTCAAGTTCAAAACGCCTGTTTATTTCAATCAATTTCATTGTGGATATATTTATCTATATTTTTCAAGATCTTTAATAATTGACTGGGGAATAAAATATTAAACGTTTATGAAATAAGACATTTTGGGCCCCCAGACCCGAAGAAATGGACATTAGGAAATTAGTCCCTTTAGTATTTCTATATTGGCTACCAAGTTGTTATATACAAAGTTTGGTTAAGATCCATCAATTTACCTAATAGCTAACGCTTAAACTAATTTTTATATAGCTCATATATAAGAAAATAAATCATTTTATGGGCCCCCGGCGCCCCATGAGGGTTAAATTTTGAAAAAAAGTAGCCAGTGACCATCCCAGGAGCGTACTCAAAAGTCTCCAAAAGTTTCATGGCGATCGGATGAATGGTTTAGTCAGCTATACAAAGACATGCATACATACATACATACATACTTTGATTTTTATATATATAGATATAAGATTAGAAAAAACAACATTAAGGGCCCCCGGGCCCAATCGGTGCAAGAAATTAACTTTAAAATACCTGTTCATTTCAATCTGGATCATGATAGATATATTAGTCAATGCTTTTCAAGATCGTGTAAATCATACCGGGAATAAAGTATTTAACGCTTACAAAAAAAAAGATTTTGGGCCCCCGGCCCCGAAGGAACGGACATTAGGTGTTCAATGCCATATGGTACTTTAATGTTGGCTATAAAGTTGTTATGTACCAAGTTTGGTCAAGATCCATTCATTTTCCAAGCAGCTAAGCCCTAAACTAATTTTTATATAGCTTATATAAGAAAAAATTCTCATTATGGGCCCCCGGCGCCCCATGAGTGTTAAATTTTGAAAAAAAGTAGCCTATTTCCATCCCCGGAGCGTACTCAAAAGTCTCCAAAAGTTTCATGGCGACCGAATGAATGGTATAGTCAGCTAACGGGAATAAAGTATTTAACGCTTACAAAAATAAAGATTTTGGGCCCCCGGCCCCGAAGGAATGGACATTAGGAGTTCAATGCCATATGATACTTTAATATAGGCTATAAAGTTGTTATGTACCAAGTTTGGTCAAGATCCATTCATTTTCCAAGCAGCTAAGCCCTAAACTAATTTTTATATAGCTCATATAAGAAAAAATTCTCATTATGGGCCCCCGGCGCCCCATGAGTGTTAAATTTTGAAAATAAAGTAGCCTATTTCCATCCCTGGAGCGTACTCAAAAGTCTCCAAAAGTTTCATGGCGATCGGATGAATGGTTTAGTCAGCTATAACAGACATGCATACATACATACATACATACATACTTTGATTTTTATATATATAGATGTAACGCTGAACTAAGATAAATGGCGCAAAAATGCATTTTTAAAATTATGTTAAAACATTACACTTCCTAAAAGCTAATAATAAATGTATAATATGTTTACCGGGAAGAAAATGAATCTAAGCTAGTTTATTGTTCATTTTCTTCAACACTAGTTGCAATCCAATCCAAATATTCCGTTACCCTTACGTCTAATGGGGGAAACATAATATGAGAGCAGTTATGATGAATGTACACTGCATGAGTCACACCTTCAAGAACAAATCTTCCATCAACTTTGCAGGCTAGAGGACCGCCAGAATCTCCAGAGCAGGTTCCGATTTTTTCATTATGTAAGTCAAAACAAAAGACGCGTCCATCGTTTTTCACTCCCAGCAAAGAATAACTGAAAACACAAAGGCTTTGTGGCATGAAGTTAACTTTGGCTTGCTGCAGTATAGATTTTTCATTATCATGGGTCATTTTAGATTTTTTCCCATCCGGCCGCAGAGCATTCTACTTGCTCGTCGTCTTCAAATGTTTGACCTAGTTTCGGAAGACAAATAGGCTGGACATAGTCAGTGAACACCGCCTCTGAGTCCAGCTTTATCAAAGCGATGTCAGAAACATTGTGAGACAAGTA
The DNA here is from genome assembly GCA_944989445.1 of Ampullaceana balthica. Lineage (NCBI taxonomy): Eukaryota > Metazoa > Mollusca > Gastropoda > Lymnaeidae > Ampullaceana > Ampullaceana balthica. Next base: position 697,392 of record CALYLW010000731.1, on the reverse strand, counting down.
ACTTTTGTGGACGATTATCTTTTCTGCATTTCGTAACTCAACCACAGAATCATTATGTTCAAAATCTTCCCCCAAGGTGGAAAAATCTCTGACTCCAAGAAAAATCGCCAAATTCGTATCAACCACGCAGTGAGCAGCAGTTAGCACCCAGGACTCTGATATGAGCGAGCCACCACATAAGCCAGTCGTATTGTTTGTCACGTTTAAAAAAGATCAATAAAACTTGCCATGGCCAGGCTGCCTCGGGGGCGTCTTGGCCGTGCATTATGGCCTTGTTAACATCGACGCCAGGCTGTCCGCACTGATTGTAGTTGTCAAAAAGGTTTTAATTGAACGGTGACGCTGGTTCAGAGAAGTCCAAGCCTAAAAGATTTATATACATCTCTTTAAACTCTTGAACAGTTCTATCGACCGTCTTTAAATAGAGGTAACATTTTCTTCTGCCAAGGGTAGAGGTAATAAAAATCTGAAAAATAATTTTGAAATGACCAGGTATTTAATTACTTAAAATTATCAGTTTTTTTTAAACCTAACCTGCTTTACTTGTTTCAACCAAGTACATTAAAATTAAAAAGCATTTGAAAATATCTTCAAAATCAGATACAGCATTTTTTAAATTCTGTATTTCTGTATCTGATAATTATCCATGTATAGATACTCAAAAGCAGTGATAGCGAACCTATGGCACACGTGCCTCAATCGTCACGCAGAGCCTCATCAGCTGGCACGCGACTAAAATATTAGTTCCTTAATAAAAACCAGCTGAAGCAAACCACAATTTTTTGGGTTTCATTGGAGTGTTGGAAACTTGATATAAAAAATATGGGTTTGGTTGACTTTTGGGCACGCTGCCTCAAAAAGGTTCGCCATCACTGCTCTAAAGCACCATTCGTTTTTTAAAATAAATCTTACTACTAAAATGGTTTACTAAACAATGTCAAAGGTAACGAGAAATTTATTTTATGCGCATATTGAACACAACATTAACACATACATTTACAGCACTTAAAAGTTTGAGGGTTGTAGGAGTATGTGTACGTATTTCCACACCAATGTAACGGTAGCGGGCTATGATAGCATGCAAAATTGACTGAACTGAAGGCCTACTAAATTATAATTGACCCGACTATTTGAGAAAAGTTCATTGCTTTAAGTTGATTCATTTTCAGTTCACTTTCCATAAGCAGTAGTTATAAGACATATAATTCATGATAGATTCATACCAGTTTTTTTTATAGAAGAAGTTAAAGGAAATACGCGTACTTAGCACTCAGAAACTTACGTCACTTGTTTATAATTGCGACATAACTGCTGTATGATACGATTTCATAAAACCTCTTTAGAAACGGCGAAAAATTGGTATTGCATAGTTTTTAATTCGTACAAAGCTTCATCGCTTTTATGTTCATAAATTTGTAATCATCAATTTTAGTAGCTAGTTATAATGGGGAAGTGGTAACATAAAACTTAATTTTTAAAAAACAACAACAAAAAAATGGTATAAATAAAAAAAACTTTAAAGACAACGTTTTATAGAATGCTTGAAATGGGAAAAAATAAATTAAAAACATATTACTGAGTCTCCAAATTTATGCACTTTCATTCAATTATCAAATTCCTAAATCTAACTAGGACGAACAGACAGAGTAGAAGAAAGTGCAAGTGGTAAATGAATTTTTTTTTAAAAGACATAAATATCATTAGAGTAAAAGTAGAAAAGGAAGTTCAACCAGTATCAGAGTTTGAGAATGGTTGTGTCTGGAAGTTACTCTCAAACCTTACAGTGTGTGTAACCAAACAACAGTTACCCTCAACCCTTAGAGTGTGTGTAACCAAAGAACAGTTACTCTCAACCCTTACAGTGTGTGTAACCAAACAAGTTACTCTCAACCCTTACAGTGTGTGTAACCAAACAACAGTTACTTTCAACCCTTACTTACAGTGTGTGTAACCAATCACACGTGTCATGATTTCCTGTAGTGATGGGAAATGTGTGGTATTAGGCTGCATTTAAAACAGTTGACTTTGAAAAATTTGCAGCTTGTTCCCAAATACCTTGATATGTGAATATAATTGGCTTAGCACTGCATTGTGCCCTTGTTAAGAACGTTTAGATGCATGCCTTGTCACATCAACTAAAAATGCAAAATCTGCCAGCCAAGCAGTATCAGATAGTCCTGGAATTGGTTGTTTCTTAACTTCCATGTATTGCCCAATAATAATTTCTTTTTTAAGTGCGTAGAAGCGCTGACGTGCTGTCCCCCGACTGAGCCATTTTATACCGTTGTGATACACAACATCTCCGTATTCTCCCTGGATGTCAAGAAGATACTGCTGAAACTGGCGGTAAAACAGGGCTTTAGAGCGAATAGAGTTCATAGCCTTTATCACTGGCTCAAGGACACGATCACATATAAGGTGTTTGGCACAAAGAAGTTGTCGGTGAATGATATAGTGAAGATTAAAATCTTTGCCAGCATCTTCGATGACTTTTATACAGACACGTTTTGTTTGTCAACTGTGCTAATCAGTCATGGCAGGGGCACCATCAGTAATAAAAAGAGAGATTGTTAACTTGGTAATTTAACGTCATTGACAGCAGAATAAACCAGAGCAACTAAATTTGTTCCCCTTGTTTGGTCTTTAAGACTGAAAGTCTAGTAATTGGCAAACAATACAATGTTATCGAACTTTGCATCATTTGACTTACTCAAAACAGTACCATATTTCGACATTTATTATAAATATAATGTCGATAAAGGAATAATACGTCAGTCAATTAATTAATTCAGATGAAGCCATGGGCCAGATTTAAAAAAATTTGAGGGCCGGTTTTGGCCCGCGGGCCGGACTTTTGACACCCCTGCACTATGGGCTTAATGATGAAAAAAAGAGCAATAAAACATAACATGCAATAATTAAACCAATTTAAAATATAAGTTAAAAACAAAAACAAATTGCAATACTGTACCAACCAGTTGTAGGAGACTGTCAATAATAAATAAAAGAAAGGTTAGAATCATTAACAGTCGAATTTATACAAAAGGTAATAGTGGATTTCAAATTATTTGATAACTTAACACAACTCTATAAGATACTAGTGTAAGGCAGGTTGCAACACACGTAGAGGTAGCCAATGATGTAACTAAGGTGTGTGTCTTCTTGAAAAGTCCAATATTTTTTCCACTTCTTACGATCAGAGACTAGGTAGTTTGGTGCAAAATAGTTCCTTCCGACAAAAAATGGCGTTCCTCTCAGGCTGATCAATTTTTGTAGCGAACACTTTCTTTTACTATTGGGGGTGGCCCTTTAAAGGGACGAGAGAAAACACTTATCCATAACTAATTTATGAAGCTAAGTATATTTGTATGTTTGCATGTTGGTTTGGACATGTTTAGCATAATCATGAGAAAATCAAGCAATGGATCGCTGTTAAGGGAAGTTCAAATGTTTTGTTTGTTCATTTTGTTTCTTTTTAAATTCAAAAAGTGAAATTAGTTAAGAATATAAACCTAATATTGTTGCTTAATTTTTACTCGCACTGTTGCTTTTTTAACTTAACCAGTTTAGTATCCTTTTATGGACATTTAAAAAAAAATTATATTTAAAGACACGGATAATATCTAGTCTCTAGAAAGCTTTTGATATTTTCTCCTTAAATGTTGTCAACAGTTAATTATATACAATCAATAGATATGTACCTCACAAAATATACATTTTAAAATCCTTTATATTAACTTGTGGCGTCTGTTTGCTTGAGGCCTTGCTGAGAAAACTTTGGATCGATTTTTAACCCACATCCTCGTAAGCTAGCGAGCTGCAATTTTGCAGGCAGACTCGTATATTAAACATGTTTTACGAGACATAACTAAAATTGTGTATTGTTGGATTGTCTTGCGCTGCGTATTAAAATGAGCTTTCTTTTAGCTATGTCTCCTACATAAAGGATTTATAGTCAAAAACTTGGTTTCTTACGGGTTTATAAAAAATAATTTTTGAATAGGAATTGAAGTTTAAGACCATCATTTCAAAATATACTATTATTTTCTGCATCAAATTTGATTTATTTCTGGTCAACCATTATTTTGCAGAATAGTTTTAAAAATCCTGACAGACGCTCGTCAGCTATTGTTTAAAGTTGTTAAATGTAGACCGGTGTGAGTACTAAACTAAAGGAACGCCCCGCCGCAAAATGTTATTTGTTACCCTTGGTAAATTAAGTTCAAATAGTATAAATAAGAACAACCCGTAAAAAACCAAGTTTTTGACTATAAATCCTTTATGTATGAGAAGTAATTAAAAGAATGTTCATTATAATACGCAGCGCCAGACCATCCAGAAATACAAAATTGCAGTTGTGTCGTAAAACATGTTTAATATAATGCGCACCGATCAGGAATATGTTTATAAATAAAGAGCTGTCAATAAAATACGCACCTTATTGCGCGACAGAAAGGTTGTTCAATATAATACGCACCGCGACGCTCTATCTCAAAAAATAGCATGATACATAGGAATAAATAAAATAATCTAAAAAATCAATAATTTAATTACGGAACATGCGATCGATCTGAAATTTTGATACATTGTTTTTATCATCGGTACAAAACTGCCTGCAAAATTTCAGCTCGCTAGCTTACGAGCAAGTGGGTTAAAAATCGATCAAAAGTTTTGGCGACACGGGCGGTCGGTCGGTCGGTCGGGCGGCCGCAGACACCACGAGTTAATATAAAGGATTTAAAAATAGCTGTAGAGGTAAGCGAGTCAGTATCACGATACTCCAATATGTTCATTGTTTTAACCAAGCAGTTGTTATCAGATGGAATAATATATATTAATACTATCTGCTAAAAAGACATGCAGCACTAGACTTACAATCGGCACAGACATGTAAATGTTATAATAGGAGGTGGCAATTTGCTGAGATTTGGTATTACGTCCTACTTTCCCAACATAGAAGCATTTGGTCATAGTTGACACTATAAAATCCGGGTAGTGAACAAATATTTGTGTTTTCACAGTGTGAGTCATCTCTTTTGTCAATTGATTTAATTGCTGCAATGTTGTTGTTGTCCAAGGATGCGAGAACTTTACATCTCAATGATAACTAGATGTTCAAGAGCTAAGGATTTCATAAATATTTTGCCAAAATCTAAGTTTTAGCACGCTCTTCTTCCTTCAGAAAATAACTTTTAGCTTATAAAGACGTTCAAGTAAAATCTTCAACTACTCGTACAATTGCATGGCTTATAGTTATAGTGATTGAGTTCCTGGTTCCAGTATCACAAAATATTGTAGAGAACCTGGCTAGTAGTGGATGTATGGACCTCGTTACTGGTTGGACTATACTCCAGTTTCTCTCTTGTTACTACTTAGTTACACTTGTCTTCCGTTCTCGTTCTCAATCTAAAAAACCAAACTCTAAGATTGCATATAAACTAATTCAGTTTATTGATTCTCTTGTTTCCTTTCTACACAACACTAATCACTACAGACAACTCTCCAACAGTCCTACTGTCCACCGGTCCAAAACGACTGTCCAAAACAACAGACCAACTCGGTGTCCCCCGGAGTCTCTCCCTCGTTCGTTTTTGGTCACGTCCTATAACCAACCCGTAGTCTCCAGGCCACGCCTATATCCAACCAACTTCCGTCACAGTCCCTTTGTCTCCCGTCTATCCCTCAACAAGTTCCGTCCCCTTAGATTAAGACCAGTGCAGACTAAGATTTCGAAGTTGATATAATTGATTTAAAAAATATTCTCAAAAGACAAGCCTGAGAGCAAAACTAAATCTTACATCTTCTTTGCAATATTTTTTGCTTCTCTTTTGGCGTTTCAGCATAAATACGACAAGATTTATCAAAAGGACCATAATTATGCTGACAGTTAGTGGGCCAGCAGTCCACACAGTAAGCCACATCATCATCGGAGAGGTCAATCCACAGTCCTGGATCTACTGCTTGATTTATTTTATATTCTTCTTTATCATCTTCATCCTTATCATCTTCATCTTTATCATCTTAATCTTTATCATCATCTTCAGCAGACTGAAGTGGGTCATAACAAACTTCCAAGCACTAAAACTGTGTCTGGATTGTCAGAACAACCTATAGTAGAGTTATCAAGAGGGTTGATGGTGTCAGTAAAATCCTGTTGNTTACTGAAACTAAATAATTCGATAAGTTCTTGCGCTCAACTTTACAACAGAAACAGTTTGCTCTTTTTGTTTAGCTAGTTTTATTTTTTGTGCACCACTAAACTGCAACAAAAAAAAATAGAAAGAAAAAAAAACTGGGTAGGAGGTATTTTGAGCCCTGGTTTGGGGACCAAGGTTAAATAATGTGCGATTCAATATTACATTTGAGATTTGCTAATGTCATATCGATTACAAAAATATAAACATCTTTCTTGAGGATTTGTGGTGCCCCCCAAACACTTGGTGCCCTAGGCACGTGCCTTGTTTGTCTACTGGTTAATATATGACCTGTATATAGCTCATATAATGGCAAAATTACATTTTGGCCCTCGGCCCTACATGAGTGGTAATTTTAAAATTATTTTTCGCCACTCATCTTTGTGAGAGTGTAATCAACAACTTCCCAAAGTTTCATCTTTGTACCTACACGGGAAGTTGGAGAATTAGTGATGAGTCAGTGAGTGAGTGAGTGGGGTCTTTGCCTTTCATTAGTATAGATGCAAATGTATTATGTTTCGTAGATTATTAAGTTTTAAAATTAAACTGTTAATACTGATGACCGTCGCTTTATAATTTCTTGGTGATTTTGATTGTAACAATGGCATGCTAGAGTTGAACAAATAAAGTTGGATAATTAACTGCCAGGTTAAACCTGTGCTTAGAACAACGAACTCAAGCTGTTTCTGGAAATATATTCTCTTTTTTATATAATGAACACAGGTTTCCTACTGTATACATTGTTAAAAACTATTTTATATTGACAATGTTAACACATGGAACAAATTTTAATGTAAGCGTTGATAATTGGGAGTCAGGCTGTCTTCTAATTAAGGATCATTTGACCCAACTTAACACTTGCCACGGGAATCTATATCCCTTTCAATTAAACGTATCGGCCTTTAATAGATAACTATGTTACTTAATACTAGATACGACCCGTGGCGTAGCATACGCCACAATTTTTATCATCATAGATAGTGCAAAGAACGGGGGGGGGGTAAGAGAACGGACACAAACAGCAGCACGAAGTATTGGAAAAAAAAGCGAGTAAACGTGGAGACATGCGCACTGTGGTTGTTGTTACCTGCCCCTATGCCAACCATAAACTGTAAGTTGGCTGACCCTGTTCGCAAAAAAAAAGGGGGGGGGGTGAAAGAACGTGCAGAAAGAAACATTTTTAAATAATTTTTTTTTAAATGCTTCCGCTGGGGTTTGAATCCAAGACTTTCCGCGTGCAAGGCGGACGTGATAACCACTACACTACAAATCATATGTTAATGTTATTATGTGAAGGAACAGCGCAAGAAGCATTGTTGCCCCCCTCCCATTCTTTTTCTTTTCATCCCATTACGCTTGCCAATTGTGATTGGTGACCCCAGCGAGGGTAATTCGTTATGCTCATTTGCACATACTCGCTTTAATGAATTATATATATATATAAGATAAGATAAGATATATATATATATATCTTATCTTATCTTATTTTATCTATACAGACGCTCCTTCTATGCAGAAGATAGTTGCGTCCACAGACCATGACAGATGATCTGTTGGCAAGTGATGCAGCAATCACAGGCCACGGCTTTGTGGGTTCCACGCATTACCCAGCCGCCTAACGGTACCCATTCGGAGCGGGGTGACTCAGGGACGCCCCAGGCCCCGGGAACAAACCCTTGCCTTCACACGGATTCGAACCCGTGACCATCGGTATATATATTACCTTAACTAAAACACTGTTCAACATCATAGCAATTTATTCACAATAGAGTGCTAAACATAAAAGTGTTTGGTGTGTAGTATCGTAAATAATTGATGCTTTTTCGGTGTCATATTTACCCACTTCCGTTTAGCGCTTATCTAAATTAGTATTAAAATTGAACGAGATGCAAAAAGAATATGTTGAAATCAAAATTATTTTCAACTAGACGCGCCGCGGCATAGCATACGCCGCAGACTTGCTCATGGAGAGTTCTTTTACCCCTTTAATACACTTTTTTAGGGCGCCTAGGGCGCCGAACTTTTTTCAAAAGCCCAACTAATTTGTCCTTGTTTGATCAATACGAAATATTAAACTTTCTGAAATGCACACTGTTGGGTCAGCTGTTGAAATGTTGCTGTTGTTGTTGCTGTTGTTGTTTTGCTTTTGTTGTTGTTTTTGTTTTGTTGTTGTTTAGTTTTTGTGGCTGTTGTTGTTGTTTTTGTTGTTGTTGTTGTTGCTGTTGATGTTTTTGTAGTTTTTGCTGTTTTTGTTGTTGTTGTTGTCCACATCCCTTGCCCTGCGACGACAATGTCCTGCAAACGCTTCTGCATAACAACTACCAAAACATAGCGTCCATGAACTTCACAGGTCACCCTACACTTATTCCCGTCCTTTGGCGGGCTTTGTTACTAGTATGTTTATAAAAAGTGTTGTCAATAAAATACGCACCTTATTGCGCGACAGAAAGGTTGTTCAATATAATGCGCACCCTTACATTCTATCTCAAAAAATAACATGATACATAGGAATAAATAAAATAATCTAAAAAATCAATAATTCAATTACGGTACATGTGATTGATCTGAAATTTTGATACATTGTTTTTATCATTATACGAAACTGCCTGCAAAATTTCAGCTCGCTAGCTTACGAGGAAGTGGGTTAAAATTGATCCAAAGTTTTGGCGACAAGCAAGGGTGCAAGGGTTCAAGGGTGCAAGCAAGCAGACACCCCGAGTTAATATAAAGGATTTAAAAAGCTAATTGTTGCTTCACTAATTCTGAAAGTAAACAAAATATGACGTCATATACCCTCACGCTACATCACACCAAGAATGTGTCAATATAATGCGCACCACGCAACAATCTAACATAAGCATTAACAAAGTGGGAAAACCCCATTAACTATAATTGTAGATTACATTAAAAGTCATTTCAAATCAATAGTTTTGAAGCTAAACAAAACAATTGCTTTAAAAAATTGCTTCTAAAATTACGGGAATTAAACTATATACTGTTTATCTGAAATTCTTTCTCCAAAATTGTTCAAAATATTATTAGCTATTGCTTGACGTTTGTTTCAACCCGATAGATGTTATGGTTGGTGAGAAATTGACAAATTACTGATATTTTTTCGGGTTTTTTTGGATTTTCCAGGAATTCCAGTAAACCTTTTCGGTATTTTTTTGGCCGTTGCACATCCTTGGGACGTTCTTAGCATATTTGCAAATACCCGAACCCTCTATCTGGTACGGTTCAGGAGGAGTTGCAGGATCAAGCTTTACAGACATTTCAAATATATAAACGCAATTTTTCCAAGGGAAATTGCGTTAAAAAATTAATGAATTCAAGACTAGGTGGTTTATTTAAGTTTATAAAGATATTTAGGCTCGAAGTTACCCTGCCAAAAATAATATAATTAAATCGAACATTGCTTACAACTGTCTAAAGTAATGCAATGTGTTAAAAAGGCTTCTCTAAAATTATTTTAATGAAAATAAAAATTAATGTCGATCAATTACGAATACACCAACATTTTCTAATGTATTGCTACTTTGGCTTTGGCTGAAAACATTGATAGATGAAATATTGAGCCATGAGGAAAAACATAAAACCCTAATTTCATTAAAGAAATGAAGCCTTTATTTTAAACATACAAAATATTGAGTGTTCTTATTACTTTCTAATTATTTATTGTTTTACTTTATAGCGTTAACATATTTTTCGGGTGGGGGGTGGGGGCGACAAATTTGGTTTCTGTCCCTGGCGGCACATACCCACCCTACGCCGCTGCCATTTGGAGTAATCAGTATTTTTTAATCCAAGCTCGATTTTTTTCTTCGCCCAACTAAATCAGTCAAATATTACTAACTTCCCAGCTCTTGCAAAGGCTGCTCAACAACTTTCACAGCTTGTTACAATTGAGCGATTCTATCTTTTATTAGAAAAGTTGAAGCTTGATTTCACAGATCGATTTAAAAAGATAGTAGAAATCTTACACCTGTTTTGCTTTTTGTAGAAAATCCTTTTGCTAGTGATGTCTCTAATATAACCTCAAAAATTACCATATTAGGAGCAGACGAAGGTGCAGTGCAGCTTGAAATCATCGAGATTCACCATAACACGCCGCTTCGTGAGAAACATACGAATTCGTCGCCAAATGAATTCTGGATGACGTATGTTTCTGCAGACGAATTTCCACAACTATCGAAAAGTTGTAGAAAAATATTAACCATGTTTGGGAGTACCTACGTCTGTGAAGCTGGATTCTCCATCATGAATAATATAAAATCTTAAAAAACGAAACGCTTTGACTGATGAGCATTTGGAAAACTTAATAAGAGCAGCAGTTACAGAGTACGAACCCCAAATTAAGAAAATTGCAAGTACAGTTCAAAGCCAAATATCACATTAGAGATGTGTTACAGTTTCTATTCAAGTTATTGTTCGTATTGATGAGGAGAGATTGTTACATAAGGTAGGCAGTATTTATACATTTAATCATTTTCTTAAGACGTTAATTGCGGCCCCCGCCTCATAGGGGAAAAAAATTTCGCCCGCAGGGTCAAAAAGGTTGGAGAGCACTTGTCTATTTTTTTGTGACGACGCTTGACAAGAGGGGGGGGGGTCGAAAAATGGGCCAAAATCACTGACGTCATTAATGGATGGCCCCTAATGGCCTTATTTTAATTTTTATTAAAAATTATCCTTTCCCTATAGTATCAATACATTTTTCCGCGTAAAAAGGGGGGGGGGCGTCAAAACTGGCTTCTACCCCGGGCGGTAGATATCCACGCTTCTCTTGAAACTCTAGAGGATAAAGGAACAAAGAGCAAAGTTGAAATAGTACATAAGCCAATTGGAAATACGACACAAAACTAATTTAATACAACCCTCAGATAGATATAGACAGGGCCGGCCTTAGCAATTGCGGGGCCCTTGCAGCTTAGTATGCGAAACGGCTTACGCTGGGCCCAGTCTGAGTAGGGATAAGGAATTAATAAGGATAATAAGAAAAAATTAAGATAGGTGGGGCCTATGAAAGTGCGAGGACAACTGCGGCCGTATAGGTTGCATTGGCCTAGGACAGACCCTGGATATAGGGATAAAACACTTTTCTTATTTTGTATGCAAGAACAAACACATACGACTTCTCATACTTCCCGTCCGCACTTCGGACGTGGAATGGGAGGCTTGAGGAAGCCAGGAAAACAAACACTCTTATCAACAATTAAAACTTTAATAAAATACAAGACTAGACATAAACAATGGATACTCAATGATAGGACGCAATAATCATCGGTGTAGTCTATAAAAGGAGCGTCTGTGATAGATAAGAATTCCGGACGGGAAGAACGAGAATTTGTATGTGTTTTTTTCTTGCATACGGAATAAGAAAGGTTTTTTTTTATCTTTATGTATATCTGAGGTTTGTTTTGAGTTATCTTTGTGTTGTATTTCTATATTAGAATTAATTGTTTTATGTATAACTAGCAGACCCGTCGTGCGTTGCAACGATCTCAGTAAAAAGGAATATATATAGATAAAAAATAAATTACATTAAGGGTCACCAGGCCCATCAGTTTAAAATATGAAGTTCGAAAATCTGTTCATTTCAATCAATTTCATAACAAAAATATAAATATATGTATCTATATTTCTCAATATCGTGTAAAATTGAATGGGGAATACAATATTAAAAATTTAGTAAAAACACATTTAGGGCCCCTAGCCCCGATGAAATGGACATTATGAGATCAGTGCCCTATCGAAATTTAATATAGGCTTTTAAGTTTTTATATACCGCGTTTGGTCAAAATCCATTTATTTTCTCATTATCTAACACCTAAACTAATTTTTATATATATGTAGATATAAGGAAAACTACATTAAGGGGCTCCCAGGCCCGTTCAATTCAAGATGTACATTTTGAAAACATGTTCATTTAAATTCATTTTAATCATGGATATATTTCTCAAGATCGTTAAAAACTGAGTGGGAAATAATATCTTAGAGTATACACACAAAAAAGACATTTGGGGCCCCCGGCCCATTCGATGTAAGATGTAAATTTCAAAATGCTGTTCATTTTAATTCAGTCTCATCATTGATATATTTCTTAAGATCGTTAAAATAGAATGGGAAATAATATCTCAAACACATACGAAAAAATACATTTGGGGCCCCCGGCCCTGAACAATTAAAAATTAGAAGTGCAGTGCCCTTTGTTATTTTAATATGGGCTACCAAGTTTTTATATACCAAGTTTGGTTAAGATCCATTCATTTACTCAGTAGTTAACGCATAAACTCATTTTTATATAGCTCATAAAAGCAAAAAACGACATTAAGGGCCCCAGGGCCCATTTAGTGCAATATGTCAAGTTCAAAACGCCTGTTTATTTCAATCAATTTCATTGTGGATATATTTATCTATATTTTTCAAGATCTTTAATAATTGAATGGGGAATAAAATATTAAACGTTTATGAAATAAGACATTTTGGGCCCCCAGTCCCGAAGAAATGGACATTAGGAAATTAGTCCCTTTAGTATTTCTATATTGGCTACCAAGTTGTTATATACAAAGTTTGGTTAAGATCCATCAATTTACCTAATAGCTAACGCTTAAACTAATTTTTATATAGCTCATATATAAGAAAATAAATCATTTTATGGGCCCCCGGCGCCCCATGAGGGTTAAATTTTGAAAAAAAGTAGCCAGTGACCATCCCAGGAGCGTACTCAAAAGTCTCCAAAAGTTTCATGGCGATCGGATGAATGGTTTAGTCAGCTATACAAAGACATGCATACATACATACATACATACTTTGATTTTATATATATATAGATATAAGATTAGAAAAAAACAACATTAAGGGCCCCCGGGCCCAATCGGTGCAAGAAATTAACTTTAAAATACCTGTTCATTTCAATCTGGATCATGATAGATATATTAGTCAATGCTTTTCAAGATCGTGTAAATCATACCGGGAATAAAGTATTTAACGCTTACAAAAAAAAAGATTTTGGGCCCCCGGCCCCGAAGGAACGGACATTAGGTGTTCAATGCCATATGGTACTTTAATGTTGGCTATCAAGTTGTTATGTACCAAGTTTGGTCAAGATCCATTCATTTTCCAAGCAGCTAAGCCCTAAACTAATTTTTATATAGCTCATATAAGAAAAAATTCTCATTATGGGCCCCCGGCGCCCCATGAGTGTTAAATTTTGAAAAAAAGTAGCCTATTTCCATCCCCGGAGCGTACTCAAAAGTCTCCAAAAGTTTCATGGCGACCGAATGAATGGTATAGTCAGCTAACGGGAATAAATAATTTAACGCTTACAAAAATAAAGATTTTGGGCCCCCGGCCCCGAAGGAACGGACATTAGGAGTTCAATGCCATATGATACTTTAATATAGGCTATCAAGTTGTTATGTACCAAGTTTGGTCAAGATCCATTCATTTTCCAAGCAGCTAAGCCCTAAACTAATTTTTATATAGCTCATATAAGAAAAAATTCTCATTATGGGCCCCCGGCGCCCCATGAGTGTTAAATTTTGAAAAAAAGTAGCCTATTTCCATCCCTGGAGCGTACTCAAAAGTCTCCAAAAGTTTCATGGCGATCGGATGAATGGTTTAGTCAGCTATAACAGACATGCATACATACATACATACATACATACATACATACATACATACTTTGATTTTTATATATATAGATTACTACTTTACTCTGGGTTCTTCAATCCTCTAGTGTTTCAAGGTTTAATGATTTAAATATTGGTGTCATTCTTGTAAGTTTTGAATATTCTCCAGTAATGAATCTGGCAGCTCTTTTTTGAATTTGTTCTATAATTTATCAATGTTTTCTTAAGTGGATGGGTTCCTTACAGAAGATTCGATGAGAGATCATTTAATACTTCTTTTTTTTATGAACATTACTTTATTTAAAACTGAATTTATAAACAAAAGAAATTAAATAAATGCGCAGTAACTGTACAGTCCAAATGGCATGGGTTGTATTTACTATCCGATACCTGATATTAACTTCGAAATCTTGTCGTCATCTCTTCGTGCGTCGGGCGGAAAAACAAAAGTCAATAAATAGAAGTAAAAAAAAGATTTTTAAAAACCACGTTTTTATAAGCGGACTAAAAAGAAGAAAATAATTTAAAACTTATTTATTCAAGTACTGCGATTTAATATGACTAAAAACGTGGGGCGGGCGCTTATGAAGTTTAACATATGCGGTTCACTCATTATCTCACTTATAGATCTCTCTTTTGCCTTCTAAATTAGAAATCTTTCAGTTTTTATACCAAACACCCACCCCGCGTTTTTAGTCATATTAAATCGAAGTACTTGAACTAATAAGCTTTAAATTATTTTCTTCTTTTTAGTCCACTTATAAAAACGTGGTTTTTTAAAATCTTTTTTTTACTTCTATTTATTTTATTCTTTTTAGTCCACTTATAACAACCTGGTTTTTAAAAATATTTTTTTACCTCTATTTATTTTACAAAACACCTCACAAGCGCCCGCCCAACGTTTTAAAAACATTGTGATGTGGTCACGGGGCGAACTCACAGATGTCAACAAAAGCCGACGGTACAGATGCTTTTATATTAACTATAGATAAACTTAAAAGTTCAATAATTTAATAACGGTACATTTGATCGATCTGAAATTTTGATACAATGCATTGTCATCCAAGATCTATCTGTGGTAAAATTTTCAGATCTCTAGGACCATCAGAAGTGTTTCAATTTTACGTTGGCAGATTTGAAAAAATCTTGGACAAACAAACAATGCCCAACGAAAGCGAGTTAATAAAAACGTGGTAAAAATGACCCACTTCCCGTGATGTGATCAAGCTGAAAATTGGCACACGGACCCTTCTCACCTAACAATGCATCGTATTAAAATTTCAGATCGATCGAACGTACATTAATTAAATTACTGCATTTTTAGTTTATCCTTATATAACGTATGTAATTCAAATTCACTGTTTGTTATTGTTTTTTTTTCACGTGAGAGCTCAGTTCGCGCGTTGACCCGACCCATCGAAGTACCGGCGTGCTTTTGTTTACATTTTACGTGTCACGCTGAGCTCTGTCCAGCGATCGGTGAGCAGACCTTTCACCTCTCCTACCCCCCCCCCACCCGGTTATACAGCAGGAGTTAAGGCAGATACAGTCTGTAAATGTTTGTCGCCCTTGAAGATGATCAATACTTTTAATTATGACTCATATAAAAGGGATTTATAGTCAAAAACTTTGTTTTTAAATCCCTTATATTAACTTCACGGCCGTCTCTGTCTCTCTGTCATTTTGTCGTCATCTCTCTCTGTCTTTATGTCTTGGGCTGGGGGAAAAACAAAAGTAAAAAATGACCCACTTCCCGTGATCCGATCGAGCTGAAATTTGGCACACGGACCCGTCTCACCTAACAATGCATCGTATCAAAATTTCAGATCGATCGAACGTACCGTAATTAAATTTATGCCTTTTTAGTTTATCCTTATATAACGTATGTAATTCAAACTCACTGTTTGTTTTTTGTTTTTTTCACGGGATTATTCAGTCACGCGTTGACGCGACCCATCGAAGTACCGGCGTGCTTTTGTTTACATTTTACGTGTCACGCTGAGCTCGGTCAAGCGATCGGTGACCAGACTTTTCCCCTCACCAGGGTTATGAAGCAAAGTTGAGTTAAGACAGATTCAGTCTGTAAATGTTTGTCGCGTTTGAAAATAATCAATACTGTTAGTTATGTCTCATATATAAGGGATTTATAGTCAAAAACTTTGTTTTTACGGGTTTGTTTTATTACGGGTTTGTTTTATTAAATCCCTTATATTAACTTCACCGCCGTCTCTCTCTGTCTCTCTCTCTCTCTCTCACTGTCTGTCATGGGCGGGCGGAAAAACAAAAGTAAAAAATGACCCACTTCCCGTCATGCCAACGAGCTGAAATTTGGCACACGGACCTGTGTCACCTAACAATGCATCGTATCAAAATTTCAGATCGATCGAACGTACCGTAATTAAATTAATGCATTTTTAGTTTATCTATATAAAACTATATGTAGAAGTCACTATTGTTTACATTTTACGGGTCAATTGACTTCACGCCAGCCAGAGGTGAACACATCTCGTGTTTTAACCAGGTAAACCACCTGGAGTTGAGTTAACGCGTTGACGCCACCCGTCCATGTCCACACCCCCTCCCCCTTCCCCCAGTTTTAAAGCCAGGGGAGATAATTTCGGTTTCAGTCTGTAAATGCGTGTCACGTTTGCACATAATCAATACTTTTAGTTATGTCTCATATATAAGGGATTTATAGTCAAAAACTTTGTTTTTACGGGGTTGTTTTATTTATCTTTTGTAGATTATCTGAAGCGCCGAGAACCCTGACGCTTGTTGGCGCTTAAAAATTATCAAATCATTACACTTTTTTTTGTTTGTCAAAACCCAAAGTAACTTATCCTTGTTTGATAAATATGAACTATTAAACTTCCTGAAATGTACATAGTGTTTTATACAATTATAAATCCTCAAATCCTATTTTTACATGGTTCTCTTTTCCAAAATTAAAATATAAGCTAAAACAATCACGTCATATAATTTTTTTTTCAGTGCGTCTTTAATTTATAATTATTTGCACACCTTTTGATGAACACCTCATATTAAATATCAGATCTTATCTTATCTTATCTGTTTCAGACGCTCCTTCTATACAGAAGTTTATTGCGTCCTACGGCTATCTATGGTTTGTGTTTAGTCCTGCATTCTTATTAGAGTCTTAAATGTTGATAAAGTATTGGCTTTCCTGGTTTCTTCAGGCAACCCATTCCACGCCCGAATTCCGGACTGGAAGAACGAAAATTTGTATGAGTTTGTTCTTGCATACGGAATAAGAAAGGTGTTTTTATCCTTATGTCTATCTGAGGGTAGTATTAAGTTATCTTTGTGTTGTATTTCTAAATTAGAGTTAATTAGATCAAACAATGACGTCATAGCGTTCCACATCCAGTGAGCCATCCAGTGAGTGACTTGGGCTTTTATATTATGTCTAATATTAGCGTATCACCCGTCAAAAATGACGGAAGTTTTAAAAATAAATACACATTAGATTAAAAAATAACGTAATAAAGAACTTTCATTTCTTTTATTTATTTTTATTTGATTCATTTATTATCATATTGAACAATTTTATGCGGAACGTTCAAAAAGTGTTATTTTTGGTGCAATAATTTGGTGCGCTGCTTTCTAAAATTAAAATTATAAACAGCATTACTTTACAACCATACATACAGATGACGGGAATTATGTATATTGGTATTTACGCTCAGTTATGTATGACTGACTCACTCATGTGGCCTAACGCTAATTGAAATTGAAAATATAGACTTGAAAATCATAATCCTTTTGGTTTCCAGATTAACATTAACCAAACAACGCACGAACCTATGACGTCAGAATTTGTGTTGTAAACAGTGTTGACTGACTCATTCAGTTATTTTTTTGGTGCAGTAATTTGGTGCGCTGCTTTCTAAAAATACTTTAAAAATCGTGTGGTGATTAGCACTGTAAAAAAAAATATTATATACATACAGTGGCGTACCTAGGGAGGCGGTTTGTGGCGGTCCGCCGAGGGCGGCGCCGGCACTCATTTAGGGGCGGCATTTGTGGGCATTTGAAAAGTACAACCATTTCCGACAACCGCCCTTTTTCTTTTGAAGGGGGAAAACCAAGGTGAAACTAAAATATTCGTAATTTCGATTCTTAATTAACGGATTCACACAAAATTTGTTTGATTACATAGTTGTCACGTGTGAATCGCGTGTTGGATGACGGAGAGATCACGTGAGTGAAAGCGCGGGAAGCAGAGGATTCGGTGTGTCATGGCGGATGTGGCTCAGGACTCCACGTTGTATAACCTCAAATGATATATGTTATGTGCATAGTGTAGATATTAAAGTTGTTTTATTGAAACCAGTTCTTCAGAGGATTATTGTATGCAAGGTTATGTATTGAGAGAACGCCTACAAGATATATTAATAAGTAAAACATAACAAAGAGGTTACAATAGTGGATATTATAACTAACGCAAAACCGTTCAAAAATTTTTAATCGCTCAAAAAACGTATCCATTTGTTTGGAAAACTAAGCGGTATAAGTTAGAGATGACGCTTTTATAAGAAAACGACCCAAAAAACACATCACCGCTGGGCCGAATGATGTGTGCTATTAATATCGCCACGACAGATTGTACGTGCAATTTCGACATTCGCAGAATGATGCGCGAACAAGTACCTACAAGGCAAGGTGGTTCAAATATTGTATTTAACTTGCAAGTAGTAATTTATATTACTGTTTCAGTTTTCAGTAAATTATTGTAACGTAAGTTATTAAAAAAATTAATTTATTTTGTTTTTATTGCATTAAAGTCGCACACATAATTTGTGATTTTCATTAAAATACGGTTATTCATTAAAAAATATTACGACAATCCAATTAAAGTAATAGTAGTGTGTAAATAATTTGAATTGATCTATTTTATGGAAAATTATTAAGATTTATGACAAGAATATGCAAATATTCAAATTTCTCTGTTAATAAACACCCCAATAGGCATAATAATTTCGAAAAAGACATGCGTTTAAATTTCAAGCGTCTTGGAAAAATGGACATCTGAAGAAGTAACTAGGAAAACGAGATCAGATGCTGGAATTTTACTCAATTCAATGCAATCTTTTTATCTCAATGTTATCTCAATTTATGGGAACCCGTTGTTTTTTAAATTAATGCAAAGCCATTGCGTGGAACAAAGAGATGCGCTAAAACAAAATGATGTTATATCAGCAAAACAATTTGTTAAAAGGTGGAGTTATCAACTGAACGCCTAGTTAGAAGGAGAACAAATATGAGTAGGGAAAATTCAGAAGACGTGATTCTATCTTTAAAACAAGAAGTACAACGAGATATGTTTTTATCCATGGATGGAATTATAAAATAAAATAAAATAACGCTTTGATGAGTTGCGTGTCCTTGCAAGAAAATAGTCATATATAATACCATGTAACCTACTAAATGAAGCATTTGAACATCAAATAAATTACTTTATTGACATTGATAAAGAACAATTCAATATGGAAAAAAAGGATCCAGCTTTTTATGGCTGTACCTACACTACAAGAAGAGGCATTATGTTAGAAAAACGGGGGGAAAGGCCCCTTGATCTATTAAAATTTATTCAACAGTAAGATTGGAAAATTCTGTACCCAACATTGTAATTTTGCTATGAATTTTTTCAACCATTGCTATCAGAGTTGCTAGTTGTGAAAGGAGCTTCTCCAAAGTGAATTTGATAAAAATCATCTTCATTCTATAATGACCGATTTAAGACAACAAAATCTTGCAATATTGTCCATAGAACAAGATATTACAAATAATTTTAATTTTGATAGCATAATACACGATTTTTCTATTATTAAAATTAGGAAAATAAATGTATAAATATGTTTGCATACTAATGTACAGAGATGTAACTGGGTTTTTGACCCCCTTGGCTAATTTATTTTAGGCACCTTTTAATTAAATAAAAAATAAAAAATGAGAGATTTAGCGGCGACCTTTTGCATCGGCGCCCTTGGCAACTGCCCCAATACCAAGCCGTTGTTACGCCACTGCTAATGTATAAAATTCCTTTGTTTGTAAAGAAAAAATTATTTATTTATAAATACAAAATAAAAGAATAGTAATTGGTAATAGTTTTTTTTTGGGGTGTAAATTTGGAATATGTTTTGTCTCATGGGGGGGGGGCCTGCGACCTCAGTAACGTTCTTGTGGCCTTTAAAAAAAGTATCTTGTATTATTATAAATGTGTATTTTTAGGTATATAATCTTATGCGGCCTCTTTTATTACTGCTTACATAAATATGGCATGCAATGGTAAACATGTTACCCACCTTTACTTCGTTTGAATTACAATTATTTATTCATGTTTATTAATTTTTTAAAAACATAGTATACTCGACTTTAAGTGGCCGTCCATAAATGAAGCACGCTATTTTAGCTGATTTTTCACACGTCGTTACAAAAACTTAGACTCCTTCTTCAATAAGACGTCACAAAGCTTTGACCCCCCCTACCCCCAATAAAAGCCGTATTTTCTGTTTGAAGATGAGCATGTTTCAAATTAAATTTTTACCATTTAAGTATTTTTTTGGTGTAGCGCTGCATTCTAATATCGTAACACACGTTTTAAATAAACGTCATTAAATAAAGTGTCAGTAATCAAATATTTAAGTGGAAATTTATATAAAGTTGCGAGATTTGACGCGACGTCACATTTCTTAATACATCCCCCCCCTCGTCACAAGCGTATGTGACTCCCTCCCCCCCCCCAGGTGCGTGACGTCATTTATGGATGACCCCTAAAAAAGGGCGGCAAATTGGAGACCGCCCCGGGCGGCAAAAGCTCTAGCTACGCCACTGAATGGATCTTAACCAAAATTTGTATTCAAAAACTTGGTATCCCATATTAAAACACTTAATAGCACAGAACTTCTAATGTCAATTTCTTCGGGACCAGGCACACCCAAATGTCTTTATTCGTATATGTTTAAGATTTTTTTCACATTCACGTTATAACGATCTTGAGATATATATATATATATCCACGATAAAAGTAAATTAAAATGAACAGGTGTTTTGAATGGGTCCTGAATGGGCCCTGAGGCCCTTAATGTCGTTTTTTTGCATATATGAGCTATATAAAAATTAGTTTTTTCGTTAGCTACTGTGTAAATGAATAGATCGTCACCAAACTTTGTATACAAGAACTTGGTAAACCCATATTAAAATACTATAGGGCACTGAACTTGTAATGTCAATTTCTTCGGGGCCGTATATGTTTAAGAGATTTTTCCTATTCACTTTTTGAAGATCTTGAGAAATATATCCACAATAAAACTGAATTAAAATGAACAGGTTTTTGAAATTGACCTCTTGCACCGAATGGGCCGGGGGCCCCTTAATGTCATTTTCCCCGTTATATTAGCTATATAAAAAGTGGTTTCAGCGTTAGATAATGAGAAAATAACTGGATTTTGACCAAAATTAGTTTTTAAAAATTAAGAGCTTATATTACAATAGGGCACTAAACTTATGTCCATTCCCTCAGAGCTGGGGGCCCAAAATGTCTCTTTTACTGAACTTTAATAATTGTATTCCATATTCAATTTTACACGATATTGAGGAATATAGCTTGGGTACAATGGCAATAAAAAAATATATTATCACTCATTTTGGGGCTGGGGCCCTAAATATCGTTTCTTATTTTGTACGCTATTTTATTATTAATTTATTTATCCGTTTGCTATGAAACTTGGAATTTTCTCCACTCTTCCGCGAAGTTTTCTGGTATAATTGTTTTTAAACATATCACTCATTGGTTTCTTTAAATTTATTCATTTCTATTGAGATCGTTGCAACGCACGACGGGTCTGCTAGTCTCTATTATAAAATACTTTGTGTACATTTCAGTAAGTTCAATATTAAGTATTTTTCAAACAAGGATAAGTTAGTTGGGCATTTGAAAAAAGTGGGCGCCGTAGGCACCCTAAAAAGTCGGCGCCGTAGGTGCCACGGCGCCTCAGCACAACCTAGTTTATTATATTACTAGTGTATCACCCGTCAAAAATGACGGAAGTTTTCAAAATAAATACACATCAGATTTAAAAATAACGGAATACAGAATTTTCATTTATTTTTATTTGATTCATTTATTATCATATTGAACAATTCAATGCGGAACGCTCGAAAAGAGTTGTATTTGGTGCAGTAATTTTTGGTGCGCACTATTGAACAAATCAGCATTACATCCAAGAAGCATTACATTACTATGGGAATTATGTATGTTGATACTAGTGTATTACCCGTCAAAAATTACAGGAGTTTTCAGCTGAAATCTATTTATTTAGAAAGAATGCATTTTTCAAAAGCCCAACAAACTTGTCCTTGTTTGATAAATACGAAAAATTAAACTTTCTGAAATGTACACACAGTATTTTATAATAGGGGTTGTAGGGCACCCCTTTGTTTTTTTTATATTTTATAATTAACCATCATCAAATCTTCTTTTTACATTGTTCCCTTTTCCAAAATTAAAATATGAGCTAAAACAATGACTTCATATAATATTTTTTACAGCGCATCTTTAATTTGCACACCTTTTGATGCACACCTTGTATCAATATACATAATTCCCGTTGTTAAATATAAGATCAAACAATGACGTCATATAATACATTACATTCCACGCATACATACATATATACATACATACATACATACATACATACATACATACATACATACATACATACATACATACATACATACATACATACATACATACATACATACATACATACATACATACATACATACATACATACATACATACATACATACATACATACATACATACATACATACATACATACATACATACATACATACATACATACATACATACATACATACATACATACATACATACATACATACATACATACATACATACATACATACATACATACATACATACATACATACATACATACATACATACATACATACATACATACATACATACATACAGACAACGGGAATTATGTATATTGATATTATTATAAAGAATGTAATAAGTTCGGGTAGATCGGATTATACTGCGCATTTCATGCTTATTTGTCGAAATCTGATTGGTCGAGGGAACGCTGAGTACAACTTCCGGACAAATAATTGGAGTTTCGTCATACTTATATATTGTTTATTAAACTCTTTATCAAGGCTATACTATACAAATATCGTTTTGACGTTGTCAATACATTTTTACTTGTAAATTAATAAGCTTAAATAGTAAATAATTCTTAGGACTAAAGGTTTCCATCAACTCTAAATGAAATCCAAATAAAAGTTCGAACTTAGGATCTGGTGATAAATACTGCGTAATTCAATAATTTTTAGAAAGAATCTTACTGAAAGTCTGAAAGCATTTATTAAATTTAATTTAGGTGTAGTCGTAGTGAAGTATTGGCGTTGGCTAGTAGGCCTAAGCCTATATTATATAATATATTTACTGACTACCCCTTTTAATTATTAATAAGGCAGGTAAGCATATTTAGGTAGTCCCTTATTTTAGCCCATTTTATATTTCAAGTCATCAAAAAAACTTTTTTTTAAAAACTTACCTCATTAATTATTATGAAATCTATTTTAAAAATTAAAACATTATTATTTTGTTGAAATAAAATTACGATTTGTACGAAATAAAAATGTGTATATTTCACTATCTCCTGTGACTAACGGCGCCATTGTTGTTGTTGGAAGTCTGCTTTTAAAAACATTTTTCTAAGTTAAAAACCCCGTTTTTAAACTCAACAAAACACACAAAAAACTAATTGTAAAGAATTAAATACTTTTTTATATCTGATTTAAGTGTAAATTAGCCTAGTAAAAGTAAGTTATTTTATTTATTTTGTTCTAAAAATTTAAAATGCGCTAAAATAAGGGATTACTGCATATTTATTATTTAGTTTAAAGTAAGTTATTTATTTTTTTAAAAATCCCACACAGATTGCTAGGCCTACACTACACGAACTACTGATTTAAATTACTGACATGAATAAATTTAATAATTTAATAAATGTTACTCGGTAATCCTGCAGTTTCTACACGTATGGGGCCGTCCATAAAGTATGTCACACTATTTTTGACGATTTTTAACTTCCCCCCCTGTCACAAACTGTCACACATCTTGACCCCCCCCCTAAAGTACGTCACACTTTCGGATAAAAATGTTGTTTTTTTATTAACAAAATGATCAAAATTTAATATAAAACGGCGTGACGTCACACATGGCCGGACCCCCCCCTCCCCCTGTCACAAACTGTCACACTTTCTTACACCCCCTCTCCCCCTCTGGAGCGTGACGTACTTTATGGATGGCCCCTATATTATTTCACAGCGAAATTTAAATTTCTCGTGAGAACTTACGTTTTTAATTTATTAATAATTAAATGCATTATTATATGTTGTATTTCAGCTATTACAGTTACAGCGCTAATTTGTAAGTCTTTTTAATTTCTAAGGCATTTTTTTGGCTCTCAACATTTAAATCTCTAATAAAAATGCAGGACTAAACACAAACCATAGATAAGCGTAGGACGCAATAATCTTCTGTATAGAAGGAGCGTCTGTAAACAGATAAGATAAGATAACAGTAAATAGTCTGATCGTGATGCAACCATTTTGTTTATCTATTAATCTACTTGCCGGATTGTCCCAATAAGATGCCAATTGGAAATTTCTCACTTACAAGCAAACTAAATAAGAATCAAACATCTAGTAGGCTAACGAAATAAAAAATGAAATTGTATTTAAAAAAAAATTTTTTCTGAGAACATTAAAATAGATGAAAAACACCTTTTAAAACACATTTTCAGTCAGTAAATTTATTTTAGCATGGTTCGAGCCAGGTAAAAAACATCTGGCTAGGTAAACAAAATGGACGTATCATGACCAGATTATGTAGCCTATTCTATAGAGCCGAAAAAATGCCTTAGAAATTAAAAAGAATCACAAATTTGCGCTGTAATAGCTGAAATACAACATATAATAATGCATTTAATAAATTAAAAAAATGTAAGTTCTCACGAGAGAATTAAATTTCGCTGTGAAATAATATACGTGTAGAAACTGCAGGATTACCTGTTACTCACTAGTGACACTAGAGGTGTACCGTATTTCGGCTCCAGCAAATCCGGAATGCGGCCATTTTTATACATCCGGCTTCGACTCCAGCAGAATGTCAATTCATCAAATCGGGCTGGCCGTTAGAGCAATAAAATATAATATTTACATTTACATATATTAGCTCCGGCAAATCCGGAATACGGCAAATTTTACAAATCCGGCTCCGGCAGGATTGCACTTTATAAATCGCGCCTAATCCAGATCAGGCTGGATTTCAAAAATTTGAATCCCGTACACCCCTTATTACTAACCCACCCACCAGACTTTATTATTTATTGTAAGGGTCTACTTTTTCAATTCATGATGCATTGATTCTGATGAATGATTCAAAGATATTTTACATGTGCAGCTTTAATTTAGTTTCTAAAATTTTATCGAATTTTAATTTTATATTGTATCCTTATGTGGAGTGTCTTAAACTCAAATTTCTGAATTAGTGACTTGACAATAGTAACATATTCAATTTACTCATTTATTAAATTAAAAATTAAAAAAACAAAACAATGACAATTAACTCTTTCCCTACCAGAAGGTTTTCCGTGTTCATGCCAGAATGCTTGTTTGTTTTAAAGATTTTTTTTGGGATTATCTTTACTATTTATGGATTTTGAATACATTTTAAGCAACATAGATATCAAAATAAATAAAGTTTAACATCGAATATGTAGAGCGGGGCACAGTGGTTGAGCGACATGCATGCTTGGTTGGTGTACAGAGGGTCACGGTTTTGAATTTTTGTGAAGGCAGACATAAACTACGCTTTGAATGTATTTCACGGAAGAAAGCTTTGATCAATGTTATATTAATTCCTTCATCAGGTAAAAGTTTCTACCTGACGCATATTTCTGGGAAAGATCCTAGACGAAGTTGTTGCTCTCCAATTTTGCAACATGGCTGTAATATTTGTTTCTCAACATTTGGATAACTTCGGCGACGTGCTCTCTGTTGTTCTCAGTGACGGAAACGTAGTCATACACTCTCTTCAACAATACGCTCAGTACATGAATATTATACTTCAGGTGTATATCGTGCCGAGGCAGAAATTGTCGCAATGTCCGAAATACTTACCAAAAATGCTTCAGCGGTCCCCCAACGTTCTCATTTGTTTGTGCTACTGTTTGTGTCCTCCCCCTTTTCTTTGCACTATCTATGAGTAATTCTGCGGCGTATGCTATGCCGCGGGTCATATCTAGTTGTTAAGAATGCCCATCTCTGAAAACTGTTTTCATTTATTTCAACACTATTACTATACCCTTCTATTTCCATCTAATGACCAATTGGAAGATTAATAATAATCGCTTGAATCGTAATCAATTCCATTATTATTGTTTTCCTATGTTTCTGCATCAATAATTACTTTAAAAGTTCTTGACCCTGCAAACTAGATAGTCATTAAACCCTGTTGTAGTGAGAAAACCCTGATGTTCTTTGAATAGCCTGGGCATGGTCATTTCTTTGTTTACAAAATAAATAGAAAACAGTTTAGAAACCTGAATGTTAACACGTTATTTCTTTCAGAAAGAATTATCTTTCATTTGTAAACTTAAAAACCTCAATGGCCTGATAGAATGCTGCTGGCAATTACATTGACTCATTTCAATAGTACATGTATATTGGCAACAATGTTCCCTCTAAGATTTTTTGGTTCATATGCAAAAAAATTATGGCAAATTATCCATTTTTTCAGTGCAAACTTTCACATCCCACAAACACATTTATAATCTTTATCAAAATTTGTTGCATGGTAACTCTACACTGCTGCAGACAGTAGCGCAGCTTATAAAGAACATTGATCGGGAAGAGGCACAAACATGACCATGTGAGATAGCTGATATATTTGCGATTGTCATGGAAATAGTTAATTTATGGATATGAAATTGAAATGTAAGATTTAGGCTAATTTGAAACAGTTGAAAAAAAGTATACAATTGAATTAATTGATGGAACAAAGTTGATATTAATACATAATTTTTGTGAAATATTAGAAACTTGTTGTTAGTAAAATAAATTTATCAAATACAGGGAGTCCTCGGGTTACGATGGTCCTGACTTACGCTGTTTCATGGTTACGAACGCGCCCCCATAAAAATTTTTAAAAATTTTATCACGTTTTTCGTCTTTTTATAGGGGGAGATAGGGTCTCTGGACAGACGGGGGTGGTTAATGTAGGGATGTCCTTCCATGAACTTCACAGGTCACCCTACACTTATTCCCGTCCTTGGACGGGCTTTGTTGCTAGTTTATAATTTAAACTAAAATAAAATATAAATTGTATATTTTACTAGAAATTGTATAATCCAGGCATTTTACAGAATTCTTAGTAATTGTGTTCAAAGATAAAAAAAAACATAACATATTCTACACATTGCTTAGGGCTAGTCATTTATTGTCAGGGAATATAGAATAAATAAAATCCATTCAAATGATTGAGTTCTTTTACAAAATAATTGAACTGCTCTAATAAAAATAAATTTTAATATCTGAATGTTCATCAGAAGTATAAACTTTTAAAAAAAAATTCTTTCATCAGAATAGAAATACATTGTTTATAATGTTCATGAGCTTTCAACCTCATTTAGTGTTATTTGAACTGGTTTATTTTTATATAATATTAATGCACTCAGTGTTATTAGAAAGGATTAAGAAAAAAAAAGAAAGGACTAGTTAAAGCAAAATTTACCTTGGATTTTAAATCACATTTTTAAAGTTAATTTGTTTTTCAAAATAATTCAGATGAAAACACGTGTCATTACTCCTGATCTTCCAGGAGTAATGAAACATGTTTTACTTCACACATAGAAATAGAAGCTGATGGTGTGCTATTTGACTCGCAATCAAACAAGGGACAGAATTTTTCCAGTATATTTGAGTCTAACCTAAAAACTATGTTAATTCTACAAGGGAATCTTGTCCCAAAGCTTAAGTCAAAGAAGTCTTGAACATGTGAATTAAGATGTTGTTAACAAACTTTCAGAATGGATGCTAAATGAGAACAAAAGTAATTGATCTATTGTTTTGTCCTGTTAGTGGGAAAAAAAGTCTGTTATGCTATTTTCTTAACCTCTGAGGCCTTTTTTTTTGAGGCAGATTAAAGAAGAGCTAATGAATTTTTGAAATCTGAACTCAAGAAGTTCTACAGTTCATCATGAATGATAAATAGTTTGCATGGTGCTGTTAAGTTAATTCAAAAAATCTTGTATTGTTCTTCCTACAGCCCCTCAAGTCTTGAGATCCTTATTTTTCCAAAGTGTTGCCAGGCATTTTATAGAATTATTTAAGCAAGAAAAAAAATATTTGCAATTAAGATATTTTTAAATTTTTTCTTCCAGTTACAAGAAATATTTTCAAGATGTTTGATACTGACGCCAAACAGCAAAAGTCAACCTTCATTTCACTTGTATTTACTCTGATTATAACTCTTGCTGCAGGTAAAAATTAACAACTCTCTTTTTTTTGGAGAGGGCACTTTTAAATTATTATTAATGCAATTTAAAAATAATTACTGTCATTTTGCTAAATATCTTTCATATGAAAGATCTTCTTCTATCTTATGTAAAAAACAATATATTTGAATCTTGAGTTATCTTATTTTTGTTGAACAGATGCAATTATATGCTCAGAAATTTATATATTTTTTTATTTATGAATGTACAGCTACAGTCCATTATGAACAAAATTCGGATAAAGTGTTGTTGTCTGATGTTAAGGTTTTGACTTTACATCATGGCCGGATGACAAACTCTCGTAGATCTTCTCCAGTTCCACAGGTAATAGTCACATAATTGAAAAGGAAATACTTCTTTAAAGTCATTATATTTAAGATTAACTATAATTAATTAATGTTCATTTTTTAATGTTTCATTTTATCTTTAAAAAATTTATATTGTTCTCTAGTTAAAATGTGTTGGTGGCTCAGCACAATACAAATTTCAGCCCAAAACAGTACAATGTATTAATCGTGGATCTGATGGATATGATATTCAGGTAATGATTTATTTTAGTTATTAATATCAGTTCATCTTATTTGACAGGAATTTTTTATACATTAAGTTAACAAATGTCCAAAGTATATAAACCTGGTATGGGACCCATCCACCAAAGAAAACATTGATAAACAAGAACAAATTCAAAAAAGAGCTGCCAGATTCATTACTGGAGAATATTTGAAACTGACAAGAATAACACCATTAGTTAAATCATTAAACCTTGAAACACTAGAGGATAGAAGAACCAAGAGCAAAGTAGTAATCATACATAAAGCAATTAATTCTAATTTAGAAATACAACACAAAGATAACTTAATACAACCCTCAGATAGACATAAGGATAAAAACACCTTTCTTATTCCGTATGCAAGAACAAACACATACAAGTTTTCCTTCTTCCCGTCCGGAATTCGGGCGTGGAATGGGTTGCCTGAAAAATCCAGGAAAACCAACACTTTATCAACATTTAAATCTCTAATAAAAATGCAGGACTAAACACAAACCATAGATAAGCGTAGGACGCAATAATCTTCTGTATAGAAGGAGCGTCTGTAAACAGATAAGATAACTAAAGATCGACACGTATTTATAAAAAATTTAAGTTGTCAAATTCAGTAAAATTAACTTAATTGAATAATTGCTTTTCAACGGGTAATCTCATCTTTACAAGATTTGATTTTAATTTTAGTGGGAGTGTAAAACAGATATGGACAATGCTTACCGCTTTGGCCATGTGGAGGTGACTTGTGAAGGCTACGATTATCCAAATGATCCTTTCATTCTTAAAGGCTCATGCGGTGTAAGTAAATGTCTTTTCCTTAATGGTTTATTACATTTTTATTCCATTTTATAATTTTAATTTTCCTTTTAAATTTAGGTTATATTATATATTAATACTATTTCTTGAAAACACCATATTTCAGCTTGAATACACGGTTGAGCTTACAGAAGAAGGACGAAAAGGGAGGTTCTACATACAGGTAGTTTTTGTTATTTGTTGTCAATTTTAGTTCTTATACAGGAGATGCATCTTGACTATGCCTTTGTTTAAACAAAAATCTACAATATTTGATTGTATTTTTGTCATTTCATAGTTGAGAGAAAAATTGCAAAGCTGATTTACCATAAAATATTTATGACAATATCAAATTGCTTACATGAAAATCAACTGAATCAAAATTTTGTATTTTTAGTTACAGTTATAAATCTGAAGGTGGAGTTAGTGGCCTCTTTATTTTTGCCGGTGTGCTTTTGGTGATTTATATCATCTACAAGACGTGTCTGGAATCTGATCCCACTCCTGGGCGTAGGCCAGCTGCAGATCAACCTCAACCTCCACCATATGGATTTAGACCTGAGTACATGCCACAAGGTGTGCCATTTTAATTATTTATTTTTTTTAAAGTAAAAGAGCTTAGTCATTTTTAATAGTTTAGCTTTGTTCAGTATTGGCTCAAGTATGTCTACAAGGGGTTAAATGTACAAATGTGGGCTTTAATAAAACCACATTTTAAAATATGTTTTATGGGCCTCCAATTTTTTCTAAAGCTTATTTACCTACAAATATTGTCATATACATTGCTCTGCAATTGAAACATTGGTCCTCTTTGTTTCAGGCCCACCACCTCCATATGATGAGTCTGAAAGTTCAAATTCCTCTTCAGGTTTTCGCTCTGGTTATCCCAAACCTGGCTTTGTTAATCCTAATGCCACAGGCGGCGGAGGATTCTGGACAGGAGCGGCTACAGGTGGCCTACTAGGATACATGTTTGGTCGTGGTAATAACCACAATGTGTACAACAGTGGATGGGGTGGTGGTGGCAATGGTTGGGGAGCTCCCAGGGGGGATTCATTCTTTTCTCCATCACCTGATCGGACATCCAGTAGCTCAGGTACAAGAACAGCTTCAGGATTTGGTGGTACATCTCGGCGTTAAAGGTCCTTTTATTTCTTTCCATAGCCATGTTTTTAAATTATTTGTCTGTTGTAAAAAGTATTTTGACATTATTTAATGCTATATCTGAAATAAATCTCTTGCTGAGATTTTTTTTCTCTCTATTTAAGTCCACTCTTAGAGCCATTCCCTATGAAGTAATATTGCATATACAAGAAAGCAGAATTTTTTTTTGAATTAAATATTCTCAAGCCATTTATTGTAAAAATTGGATTGACTGAGCTATTGGGTATTTTAATAGACAGAATTGGATTTTATACTCTGAAAAATTATTATTCAGCTTGCATAATTTACTTTTTATAAGTATTTATTCCGTTATGTGTCTGAGAACGTTGGCTATGAATGGTTGATTGTTGGATGTTGTGATTACGAAGTTCCTAGCAATAAATGTTATCTGATGTGCTACTTATTTGATTACAAATTAACTAAACCATTTTTATAGTACTTGTCTTATTGGGCAAAGCAATTTGTATCATATTGTTGAGATGTGCTTTATAATATGATTTCACAATTTCGAAGACCATTGTACAAATCTATGACTTTGAAATAGGAAAAATTATAATTCAGTTGCTACTTGTGTATTTTATAACCGAAATTCTTGTGGTCAAATTTTCCATATCAAATTAAAAATTCCTGGCACTAATCTCCATTGTATGTGAAGTGTCAGTTGTGTTTTTGAAAATACCGGTAGTTTAATTTTTTTTTATGTAGAAAGATATTTACCAATATTTATGTTTTATATTATGTGTAAATGAAACTGATTGCTATATACTACAAGTATGTGAAATACAAATGTTTTTTAATGAGACAGGAATATATTCTGTCTTTTCCTTTTGGCTTTATTTAAATTGTAAATGTTTACGCAATAGATGAATAGGCTTACACCCACTTTGTGGCGCAAACACAATTACAATAAGGTCACAATTGAAGGCTTACAAAATATTTTTTATTATCCACATAAAGAGTGAAAACTCATTCTAAAGCCAGTTTGTTCCTAATAAGGATTAAGATACATGGCGCGTGAAGTGAAAAATTGACAGTAAAAGGTATATAGTTTAAGAAAGGGATTTTATTCTTAATTTGGATTGTAAAAAACATTTTGTAGGCCTTCAATTGTGACCTTATTGTAATTGTGTTGACTCCACAAAGTGAGTGTAAGCCTATTTATTTATTGCGTACTTTTTTTTTACATCCATTTTAAAGCTCTGGTTTTTAAATGGTGTAAAGTTGGTTGTCACCAAAGCAACTGTTCATTAATTAAATTCAAGGCCAGTCTCTTTTTGGTTGTTTCTCTAATTGCAACCATGTCATATATTGGTTTTGTTTGTTGTTGCTTTATCATGTCTTGCATGTCTTCTGAGAGTTACAAGAAAACTTAAGAATACTTTTTGTACAGTTTCTTGGCACTGAAATGAAATTGGTTCTAGAAGAATGAATGATAATTATCTTATCATCTAAACCCCTGAAATTACTGGAAATATCTAAATCATGTGATGGAAATATTTGTGCATTTATTGGATTTAAGCAGCCCAGTGTTGACTAGAGGTTTTGTATGTGTCATAGCCCTGGAGGGTTCTTGAGTCTTGATCATTTCAAGTCTACTGCTAGCTTATTGATTTGAAAACAAATTACAATATTAAGTTAAGATGGGTTTTTAAAAAATTGATGCATAAATTATTAAAATCATAAAAAGTTCAGTAAAAAAATTTTTTTTTAAAGAATAAGGTGAATTTCAATCAGCTCTTGATAACTGTTTTTAAATTGGTCACAATCACTTGTTTGGAATTTATTTACTAACTTGGGAATAAATAATGAATCCTATATTCCCGAGAATATATAATTTAAAAAAGTGCCTGCAGGACTTTTTCAGATGCTTACAGACTATGTTCATGAGATATCTTTGATGAAATAGTTTT
This sequence comes from Ampullaceana balthica, assembly GCA_944989445.1. Taxonomy (NCBI): domain Eukaryota; kingdom Metazoa; phylum Mollusca; class Gastropoda; family Lymnaeidae; genus Ampullaceana; species Ampullaceana balthica. Next base: position 664,533 of record CALYLW010000731.1, on the reverse strand, counting down.
TATCAGATGCTTACATTTACATGCTCATGAAATAGCTTTAAACATTTCTAGAGGAACCCTTTTATGGCTAAAGGATGAGTAAATTATAATTACAATATTTTTGTTTGCATCTGTTATTTTAATTTGTATTTTATTAATTATAAGTGACATTTTCTTTTAATTTTAAAAAGTCCACCTTTAATCTCTGGAACATTTATATTACAACTATAACATTGGGCTTTTTCTCTTCTTTCCCATTTGGTCATTCATAGTTGTCATAGATTATATATCCATCATATCTTATGGTTTGGGTGAATATTAACTCCGTCAATTTAATCTCCATTTAAATGTCACTCTATCATTTCTTTTAACAAAGATCTTGCACAAACCCAAAATACATTGTTTGATGCCTTGCTATGACATTCTAATTGTGTTGCAGTGCCTTAGATTTTTTAAAATAAATTTTGCAGCCAATCTTTTTTTTTACATCAATTTACTAGCAAATGTCTGGAAATAAAAGCATCGCATAAAAATACCAATGGAAACTTGTTTATTTTGAATGTTATAAAGAGAACTACATGTACATAATATGATTGAATAGAGAAGTGATTTACACTGGCATTGAATGGTGTTATACTAGAGTGGTGACTATTGCTGCCACTGAATGGTGGTGTACAAGTGTGTGACTGATACTGACATTGAATGGTGTTATACTAGAGTGGTGACTATTGCTGCCACTGAATGGTGGTGTACAAGTGTGTGACTGATACTGGCTTTGAATGGTGTTATACTAGTGGTGACTATTGCTGCCACTGAATGGTGGTGTACAAGTGTGTGACTGATATTGCCATTTAATGGTGTTGTACTAGAGTGATGACTATACTGCCATTTAATGGTGTTGTACTAGAGTGATGACTATACTGCCATTGAATGGTGTTGTACTAGAGTGATGACTATACTGCCATTGAATGGTGTTGTACTTGAGGGTTGACGGTTGTGGATGTTTAATTGGACTGTTAATGTTACGATTTAGGTTTGCTGTTTGAGAGAAACCAACAACTTAACACCAGATTCCATATATTAACCAATAATAAATACTGGTGAAGTAGAAGATGTATTCTTAGGTTGGAGAAGTTTTCTAAAATATTTCATGGGCGTTTAGACAAACACGTCCATCGTTAAAGCAGGTTCCATATTACGGCAGCTCATCTATTAGGTTAGGTTTTGAGACTATTTACATGGCTGATCTTAAACTTGGGCCAACTATAAAGTGATATTTGGGCCGTGTGAAATAATAATGACTTAGAGATATATTTATGTACTTATTTTATTTATTAATGGTTTGATGTATAGTAAACTATTAATAAATAATAGGGAGGAACCTTCAGGAATAACTGAGCGACCGCCACGAATGCTTAAGAGCACGTTATGTTATGTCTTTTCAAATGATGGTGGCTCATCAAAGTTATGTTTACTTTGTGAGCCCTAATTTGAAATTCTGCCAACAACACTACCAGTTCAGACCTATGCACTGCATCAACCCAGGCTCTGACTTAATCATCGCTTGTTTCACTTTGTGTCAGGTGATTTAGCGCCCTCCCTTCTCTGAGATACAGGTTTAGGTTCAGCTTGTTGCGCCTGGCAATGCGCTCTAGGGGCTCGTAGTCCGTCTCGTATCGATCGAGTTCCTCGATGGGGGGCAACTTGACCGCCTGAATCACCCTGCGTGTGTCGTCTGCTTTATCGACTTTTGTGGAGGGTTTGGACGGAGGCGCTGGGATGTTCTTAACTTGCCGACCCTCCGAGTTCGTTGTTTGCGATGACGTCCTGTGTTTCCGGGGGGTGTAAAACACAGGCCCTGTGTGGGGATCTGCTGTCGGGTTTGCCTGATAGAGGGAGCAACGGGTTCCAAAAATAACCTTTTGTATTACGAGGTGTGTCGGTCAGCGCTGTTTTACTGGTTGGACTTGCCGATTTACTGTGGAACTTGGACCACAATTCCTTGATTTCTTGCAAGTAGTGGCACTGTTGTCTACAAGCAGACTCGTATTGAAGAAGTAGTGGCGCACTTCTGGAGAAAACAAAATCCATGAGGCAAAAAGTTGAATTGATAAAAATTATATTAGATGTATAAGTACATTAAAAGAATATATTTTTAATTGGGTGGTTAGATAAAACATTTTACATGGAAAAAAATGAAACAACATTTTGTCATGTACACACGCCACACGCTGTTGTAAAGTTCTAATTGCTGCTACATGCAAGGCATTCAGGCTAACGCGATGGTGTGTAATGTCTGATGCAGTAAATATGCCATTTTAACTAAGCTACAGCTTGTGAAGCTTATACGCAAATCCAGCACTGGATAAGGGGTATGTTGGAGATACACGATTTAACATATTTAAATCAATTAAAATACCTTTTTAAAAAAAATATTGTATCATTCAAAATCATTGTAACGATAATAAATAATAGCAAATGTACAGCCTGCGTGAAACTAATAAGCTCACAGCTTGGCACCAGCTGTCGCTGTGTATTGTAGTAAAATGAATTTATTACTCGCTTGCTACAAGATTTTGATCAAATACTGTCAGGCGAGTAATTACAGGGCTGGATTAGTTATGTATTGCCATTGTTACGTTTCCTTTTGTAGGTCAAATGGTCTGTAATACAGGAATTACCTGAACTGATTAGTTTAAAACAGTGCTTTTTTCCTAGCGAAAAATGTTTGGGAACTCATTTCACATCTGCTTTTTAACTTATGTCAGAAAATACTATAATAGTCTATAATTGAATTTTCCACTGAACACAAATTTTATTGTACAGATATTTAAAGAAATAAACGTTTTTATAAGAAAATGAGAGACTCAAAGAGTTTATTTATAATAAAAACCGACCTGACCTGACTATATAGTTTATGTGGAAAAATGTATTCTACTGTATTATAATGTAATATTATATAAATATACACGAATCTGGCCAAAAAAAAAGGTATGGGAACTCAGTTCCCGTGAGTTCCCACTGAAAAAAAGCACTGGTTTAAAATATACAGTTAAATCATTAAACCTTGAAACACTAGAGGGTAGGATATCAAAAGCAAAGTATTAATAATACATAAGGAAATACAACAATAAGATAATCTAATACCACTCTCAGAAAGATATAGGGATAAAAAATACTTTTCTTATTCCGAATGCAACAAAAAACCAATACAACGTTCTTCCCGTCTGAATTCAGAGTTGGAATGGATTGTTTGATCAAACCAGGAAAACCAACACTCTATCAATAGTCAAGACTCTATTAAAAATGCAAGATTTGTTATGAACCATGGATAAGCGTAGGACGCAATAATCTTCTGTATAAAACGGAGATTCTGTAAAAGAAAAGATAACATGAAAAACGTTCGATATTCAGTCTCTCTTAAGTGCCTAAATGGAAATGCTGAAAGGAGAAGATATTTATAACTAAACTTGTTTAAATTGTGGAAGTATGTATAATAATTATTCCAGTTAGCGCTCCATTTCTATATATCAATAACTAATGCCATTTTTTTCCTTCGTCCTACGCATGACTTGTACATTATTGATAATATGTGTGGAAAAAATTGCAGTCACGGTACTAACACTGAGTTGTCTACCATACCACAACACAACCAAAGCCGCATACATTGATTATAAATGCACGTAAATCCTTGTGGCTTAAAGGCTACAGGAAAGAAAAATCCCACATACGAAATCTATAGTCACAATGACATCTATGGTTTTAGGATGTGATTTTGGCATAACATTTAGTACTAGATACGCCGCGGTGGTCTAGCGGTAGCGCGTTGGACTGCCGAACCGAGGTAGAAGAGAGTCACGGGCTCTATTCTTGGTGCTGGCATGGCCCACAGGACATTTTGCTGGCCACACAATCCCTTGCTCGTTAGTGGTGGCTAAATAAAACTTGTGAACGCTACTTCACTTGCCACATAGTCCGTCATGGACTGGAAAGGGGGTTATTAGATACGCCGCAGACTTGCTCATGGATAGTGCAAATAAAAGGGGGAAAGAACACAAACTACAGCACGAAGAAATCAAAACAACGCGAGTGAACGTCGGTGGGGTGGGGGGACCACCGACGCATTGTTGGTCTCGAGACATTCGCACTAAGGTTTTCTATCTGCCCACCACCCTTTACCACCCTAGCAGCCACAAACTGTGATTGCCCGACCCTAGCGAGGGTCAGCCCTGTTCGCTAAAGGGGGGAAAGGAACGGGCGCAAATTAGGATTTTAAAAAATTAAACAAATAATGGTTACGCTGGGGCTTGACCATCTCATTGTAAGGGGGGGGGGTAGGGATTTTAGCGATGCCTTTTCATAGGGTTCACCGTAAAAAGTTTACCTTTCGACAGGTACCATTGGGTGAAAACGATTTGAAAACGAGGTTCTGAAAACTGAGTCAAAACAATAAAACCAAGATACGGAGCCGCGAAGCTGCGATGTTTGCTATTACACGCAATGCGTGTTACTCTATCTAGTATTTAGGTAACGCTTGAACATCGTGAACTTATCAGTACTGAATAATAATTCCCTTGACCAGGCTAGAAAGTGCATTTCCCCATAACAACAGTTGTTGCTATTGAAAAGTAAAATTCGCCTCATTATTGATAAATCATAAAACACCGATATTAAAATCAATTTAAATTTAGGATTAAATCCTTTTTTAAAAATCATTGTTAGAACTAAACTTATTTACTGATCATTCATTAGGATTTAGCATTCATTATAATCTTGTCTTCACGTCTATTTTAAAATTTAGAAAACCAAAAATAGGTGTACGAGAAATCATGAATGTACCGAATGTTTTAAATTATAACCAACATTTGGGACAAATATAATCTATACCGTTTTTAAAGGGCCGGATATTTAAAAAAAAGAGTTGATCAATACTATAAATATACTCGTATATGCGGACGCACCTTTCGTACAAGAATAGGACTAATAAGCTACCAGACGACGCACGTGGCTGCTCAAGCACTGGACTAATATGAGAGTAGTCCTCGTCGACTAAGACGGACAAACAACACACACACATAATATATTTCATATACCTCCAAAAGATATAATATTTCTAAATTTTCGTCCAAGCAACTTTCTTTTTAGTTCGATTGAATTTTTTAAATACTTTCAGATTTGAAATGTGACGAATTGTTCTAAACGTTCACCGACAAAACGGCCCCGGACAAAACGGCCCCGGACAAAACGGCCCCGACAAAACGGCCCCGGACTAATAGATGGACTAAAAGTAAAATATCTAATCAAATATTAAATTCGTATTTTTACTCACCTATTCAGTGTCAGGTTTTGCTAATAATAAACAATAATAATGATATCACAATAGTGAATTTAATAGCCTTTACGCGAAATGGTACCAATCGCGGCTGTTTGTTGACAAGAAACAATATAATAACATCACAAGATATAATTTTACAATTTTACCACTTTATTTAAGGGTGAAAAAGTTGACAACAGCTTAAAATGAAAAAAAAATAAAGTTTTTGTTGAAAAATATTAACAATTTGTCTTGGGCCGTTTTGACCGGGGCCGTTATGTTGGGGCCCTTTTGTCGGGGCCATTTTGTCCGGGGCAGTTTTGAAGGGTCACCCGTAAAATCAAATCTGAAGTTTTTAAACACCAAGACTTTTTAAAAATTGTAAATGTGTTATTTTAATTTGTTGAAAATGTGGATTCTAGTGTTTTTTAAAACCCGTTTTGTGAGTTGTGGGGAGGTGAATGGTGAGGATGATGGAGCGCGTGGTATTTTATTTTATTAAGTTTTCACCATCGATCAGTGAGATACTTGTAGTCTGTAGAGGCCTGGACTCTTTGGACATTGTTTATTGTCCGCCGTTTCTTTTTCAGAAAACGAAAAGTAAACTCTAATACGGTTATTTGTATTTTTTTTAAAAACCATCTCAGTGCATTCAGATATTACTACTGCACTTTAAGATTCATCTATATATCTACTAGGGGTTGTAGGGCGCCTACGGCGCCCACACCGGCTTTAGGGCGCCTAAGGCGCCCACTTTTTTGTCAAAACCCCAAGTAACTTATAATACATAAATACGACATATTCAACTTCCTGAAATGTACACAAAGTATTTTATAATTATAAATCCTGAAATCCTATTTTTACATCGTTCCCTTTTCCAAAATTAAGATATAAGCTAAAAGAATGACGTCATATAATATATACTTTTTACAGCGCGTCTTTAATTTGTAATTAATTTGCACACCTTTTGATGCTCACCTTTTTCAAAATATAAGATCAAACAATGACGTCATGTTAAATATTTTTACAGTGCTAATCACCACACGATTTTTTAACTGCTATAGACTGTTGTACATCGTTCCTCATAGTTCCACATCCAACCGGTGACTTGGGCTTTTATATTTTATATAATTTACCAGAATAAGAGAAAATCGAACGCAAATAAGCATGACGAATGACCCAATGCTTCTTCGGTTTAGTTGTTCCTTCTCGGAACAGCATGTTCTTCCGTAGTGTAGTGGTTATCACATCCGCCTAACACGCGGAAGGTCCTGAATTCAAGACCCAGTGAAAACATTATTTTTTCAATTTTTAAAAAATGTTTATCTTTGTGCCCGTTCTTTCCCCCCTTTGCCAACATGACTTCGCAACATGGCTGTAAACTTTGTTTCTCAACTTTGGGATAACTTCGGTGAAGTGCTCTCCGCTGATCTCAGTGACGGAAAAGTAGTCACACACGCTCCTCAACAATACGCTCCGTACATTAACACTTATTGTATATTTATTATGAGTATATTGTTCATGGCGAGGCAGAATTGCCGCGATGTCCGAAATACTTCCCACCAGTATCTTTTACCTCCCCTCGAATTTACAATGCCGGTCAACATTTGTCTAGATCAGGGGTTCCCAAACTTTTTTGACCCAGGGACCCCTTTTTATAGTAAAAACTTTCCCACGGACCCCCAAGCGAAAAAGCTACATAAATGCATAGTACAAAAATTACAAATAAAAAAATATAAATATTTTGATGAGGAATTATTTATTGAAATTATGACTTTTGTTTAAAATAAAATTTAACATAATTAATAACTTGGATCAACGTGATGAAATTTTATGAGTGTATTTATGTCTGACTCAATGTTTGTGAGTAGCAACCGAAAATCCACACGAGCACTAATTTCTGGTAGGTTTCAAAACAGCACTGAATCCTTGCCCTACCAAATAGGAAGACAGGAAAGCAGTCAACAACTTCTTTACAATAACCCATAATGCGGGATATAAAATTGAGATCTGTTTTTGTAACCAGAATATGTGATATCCTTGTTCAAACTTTGGTTTGAGTTTATGATTGGTGGATAATTCAATAAACTGCTCCTGTATTAGTATGGATTCATCTCTGTTTGGTATCTGAGTTTTTCCAACCGCAAACGGGTTCAACAGTCAGGAATATCCAAGTGAAGAGTGTCTTCAAATCTTTGGTTAAGGTGTGCATGAAGAGTCGTTAAGTTTTGACAGGGACAGTAAGCCAGCAAAATCTTTATCTCTATTTTGCGATTTCTAAAGATTTGAAAACTGACAACATTCTCCTCTTACGCTTCTACTTCTAGTAAAGATTAATTTTAATTGGTCACACCTTAGTACAAATTAGCTTCGTAAAACTTAGCAAATAAATCAGTAATATAGGCTATATCATTTCAATTTTTTTATTATTAAAGTTTGTCGCAAATCATTGTCTTTGCTTTCCAGGAATTCCACCAATGAATCAAAGAGAGCATAAAATGTAAACATGCACTTTTAGATAACCAACGTACTTCTGTGTTAAGTTATTTAGTAAACGATTATAGTCTTCGTCATTTTCAACAAAAAGTTTAGCAAATAATCTCTTATTGAAGGCATTCCTTTTGATTTTATTAACTGCTGTAATGACATACTGTAGGCGTCCATGCAAACAATCTCTATGATTTTTTGTGACTAAGTGATGTTGATGAATGACATAATGTACTGAAAATACATTTTTTACAGAATATTTAAATATGCCACAAAGACTCGGTATCTTCCTACCATAACCGGGTCAACCTCCAGTAGCAACAGAAATGATATTAGTCAAGGGTATAGCTTTAAAATCGAAAAATATTTTAAATTCATTAAAAACGTTTCACCTTTTGTATCTGTTTCCAAACATTTATCAAATAACAATTCTTGACAAAATATTTCCTCCTTTACAAATCTTCATAAGCCAAAAGTAAAGCTTTGTTTCCTGGTAAAGTGGACTAGTCTTAAGTCAAGCTGTATGTAAATTATATGTTTTTGAGCATTCACATAAAGAATTGTCCAAGCACAGAGCCATTTCGTAAATCTTTCTTTGTACTCATTACAATTATTTTATAACGTTAAAAGCTGGGTTGAGCAACATTAAGCATATTAACTTAATCACAGCTGGTAAAATAAGTTCTTCACCAATAGTGTACGTCTTTGAGGACTGTGCAATCAACAGCAATCAATAAAGAAATGTATTAATGTTATAAGAAGCTCGCAGTCCATCTTCATCTCACTTAGATGTTGTCCCTATGAGTTGTTGCAGTGCCGGTGTTTTCAAATATTTTACATTGACGGTTTGAAAAAACGTTAAATTCTTATCTTTTTTGGGTCACTCTGGATTTTTATTAAATGTCCCTTAAGCTTCGAAGGTTTCATTGAATCATTTGACATTGTTTTATTACATAGAAGACACATAGATAAAATGTTATTTCCTGGTGATAAAATAAAGCCATACTTCAAATTATTCAACACTGTATTGTTGTCACATTTTCTTCGGCTCATTCATACTCTTTTCTGTTTTAATTGTAACAAGCCCCTGTTAATAATTATTAACTTTTTCAATAGAAAGCTGCAGTAAAGCTTTTTTGAAAAAAACAAATTGATGTAAGCATACAATTTAGTTAAATATAACGTTCTGATACATCAAAAATATCCTACCTTGAACCCATAATTGATTAACGTTAAAAATAGAGCTTTTGCATTTCTGTCGCGTCAAACTTTACCTTTCGATAAACCTAATGTTTAATATTTTGATTGGCTATAGCTGTTGAAATAAACATAATTCTAATTCTGTTATTAGGTTTTTAAAAATGTATTCCATGACTGATAGCATATAGTAGAAAAAGCATTCAGATACTATTTCATTTGTTTATTTTAATTTCCATAGTAATAAAAATGGATCACTATTTTATTATTTTATATTTAGCCTTGCACGGACCCCCTTACATTGTTCAAGGACCCCCCAAATCAATTTTAATTTTCCACGGACCCCTTGAATGGTACCAGGGACCCCTGGGAGTCCGTAGGGACCACTTTGGGAACCACTGGTCTAGATAATTGCTCTTTAGCGGTTTTTTCGATTATGGTCATTACGAAGTTCTATTGCTTCGCACACGTCATGACTTTCGGGTGCCATCTGTTGACAACGTCGGTATGTCCACACAAATTTCACAGCCACATGATAATACTGATGTGACGTCACCTTGCCACTATCCTCTTCCTGATAAACATGTACAACCGCATTTCAAAACACACTCCAATGAACGAACGGATTCCGCAGAAGACTTTTAATGCACCATTTGCAGCCCACTACTGGGTGTTGTGCCACCAGAGGAAGCCTACAGCTAATTCGAAATAATATATTAAATTGACAAGTTTAAGCTGTGGACCATCCCATAAAGATTTCCCCCATCTCTGCTCTAGAAGTCAGATGAAGCTGAAGATATATTAATTCGTTATATTATTAGATTTTAACATGTATATTAATTATATAGCCCATGAAAATATCCTTATGGTGTACAACGGAGTTTTATGAAACGTTTTTTTAATGACTCCAAATAAAAAATAAGAGTCTTTTTTTATAAATAAACTAGCAGACCCGTCGTGCGTTGCAACGATCTCAGTAAAAATGAATAAATTTAAAGAAACCAATGAATGTTATGTTTAAAAACAATTATGCAGAAACCTTCGCGGAAGAGTGGGAAAAATTCCAAGTTTCATAGCAAACGGATAAATAAATTAATAAATAAATGGCGTACAAAAGAAGGAACGATATTAAGGGCCCCGGCCCCGAAATGAGTGATAATATAATTTTTTTTATTGCCATTGTACTCAAGCTATATTCCTCAATATCGTATAAAATTGAATAGGGAATACAATATTAAAGTTCAGTAAAAAGACATTTGGAGCCCCCAGCTCCGAGGGAATGGACATTAGGAGTTCAGTGCACTATAGTAATATAGGCTCTTAAGTTTTTATATACTAAGTTTGGTCAAAATCCAGTTATTTTTCTTATTATCTAACGCTTAAACTACTTTTTATATAGCTAATATAATGGTAAAATGACATTAAGGGGCCCCCGGCCCATTCGGTGCAAGAGGTCAACTTAAAAATCCTGTTCATTTTAATTCAGTTTTATAGTGGATAAATTTCTGAAGATCTTTAAAAATTGAATTGGAAAACTATCTTAAACATAAACGAAAAAAAGACATTTGGGGCCCCCGGCCCCGAAGATATTGGCATTAGAAGTTCAGTGCCCTATAGCATTTTAATATGGGCTACCAAGTTTTTGTATACAAAGTTTGGTGAAGATCTATTCATTTACTAAGTAGATAACGCAGAAACTAATATTTATATAGCTCAAAAAAGCAAAAGTATGAAATTAAGGGCCCCTGGGCCCATTCAGGGCAAGATATGAAATTCAGAAACTGTTCATTTCAATATGGATAATAGTGGATAAATTTACCATTATTTGTCAAGTTTTTTAATAAATGAATTGAGGAATAAAATCTTAAAAGTTTAAGTAAAAAGGTATTTTGGACCCCCAGCCCCGAAAGAGTGGCCATATTATAATATGGGCTTCCAAGTTTTTTTTATACAAAGTTTGGTTAAGATCTTTTGATTTCTCAGTAGATAACGCTTAAACTAATTTTTATATATCCCGTATAAGCAAAATATGACATGATGGGCCCCCGGCGCCCTATGAGTGTTACATTTTGAAAAAAAGTAGCCAGTTACCATCCCGGGAGCATACTCAACAGTCTCGAAAAATTTCATGACGATCGGATGAAGGGTTTAGTCAGCTATAAAGGACATGCACACACACACACACACACACACACACACACACACACACACACACACACCACACACACACACACACACACACACGCACACGCACACGCACACACACACACACACACACACACACACACAGACATACTTTGATTTATATATATATATATATAGATAAATAAATTAATAATTAAAAATTTTACAAAAGAAGAAACGATATTAAGGGCTCCGCCACACAATGAGTGATAGTTATATTTTTAATTGCTATTGTACTCAAGCTATATTTCTCAATATCGTGTAAATAATTGAATAGGGAATACAATTATTAACGTTCAGTTAAAAAGACATTTGGGTCCCCCTTCTCCAAGGGAATGGACATTAGGAGTGCCCTATAGTAATGTAATATAGGCTCTAAAGTTTTATATACTAAGTTTGGTCAAAATCCAGTTATTTTCACATTATCTAACACTTTAACTAATTTTTTTATATCCAATATAGGGACAAATAAACGACATTAAGGGGCCTCCGGGCCCATCAAGTGCAAGATGTCAATTTCAAAAACCTGTTAATTTTAATTTAGTTTTATCATGGATATATATTTCTCAAAATCGTTATAATGTGAATGGGAAAAATGTGTTAAACATATATGAAAAACAAACAATAGAGGCCCACGCCCCCGAAGAAATTGACATTAGAAGTTCAGTGCCCTTAAGTCTTTTAATATGGGATACGAAGTTTTTGCATACAAAGTTTGTTTAAGATCCAATCATTTACTTAGTACTTAAGGGATAAAGTAAATTTTATATAGCTCATTGAAGCAAAAAAATGACACTCAGGGCCCCAGGGCCCATTCTGTGCCAGACATAAAGTTAAAAACACCTGTTCGTTTCAATATGGATAATAATAGATCCATTTATCAGTATTTTTCAAGATCGTTAATAAATAAATGGGGAATAAATTCTTAAAAGTAGATGAAAAATGGCATTTTGGGGCCCCCAGGCACGAAGGAATGGTCATTAGGAGTTTATTGCCCTATGGTATTTTAATATTGGCTTACAAGTTTTTATATATATATAGATGTTTAGTTAAGATCCATCAATTAACACAATAGCTAACGCTTAAACTAATTTTATATAGCTCATTTAAGCCAAATATGACATTATGGGCCCCCGGAGCCCCATGAGTGTTAAATTTAAAAATAAAAGTAGCCAGTTATTATCCCGGCAGCATACTAAACGGTCTCGAATAGTTCATGACGATCGGGTGAATGGTTTAGTCAGCTATAAAGGATATGCACTCACACACACACAGACATACTTTGATTTATAAATATAGAGATATAGTGAAATAAAGCGACATAAAATGGGCTTGGGCCTTTTCGATGTGACGTGTCAATTTCAAAAACCTTTTCATTTTAATTCAGTTTCATCAGGGATATATTTATCAAGATCGTTAAAAAGTGAAAGGCAAAAATATCTTAAACATATATGAAAAAAAGACATTTGGGGGCCCCCTGCCCCGAAGAAATTGACATAAAAAGTTCAGAAAACTTAAGTATTTTAATATGGGCTACCAAGTTTTCGCATAAAAAAAATTTGGTTACGATCCAATCATTTACTCAGTAGCTAACGCATAAAATAATTTTTTATAAAGCTTGACATTAAGGGTCCCAGGGCCCAATTATTTCAAGAAATAAAGTGCAAAGCATATGTTCATTTGAATAAATTTCAAAATGCATACTTTTATTTATAATTCTCAATATTGTTAAAAATTGAATGGACGATACAATATTAAAAATTTACTAAAAAACAGTTTGGGCCCCCAGCGCCGAGGGAATGAAAATTAGGAGTTCAGTTCCCTATTGTAATAAAATATAGACCCTTGAGTTTATATATACTAACATGGCTCAAGATACATTAATTTTCGAACTATTTTAAGCTAATACTAATTTTTATACAGCTAACATAAGAAAAAACGACATTTAGGGGCCCCTGGGCCCTTTAGTTTAAAGATGTTAATTTCAAACACCTGTTCATTTTAATTCAGTTTCCTCAATAATATATTCCTCAAGATCGTGAAAAATTGAATGTGAAATTTGTTTTATACATATACTAAGAAAATGCATTTGGGGCCCCCGGCCCAGAAGGAATGGACATTTGAAGTTCTGTGCCCTATAGTATTTTAATATGGGCTACCAAGTTTTTGTATTCAAATGTTGGTTTAGATCCATTCATTTACTCAGTAGCTAACGCATAAACTAATTTTTATATATCTTATATAAGCAAAAAAGACATTAAGGGCCCCAGGGCCCATTCAGTGCTAAATATAAAGTTTAAAACAACTGTTCATTTCAATTTGTATAATAATGGATATATGTGCCATTATTTGTCAAGATTGTTAATGACTGAATGGTGAATAAAATCTTAAACGTTTAAGAAATGTGAATTTTTGGGCCCCCAGCCTCAAAGAAATGACTATTTGCAGTTCAATGCCATATAGTATTTTAATATTGACTATCAAGTTGTCATATACAAAGTTTGGTTAAGATCCAACAATTTACACAGTAGCTAGCGCTTAAACAAATTTTTATATAGCTCATATAAGCAAAAAATGACACAATGGGCCCCCGGTGCCCCAAGAGTGTTAAATTTCGAACAAAAGTTGCCAGTTACCATCCCAGGTAGGTATTTAACAGTCTCCGAAAATTTCATGACGATCGGATGAATGGTTTAGTCAGCTATAAAGGACATGCACACACACACACAGACATACTTTGATTTTTATATATATAGATGTAATATCTATAACACAAATTACTATGAGAATTGATCAATTGACTATGATTCGATTTCAATGCCAGAAGTAATTAATTATTTAAGAACTAACATATTTTCTTTTTATATGATTTATGTCACTTGAAACAATGGTCTAATGCCGTTTATCCTAAGCAGGACTGACCTTAGGGCAAGGCGAACGAGGCAACTGCCTTGGGTCCCACGCTTTTTCATGGCCCCGCACTTTGGTTAAACATTTGTACTGCTTTTTTAACTTATGCTTTTATAATATAAAACTTTTTTTTTAAAGAAAACAAAAAACAATGGTATCAAGAAAACTTTATATTTATTTTTTAAGGAAAAATAATTAGAAAAATTGCCTAATAAAATATTATCCTTAATCCTAATTTTTAAAAAAATGTTGTTACCACTTTAGTAAGCATTTAGAAAAAAATGAAGATAATGATTTTCCATAGATAGCATTTGACGGAAGTTTTCTACAACCTACTGCAAACGACTTATTGAAAATGGAGAAGTTGTCAACCGAGTGCCTTATATAATTAGCAGCTAAGAACAAAATGTTTTTCTTCTGTTGCTAACTTTTTGGCAACACTTTATCTGCTCTGGGATTCGACGGGATTTCGGACTGGAAAAATGCCAATGTGAGACCGTCTGATTAGGAGAAATCAAAGCGACGTATGATATCTATTTTTGAATGGTTTGAGCTGGAAAGCAGAGTAAAAAAAGCGATGCACTAATTGACAAGCAAAGCCAAAAATTAATAAATTGTGAAAAGACTCGTTGGCATAGTGTATTTCAACGCCTCATGGCCTTTGTACAATTTCTGGCTGAGCATAACATGGCTTTTCGCAGTTCAGTCAATAAACTACATTGGACACACTATGGAAACTTCTTGGGTCTCGATGGATTGCTGGCGAAATTTGATACGGTTTTGCAGGAACATATACCAAGAATACAAACTGATGAAATTCATGATCACTGCTTGGGAAAGCAAATTCAAAATGAGCTCATTTCGTTGATAGGGAAATAAGGTAAGGGAATTTATAGTAGGAAGAGTGAAGTTGTCAGGGGTACGAGAATCACTGTGGGTGAATGGTGTGACTGAGTGAACACTACTTCACGGGGGAATAATGTTTTAGTGAACTCCTGGTCACATGGGTGTGTGACCAGAGGACACGCCAGGGTCAGTTGAGAGCAGTTGAGAGGAGTTGGTAGTCAGACTGGTCTGGCGAGACCGGGTAGCTGCAGAGTTGCAGTAAGACGGAATTGAGGTTTGAACGTCGCACAGAAGCGGTCGGGTCGGACCGAGGGGACTTAGACGTTTGTGTATACGTAGATCTGAAGGGGACTTGAGCATGGGCCCAGGAGCGGTCGCGTCGGACCGAGGGCCATGCTTGTTAAGTACCTGTAGTGTCGAGTTGTGTGTACAGCCAGTTAGTTGATTATAACGATATATTTGCTGTCCAAGCAGGACAGTGGGTTTTTGTACAATGTAATAAACAGTTGAAGTATATATCATTGGGTCCCTTATTAGTTTCTTGTATGCAAGCGGAGAGCAAGGCAACAATGCCCAAACATCGAGACCTAACAGAAGTCAGCTAAATACTTTTCAGTAATACTTCATTGCACACCGGACCAAAGTCACCAAGAACAGATGTAGCTGACAATGCACTATATATGTAAGCCAGGAGGTGGATATTCTGAAATAATTCATCTGCATTTCCTACGTAGAAGAAACACCTGCTGAACAATTGAAATATGAAGTCTGCAAAATTGGACTTACACATGTCTGATATCCGTGGTCAAGATTATGACAACAGTGCGATGTATGAATGTATGTATATATGTATGTATGTATATATGTATGTATGTATGTATGCATGTATGTATGTATGTATGTATGTATGTATGTATGTATGTATGTATGTATGTATGTATGTATGATACCGCATACATGTATTATCTCAAGGATAACTTGCCCATTTCGACCGTTGAAGCATAGTTCTCTAGACTCTAGACATCATTTTTCTTGACATTTAAGCTACAAGAAAAAATATTACATTTACAAGGGATACAACTACATGCCTTGATGTTATTTAATTTTTTTTTAAATTTAGAGTTTAAAAAAAAATGGATAAAATTTCCATATTTTCGAAGTAATAAAAAAAATTGTTAATTAAAAATATAGTGGGAAAAAAACTTAAATTTCCTTTTCGCAGTTTAAAGTCAATATATTTAAAATAGTGGCAAACCATGTATTTCACACAACAATAAAAAAAATAATTTTTGAGTGAATTTTTTTCCATCCACGAAAGCCTTCACTAAAGTCTGTTAAATACACGTAAGTGGCATCCACTTGACTCGATGCTATACATAGTATTATTATGTTAAAGAAATTGTAAATTTACAAACATCTACATGTCATTTTTAAATCCCTTATATTAACTTCACCGGCGTCTCTGTCTGGGCGGGCGGAAATAAATTAATGCATTTTTAGTTTATCCTTATATAACGTATGTAATTCAAATTCACGGTTTGTTATTGTTTTTTTTGCCACGTGAGAGTTTGAGTTGACACTTTGACGTCGACCCAACGAAACGACCGGCGTGCTTTTGTTTACATTTTACGTGTCACGCTGAGCTCGGTCAAGCGAATCGGTGACCAGACTTTTCCCCTCTCCCCCTCCCACTAGGGTTATGAAGCAAAGTTGAGTTAAGACAGATTCAGTCTGTAAATGTTGTTTGAAAATAATCAATACTGTTAGTTATGTCTCATATATAAGGGATTTATAGTCAAAAACTTTGTTTTTACGGGTTTGTTTTATTAAATCCCTTATATTAACTTCACCGCCGTCTCTCTCTCTCATCATCTCATGGGCTCGGCGGGCGGAAAAACAGAAGTCAAAAATGACCCACTTCCAATGATCCGATCGAACTGAAATTTGGCACACGGACCCGTCTTACCTAACAATGCATCGTATCAAAATTTCAGATCGATCGAACGTACCGTAATTAAATTAATGCATTTTTAGTTTATCCTTATATGAGGTATGTAATTTAAAATCACGATTTGTTATTGTTTTTTTGCCACGTGAAAGTTTGAGCATTGAGGCGACCCAACGAAACGACGGTGCGCTTTTGTTTACATTTTACGTGTCACTCTGAGCTCGGTCAAGCGAATCGGTGACCAGACTTTTCCCCTCTCCCCCTCCCACCCCACCCCTCCCCCCCTAGGGTTATGAGCAAACTTGGTTAAGACAGATTCAGTCTGTAAATGTTTGAAAATAATCAATACTGTTAGTTATGTCTCATATATAAGGGATTTATAGTCAAAAACTTTGTTTTTACGGGTTTGTTTTATTAAATCCCTTATATTAACTTCGCGGCCGTCTCTCTCGTCTCTCTCTCTCATCTCATGGGCTCGGCGGGCGGAAAAACAGAAGTCAAAAATGACCCACTTCCAATGATCCGATCGAACTGAAATTTGGCACACGGACCCGTCTTACCTAACAATGCATCGTATCAAAATTTCAGATCGATCGAACGTACCGTAATTAAATTAATGCATTTTTAGTTTATCCTTATATGAGGTATGTAATTCAAAATTCACGATTTGTTATTGTTTTTTTGCCACGTGAAAGTTTGAGCATTGAGGCGACCCAACGAAACGACGGCGCGCTTTTGTTTACATTTTACGTGTCACTCTGAGCTCGGTCAAGCGAATCGGTGACCAGACTTTTCCCCTCTCCCCCTCCCACCCACCCCTCCCCCCTAGGGTTATGAAGCAAACTTGTGTTAAGACAGATTCAGTCTGTAAATGTTTGAAAATAATCAATACTGTTAGTTATGTCTCATATATAAGGGATTTATAGTCAAAAACTTTGTTTTTTACGGGTTTGTTTTATTAAATCCCTTATATTAGCTTCACCGCCGTGTCTCTCTGTCGTTCTGTCGTCATCTCTGTCTCTCTGTCTTGGGCGGGCGGAAAAACAAAAGTCAGAAATGACCCACTTCCCGTTATCCGATCGAGCTTAAATTTGGCACACGGACCCGTCTCACCTAACAATGCATCGTATCAAAATTTCAGATCGATCGAACGTACCGTAATTAAATTAATGCATTTTTAGTTTATCCTTATATAACGTATGTAATTCAAGTTCACTGTTTGTTATTGTTTTTTTCCCACGTGAGAGTTTGAGTTGACGCGTTGACGCGACCCGTCGAAGTACCGGCGTGCTTTTGTTTACATTTTACGTGTCACGCTGAGCTCGGTCAAGCGATCGGTGACCAGACTTTTCTCTGTCGAGCTAGCAACTGCAGTTGACAGCATGTAACATACTTCCAAATGTTTGAAATCTTACAGATATTGCGGAATTTATACAACAATAAAAAAATTAATAATAATTACAAAAAAATTGCGGCGAACTTTGAAGTTGTACTCATTCTCAAAGAAACTAGAGTGCAAAAAAGAAAAGAAAAACAAAACAATTTATATATGAAGGAGAAGATGGGGGAGTTGTAGATGCACAAGAAAAATTTCTCACATATTTTTTAAATCAATTTTTGATATAGCAATCACGTCGATGGACAGTCGCTTTGAACAATGGTGAAGGCATAAGTCATTTGGATTTATTTATAAATTTCATCAGTTACACACAAAAATGATGTACTGCATTGCAGTATAAATATGTAGAAAAGGCACAAAGCCTGCGAAAACAAAAATCTTGATGTTTTCAAGCTTGCTGTACAGTTGCGATCATTGAGTGCCATAATTCCTGCTGTCACCTATAACGATCCTGTTTCTTTCAGCAAAGAAGCGTAATAGGCCTAGTTACTTCCCTAAAACGAAAATTGCACTTCGAATACTTCTGTCCATTACTGTCATTGAGGCTTCCAGAGAAAGAATCTTTTCAACATTTTTTTAAAAAAAAATATGTGATCAACAATGATAGAACATCGGCTCAGTGAATTAGCTATTTTGTGAATTGAGAATGATGTTGAAAAGGTTCTTGACGTTGATGAACTTGTATTAAGATGTTGAAAAGGTTCTTGACGTTGATGAACTTGTATTAAGATGTTGAAAAGGTTCTTGACGTTGATGAACTTGTATTAAGATGTTGAAAAGGTTCTTGACGTTGATGAACTTGTATTAAGATGTTGAAAAGGTTCTTGACGTTGATGAACTTGTATTAAGATGTTGAAAAGGTTCTTGACGTTGATGAACTTGTATTAAGATGTTGAAAAGGTTCTTGACGTTGATGAACTTGTATTAAGATGTTGAAAAGGTTCTTGACGTTGATGAACTTGTATTAAGATGTTGAAAAGGTTCTTGACGTTGATGAACTTGTATTAAGATGTTGAAAAGGTTCTTGACGTTGATGAACTTGTATTAAGATGTTGAAAAGGTTCTTGACGTTGATGAACTTGTATTAAGATGTTGAAAAGGTTCTTGACGTTGATGAACTTGTATTAAGATGTTGAAAAGGTTCTTGACGTTGATGAACTTGTATTAAGATGTTGAAAAGGTTCTTG
Organism: Ampullaceana balthica; assembly: GCA_944989445.1. Classification (NCBI taxonomy): domain Eukaryota; kingdom Metazoa; phylum Mollusca; class Gastropoda; family Lymnaeidae; genus Ampullaceana; species Ampullaceana balthica. The sequence continues at coordinate 645,082 of CALYLW010000731.1, read as the reverse complement.
ACGTTGATGAACTTGTATTAAGATGTTGAAAAGGTTCTTGACGTTGATGAACTTGTATTAAGATGTTGAAAAGGTTCTTGACGTTGATGAAACTTGTATTAAGATGTTGAAAAGGTTCTTGACGTTGATGAACTTGTATTAAGATGTTGAAAAGGTTCTTGACGTTGATGAACTTGTATTAAGATGTTGAAAAGGTTCTTGACGTTGATGAACTTGTATTAAGATGTTGAAAAGGTTCTTGACGTTGATGAACTTGTATTAAGATGTTGAAAAGGTTCTTGACGTTGATGAACTTGTATTAAGATGTTGAAAAGGTTCTTGACGTTGATGAACTTGTATTAAGATGTTGAAAAGGTTCTTGACGTTGATGAACTTGTATTAAGATGTTGAAAAGGTTCTTGACGTTGATGAACTTGTATTAAGATGTTGAAAAGGTTCTTGACGTTGATGAACTTGTATTAAGATGTTGAAAAGGTTCTTGACGTTGATGAACTTGTATTAAGATGTTGAAAAGGTTCTTGACGTTGATGAACTTGTATTAAGATGTTGAAAAGGTTCTTGACGTTGATGAACTTGTATTAAGATGTTGAAAAGGTTCTTGACGTTGATGAACTTGTATTAAGATGTTGAAAAGGTTCTTGACGTTGATGAACTTGTATTAAGATGTTGAAAAGGTTCTTGACGTTGATGAACTTGTATCAAGATGTTGAAAAGGTTCTTGACGTTGATGAACTTGTATTAAGATGTTGAAAAGGTTCTTGACGTTGATGAACTTGTATTAAGATGTTGAAAAGGTTCTTGACGTTGATGAACTTGTATTAAGATGTTGAAAAGGTTCTTGACGTTGATGAACTTGTATTAAGATGTTGAAAAGGTTCTTGACGTTGATGAACTTGTATTAAGATGTTGAAAAGGTTCTTGACGTTGATGAACTTGTATTAAGATGTTGAAAAGGTTCTTGACGTTGATGAACTTGTATTAAGATGCTGAAAAGGTTCTTGACGTTGATGAACTTGTATTAAGATGTTGAAAAGGTTCTTGACGTTGATGAACTTGTATTAAGATGTTGAAAAGGTTCTTGACGTTGATGAACTTGTATTAAGATGTTGAAAAGGTTCTTGACGTTGATGAACTTGTATTAAGATGCTGAAAAGGTTCTTGACGTTGATGAACTTGTATTAAGATGTTGAAAAGGTTCTTGACGTTGATGAACTTGTATTAAGATGTTGAAAAGGTTCTTGACGTTGATGAACTTGTATTAAGATGTTGAAAAGGTTCTTGACGTTGATGAACTTGTATTAAGATGTTGAAAAGGTTCTTGACGTTGATGAACTTGTATTAATATGTTGAAAAGGTTCTTGACGTTGATGAACTTGTATTAAGATGTTGAAAAGGTTCTTGACGTTGATGAACTTGTATTAAGATGTTGAAAAGGTTCTTGACGTTGATGAACTTGTATTAAGATGTTGAAAAGGTTCTTGACGTTGATGAACTTGTATTAAGATGTTGAAAAGGTTCTTGACGTTGATGAACTTGTATTAAGATGTTGAAAAGGTTCTTGACGTTGATGAACTTGTATTAAGATGTTGAAAAGGTTCTTGACGTTGATGAACTTGTATTAAGATGTTGAAAAGGTTCTTGACGTTGATGAACTTGTATTAAGATGTTGAAAAGGTTCTTGACGTTGATGAACTTGTATTAAGATGTTGAAAAGGTTCTTGACGTTGATGAACTTGTATTAAGATGTTGAAAAGGTTCTTGACGTTGATGAACTTGTATTAAGATGTTGAAAAGGTTCTTGACGTTGATGAACTTGTATTAAGATGTTGAAAAGGTTCTTGACGTTGATGAACTTGTATTAAGATGTTGAAAAGGTTCTTGACGTTGATGAACTTGTATTAAGATGTTGAAAAGGTTCTTGACGTTGATGAACTTGTATTAAGATGTTGAAAAGGTTCTTGACGTTGATGAACTTGTATCAAGATGTTGAAAAGGTTCTTGACGTTGATGAACTTGTATTGTTGTTGAGCCTTCTCGTCCATGAGGGGCATATACCGATCATCGTCGGCGTCTGCGATTCCTCCAAGGGCATAGGCCACCTACGAGAGACCTCCAGGCATCTCTATCCTGGGCCAGCTTCTCCAGGATCTTCCATTCATGGCCAATTCTCTTGATGTCTGCCTCCAATTCTCGGCGCCAAGTGTTTCTTGGACGGCCTCTTTTCCGCTTACCCTGTGGGTTCCATTTCAGGGCTTGCTTTGTTGTGTTAGGAGCAGGTTTCCTTAGTGTATGACCAATCCACCTCCACCGCTTCTGGAGAATCTCTTCCTCAATGTGCTTCTGTTTTGTCCGCTGCCACAGTTCCTGGTTGCTGATTTTGTCTGGCCAGTGAATTCTGAGAATCCTTCTTAAACAGTTGTTGATGAAGGACTGGATTCTGGTCAAGTTTACGGCCGTTGTTCTCCATGTCTCGGCTCCATATAGCAGCACAGGTTTTACCATAGCGTTAAAAATCCTTACTTTTAACTTGCTGCCTAAGTTGTTAGAGACCCAAACATTTTTGAGTTGCTGGAAGGCTGCTCTTGCTTTTCCGATCCTTATTTTGACATCCGCATCTGTACCACCTTGCTTATCTACCACGCTGCCAAGGTAAACAAAACTGTCCACCTCCTCAAGGGCTTCTCCTTCAAGCATAATGGGTGATATACTGGTGGCATTAACCTTGAGGATTTTACTCTTCCCTTTGTGAATGTTGAGACCCATGCTAGCAGAAGTGGCTGCGACAATGTTTGTTTTCTCCTGCATCTGTTGTTGGGTATGTGCAAGAAGGGCAAGATCATCAGCAAAGTCAAGATCATCCAGTTGATCCCACAAGGTCCATTGGATGCCATTCCTTTTCTGCTGTGTAGATGTTTTCATCACCCAGTCAATGGCTAACAGGAAGAGGAATGGTGACAGCAAGCAACCTTGTCTCACACCAGTCTTCACCTGGAACGCATCTGTCACCTGCTGGCCATGGATAACTCGGCAGTTTATCCCTTCGTTCTTGACGTTGATGAACTTGTATCAAGATGTTGAAAAGGTTCTTGACGTTGATGAACTTGTATCAAGATTTTCCCATTTTGCAGCCACCAAACCTCGCAAGATTTGCTTGTAAGTTGTAAAAACACGGTGGAAGTAGAAGATACATGATACAACCTTACCAACTCCAGTACATGTTTAAAGTTTATAATTTTGAGTTATGTATATACAAACTGTAAGCATACCAAAACAAAACATGATATTTATTAACATACTTGTCAAAAATGACGGAAGTTTTCAAAGTAAATACATTGCAGCTGAAATTTTGAAAAAATACACATCGGAATAAAAAATAATGTAATACAGAACTTTCATTTATTTTTAAATCCTTTATATTAACTCGTGGTGTCTGGTTGTTTGTTTGAACCCTTGATTGCTTGCTTGTCGCCAAAACTTTTGATCAATTTTTAACCCACTTCCTCGTAAGCTAGCGAGCTAAAATTCTGCAGGCTGTTTCGTACCGATGATAAAAACAATGTATCAAAATTTCAGATCGATCACATGTACCGTAATTGAATTATTGATTTTTTTAAAGGTTATTTTATTTATTCCTATGTATCATGTTATTTTTTGAGATAGAGTGTAAGGGTGCGCATTATATTGAACAACCTTTCTGTCGCGCAATAAGGCAGGTGCGTATTTTATTGACAACACTTTTGCTAAACATATTCCTGATCAGTGCGCATTATATTAAACATGTTTTACGACACAACTACAATTTTGTATTTTTGGATGGTCTTGCGCTGCGTATTATAATGAACATTCTTTTAGTTACTTCTCGTACATAAAGGATTTATAGTCAAAAACTTGGTTTTTTTACGTTTTTAAAAAATTAAATCCTTTATATTAACTCGTGGTGTCTGATTGCGTGCTTGCTTGCTTGCTTGTCGCCAAAACTTGGGATCGATTTTAACCCACATCCTCGTAAGCTAGCGAGCTGAAATTTTGCAGGCAGTTTCGTGCCGATGATAAAAACGTATCAATGTATCAAAATTTCAGATCGGTCGAATGTAATGTCAATAAATTATTGAATTTTTAAGTTATTTTATTTATCCTCTATGTATCATGTTATTGTTTGAGATAGAGTGTCGCGGTGCGTATTATATTGAACATCCTTTCTGTCGCGCAATAAGGTTTTACATGTTTTACGACACAACTGCAATTTTGTATTTTTGGATGGTCTTGCGCTGCGTATTATAATGAACATTCTTTTAGTTACGTCTCGTACATAAAGGATTTATAGTCAAAAACTTGGTTTTTTGAGGTTTTTAAAATTATTTTATTCATTTATTTTCATATTAAATTTTTTTATGCAGAACGTTCGAAAAGAGTTATTTTTGGTGAAGTAATTTGGTGCGCTGCTTTCTAAAATTAGTGGCGTCACGGACGGGACGGAAGGACGTGACAGACGGGACCTGACATACATTGCAAATTATGTATGTTGATTTTTTTAGCTTTAGGATCTTCAATTAAATGAATAAAACTGTAATTGTTGTTTTGTCGATGCTGTTATGTTAAAGAGTAAAAAGTTTAGTAATTTTTTTTTAAATGTCTTTGGCCCCGCTCAACGTTTGCTGCCTTGGGCCCTCGCATACTCTAGGGTCGGCCCTGATCATAAGACATAACAAGAAACTAAACAAACAAATTTCTTACCCGTATACACGGGGACTATGTAGAATCTGGAAAGTTCTGATGTCACTTGCTCTGGCTGGCTGTCTAGATGCGGCAAAAAGGCCTATCTTCATGTGTCTGTCAGTGGTCATTGCCGGCGATTGGCTGAATCCTTCCACGCAGTCAGTCGGATGTTTAACGCGTAATTCATCCATTATTTAAACATCTTCAAGCCAGCACTTTGGTAAATGTATACGATACTGAACTGTATATAATAGACAAACACCTGTATATTTGTTGTGTGGATAAATGGAGTCTAGCCAGAAGGCGACGCGAAACTGTGATGATATTGGAAGTTTTTGTCCATTTGGTACCAAATTATATGAACATAGTAAGCCACTAATATATTAGCTCTTCATTTATAAGCACATATAACCTGTGCTGCTACACTGTGACATTCGATCACATTCTGCGTGTGCTACGCTGTGACATTCTCCAACAAAGGTATCAGTTCTACAGTTATAGAAAAGTTCTCTTACTCTGATGTGATTGGATATAAGTCTCGAAAGATAATTTTGTCATCGGCAATTCTCTTCACAAGAAAGTAACTGCAAAAAAACACACACAGACAAGGATGTAACTATCATGTAACAAAGTTAATTTTGAAGTAATACCTAACCACTACAAGTCTTACAATAGATCGCCTACCATTCTCTATTTCTATGAATTTAATGTTAACTATAATGAAGTACTATTTTTCGTTAACAAATAAAACCTTTAAGAGTAAAAATCTTAAACCTTAACAATATTATTTATATCATATAATTATATTATATCATTTTTATTATAATTATATATTTTATATATTATATTATTAGATTTGTAAATGTGTGTGTGTGTATGTATGTGTGTGTGAGTGGATGTGTGTGTGTGTGTGTTTTTATCAAATCTTCTTACACTTGCAAGGAAGAATAATGAAATAGTACCTTATATTAATTATCAAATTAAAATATATGACTAATCTCTCCTGAAGAGGTTGAAGGCGAATGCTACATTCATCTAAAAAAAAACAACTTTTGAGAAGCTCATTAAAAAACTGAATTTGGTTATGGAAAAAAAGGTGTAAAATATTAAGAAACTGATATATGAAAATACGGCCGAAACTAAACCGGTAACAAAATTCACTTTAGAAATAACAACTGATAACCTGTCCATATAAAAACACCGACACGTCTGCCGTTTAACAACACGACATGCGGCAGTAAAAGAAATCTTCAACGTATCGCATTGCACTCTGTTTATCTAGCACTCCTGGGACGCTACATGGTATTTGAATAGCCATTTAATGTTGCTAATCTTTTCACGGGTTAGATCCCCAATCACTAGTTGGATAAAAGTCGACAAGTTTCCCAACACGGGGACACACAAGACCAGGCTTCGACTTTTACCACCTTTCTGGTGCGAAGGAATTAAGTGCTTCAATGACTTACGTCAGCGGAGACGAGGAAAATCAGTCAAAGGAATATATAACATATGAGTACAGTGTGTGCCTCTTAAAGTGTAAACAAATTGATTCATTGACAAACGCGCCAAGCGGCCCCAGGGATTTGCGATTGAAAAGTCATGAAAAAGTCAAGACGGTCTAATTGAACGTGGTGCGTCGGAGACTAAAGAGGATAAAAGAAAGGAAGAAAGGAGCGTTTATGAGAAGACGGGCGACGCAGTTCTTTGGCTTAGAAGAGTGAGGTGTGTAATCAGTGGCGTAGCTTTATCAGAGATGGGCCACCGGAAAGTATAAACACGTGCAATGGAAGGGGTGGTGTTGTTTTTTTTTCATTACTGAGCACGTCTACTTAATTTATTATATCATTTCTAACATTTCGTATATCAGAGTGAAATATGAACATCTTTACTAACCATTTATTTATTTTATAGAAGATATCGGGACATAGGGGCCTGACACTGAATTCCATGAATATTATCTCACCTCGAGACCCGATGCTATGAAATTGTTCAAGTATAAGCTACGATATGGGATGGAATGAGAACGACTGTTATAGAAAAAGTTGACTCCACATAAAAAGTAGAATTCGTGACTTCGCCCCGGTGAGATTGTAAAAGGACACAGGATCCATCGTGTATGAGACGGGCTGATTCTGGTAACATTTATTTAAAGAAAACAATTGCTTTACAAAATTTTGAAGAAAAAAAAAGAAAAAAAGCTAAGATCCGAGAAAGTTTATGTAAATGTATAGGAAGAATTCATAAGATATAGTCTACACATTTTCAACATTAAATGTCAAGGACATTCGGTTGGATAAGACATTTAATTTTTTAATAAGAAAAGTTAAACTTTTATGTGGTTATCGATCATTTTCTCTAACCAACGCGGAGAAACTCAAACATATTCAAGTCAAACTGCACAGTGCTACACTGGGATGTTTTATCACATTATGTGTGTGCTACACAGTGACGTTTTATAACATTATGTGTGTGCTACACTTGGACGTTTTATCACATTCTGTGTGTGCTACACTGTGACGTTTTATAACATTATGTGTGTGCTACACTGGGGCGTTTTATAACATTATGTGTGTGCTACACTGGGAAGTTTTATCACATTCTGTGTGTGCTACACTGTGACGTTTTATAACATTATGTGTGTGCTGCACTGTGACATTCTATCACATTCTGTGTGTGCTACACTGTGACATTCTATCACATTCTTTGTGTGGTACACTGTGACATTCTATCACATTCTGTGTGTGCTACACTGTGACGTTTTATCACATTCTGTGTGTACTACACTGTGACATTCTATCACATTCTGTGTGTGCTACACTGTGACATTCTATCACATTCTGTGTGTGCTACACTGTGACATTCTATCACATTCTGTGTGTGCTACACTGTGACATTCTATCACATTCTGTGTGTGCTACACTGTGACATTCTATCACATTCTTTGTGTGCTACACTGTGACATTCTATCACATTCTTTGTGTGCTACACTGTGACATTCTATCACATTCTGTGTGTGCTACACTGTGACATTCTATCACATTCTGTGCACATACACATAAAGGCGTGAGGCGCCCATCACAACTCATTTCTCTTTGCAACTATTCTTTTGCATATAGATAAATATATCTAATTAATATGATAGTAGCATGTACATGATCAAAGTTGTGAAACTTTTAATGTTTATTAACATTCATACAAATTTATATTTATGTTTCACAGCCTTGTACATGATAGCGAGTTGTGATGAGGGCCCCACGCTCTTATGTGTAGTGGATAGGTTCACGGATTTCACCTGTTATCATTGAAAGTTTTTATTTTCTTCTTTTTCGTGCACTTTCTATATGTAAATAAAAGCGTGTCATTTTAAAAAAAAGATTTTTTAAATATTTTATTTTCTACTTTTTAGTATCAACATTTTTTAAATTGACTTTTTGACCTTATCAATTCAATTTAATTAATTAAACTTCATTGTCAATAACGTAAATGTGATTAAAAAGATAGATCATTAATTACAAATTTATGTATTTAAAAAACAACAGTTCAGCTCCATCACACTAACAATTCGGCCAAGGAGGCCTGACAGATTACGTTATTTTAAAACTTAAAATAAAAACTCTTTACAATTCACGTCCGACGTCAACACATCTTTTTTTTACCTCTACCTATTTTTTTTAAATACCAAACACCTCATAAGCGCCCTGCCCAACGTTTTAATACCACGATGATGTCGTCACGTGGTGAACTCATGCATGTCAACAAAAGGAGACGGGTAGGTACAGATGCTTATATAAAGATAAACTAAAAATGCAATAATTTAATTACGGTACATTCGATCAATCTGAAATTTTGAAACAATGCATTGTCAGCCAAGATCTATCTGTGGCAAAATTTGATATCTCTAGGACCATCAGAAGTGGTATAATTTTACGTTACAAGATTTGACGGAAGGATGGATGAACGGATACAACATACAAACAGTGTGACTTAAATAAAAGCGTGTAAAAGCGTGTAATAACAATAATAGAGCTAAGCTTAACTTGAAATCATATTTTAATGAACTTTAAATATTTTTTTTAGAGACAACTACATATGTGTTAGGCGTCCAAGTGTCTAGGTTTGGAGGTGGCGAAGTCACAGACTTTACACCGTGTGCTGTTGACGCCACTGTGTAATGACATCGAATTTGTTTAGATCCTCCAGTATCTGTCACTCTCGGGAACTAATCGGATTGGACTAAGCTTTTTTTTTGGAGAGGGGGCGGGGGATTGTTTTAAGGAAATAGGAAATATGGTTCTGTAGAGAAGTACAAAGACAAAGACAGGCGGTAATAAATTTTTAAATAGCGTAACAATAACACAGTATATATTTTAATATATTTTTTAGCATGTATGGGTACTTAAAGTTTTTCGTTAATTGCATTTTTTAAAAAATTACACTAAACCCATTAAATAATTTTTGTTCATCTTTACGAACGAGTAACCATTGATAAGGAACCTCAGAAGTGGAAAACCCCATAATTTTATCATTTTTAATTTCTTAGCTTTCAAAAAAATATTCATAAAAGATTACAGATGCTAATGTCAGTAGAGGTATAACGCTCTAATACTGAATAAAAACTGAGAAAGAGGCCAAATTGAGATGCAAGAAAGGCGTCACTCAAGAGTAAGTGAAGGTCATTGGTGAGCTTCTGTTCAAAGCGTTGTCATGTGATTGCATTTGGATAAGATTACAAAGATACGGCACCGATGAGGATCTTGAGGACGCGATGGTCGAGTGGCAGCGCACTGGACTGTCGTACCGATGGTCACGGGTTCGAATCCGTGTGAAGGCAATGGTTTGTTCCCGGGGTTAGGGCGTCCCTGAGTCACCCAGCTCCGAATGGGTACCTAACACTACATGTAGTTAGGCGGCTGGGTAATGCGTGGAACCCACAAAGCCGTGGCCTGTGAACGCTGCATCACTTGCCAACAGCTCATCTGTCAATGGTCTGTGTGCGCAACTATCTTCTGCATAGAAGGAGCGTCTGTATAGATAAAATAAAATTATTAAAAAAAAATTGAGTTAGGTCGAAATTGAGATGGATGTAATATTCCACCACAAACACGAACACATAACATAATATTTTTTTTAAACCTTAAAAGTATCGCCATCATTTTTTGATAGGCCAAACATTTTTCTTTGAGAAATATATTTTGAGTTAAGCTATTACTGGTAAGTCATCTCGAAAGATAATTTTGGACGAAAACTTTATGTAAAGTATAAAAGATAAACATTTTAAATTTTTTTTTAAATTTTAGGATTTCAAACTTTTGACAAATGAATTGATATCAAAACAATAACCATTTAGCTGTTTCATGAAATATAAATTCAAAAGTTATTTCGCTTAAATGTCTAAATTTTTAATATTATTTTTTTAAATTATTATTTATAATTTTAAACAAGAATGTTTTGGTTGGAAGTGAGATTACTTCGTTTAAATAACAAGACACAAACTTTACTCATTTTACCATTATGCTAAATACGTATCTTCTTATAGTACACAAATGAGGTGATGGTTGTAAGATAGAGTTGTTGTAAACCGAAAGGTTAGAGATTCAAATCCAACTGAAGCCAAATATTACTTTTTAAAAATAAAGTTTGAAAATTAATTTGTTGTCATTATATTTTAATATCATCGACGGTGACTATGTGTGTGTAGTTTCATCAATCTATGTAATGAGACAATGGATATAATTTAGCCCCCAAGATTTCTGAAGATATACTTATTTAATTGCTATTAAATTTGAATATCTTTCAGTTTCTGATACTTTTCTCTTACGCATTTCCTGTAAATTTGTTTTGTACCTTAAGTATGGATAAACGAGGGACGCAATAATCTACTGGATAGAAGGGACGTCTGCATTAGATAATTCATGGATGAAACTGTTAGTTCATCATTGTGAAGCTTCCCCAACGTCACTCAAGCTATAACAGCATTAAATGTATACTTTCAACTCCTTTTAGTCCCCTCAACCTTCTTACTGCCAACCAACACTTCCCGACCTTAGGTCACCCTCTGTCTAACACACCATCCCTTTAAGACCCATCCCCTGACACCAATCTTTAGTTTTTAAAACACGCACGCACGCACACACACACACACACACACCACACACAACTTAATTATTTTTTTAAAAATTGAAGCATTGAACAATGCAGACAAAAATTAACAATTGGTTTAGATTTAAAAGTTAAGATAGACAAGAAAATACAGAATTTATAACGCTGTGGCATTAAAATATATCCACGGAAATCGTGGTTCCTGCAAATTTGTTTCAGTTGCGAACAATTGTGGTACTTGAGCTTTATGACATAACATTGAACATTTTGCAAGATTTTTTAAATATTGCCATTTTAGTTAGCCTATGGGGCCGTCCATAAATGACGTCAGGTGATTTTGGCCTATTTTTACCCCCCAATCCCCTCGTCACACTTCATCACAAAAACTTAGACCCGCCTCCAATATGACGTCACAAAGCTTTGAAAAAAAGCCCCCCCCCCAAATAAGCCGTATTCTCTAATTGAAAATTAGCATGTGGCAAATTACTTTTTTTTTCATTTAAATATGTATTTAGTCTAAGTCTGCACTCTTACATCGTAACACGTCATTGAAAACGTCATTAAATAAATTGATAGCAATCAAATATTTAAGTGGAACTTTTATATCAAGTTGCGCGTTTTGATGTGACGTCACATTTCTTAAACACCCCCTCCCCCTCGTCACCCATCGTCACAAATGAGTGACCCTCTCCCCCTCGGCGCATGACGTCATTTATGGACGGCCCCTATCTCTTTACGAGAGGCACTCTAGATATCCTTCAGATAATTAGTTAAATAGATTTTGGAACAAATATGCATCAGTTTTACTTGCTAAATTATTTGCAATTGTGGCCCCCATATCAAAATAACTTAGTATTTATTTCATAGCAAAGACTATTTTAGTTTACATTGAAAAACGTCCCAATTAAAATAGGCAACAACTGCATACACACATTTTTTAAAAATGCGTATGAAAATTTAATATAAATGTGGTGACGAAATTTATTTTTAAAACCAAGACAAGATGCGACTCGTTTATTCGTGTGTGTTTAAAAGGACTATTTTAGAATTCCGGGTTAACCTTCTTATATGCACATTGAAATAAATTATTTAAATTGGTTAGCATATATCAGATTTAATTATTAATGTTTATAGTATCCTTTATAAAGTTCTAACTTTCAAATTTAATTAATACAAAATTGTGTACTATAGCCCTAAAATATATATTAAGTCTCCTTTTGCCAAATAACGTAATATTAAAAATTCTTCTTTAGCTGGCTCTTAAAACGTTAAATAACAAGTTTCTCTGTGTTGTGGTTAAAATCAACTGACAAAGATCTAAGTCTATGACCTAAGAAGCTAGTGATTTTAGGGAGGCATCTGTTCAGAATGTCTCGATGCTGGCCCTCTAACTAAGAATAACTAAATATACAAATAAACTATGGAAGTTCCCTGTTAAAAAAAATAGAACAATTGTTTTTAGTGTAATGGATTGATATAAACGTTATTTATAATAAAATATAATATTTATTGAATTATTTATATTTTTATTAATTAGTTCTTAAGTCTATAACTATAACCAGACTGTTCAACAACAGCCCCAAGAAAGGAAGGGAGGGGTTGGAGCAGAATGTTTCATATGATCTAGGGGAGACAACACATTTAATTTAAAAACAAAACAAACAAAAAAGAAGACACATATTAATATTTTTAGAAATCACATAAATAAATATTAAAACTGGATAATATAGTAAAATTCATGGCTAAATTAATTTAAATGAAATTGATTATTTAAATAATAAATATTTTGTTGCTTTTAAAAGTATTTGTTTCAATCTTTTTTATTCCTAGAAATTCTACTTTTGTACTCCTCATAAATTTCATCAGTTTAGGCAATTCCCAAACAGTGGAAATTGTTTACGTTTTGCTTATTTAGTTCTGTGTTGTTTCAATCCAAGGGCACATTTGTTAATATCTAACCTGTAACTGAGTTACTTTGCAAGATGGGCCTAATAAATGAAAATGATCCATCTGCACCGTTTAGTCCATATATTGAAAACTATAGGCCTACTTCTACCAACAATGACAGGTGAGGTTACCAGGTTAGTGTGTCAGTGATTGTCATTACAGAGGACAGTAGTGAGTAGTGACACCACAGTAGTGACCACAGTGTCATGATTCCATGATTATCGTTGTTTGTTAATCATTTAAATATTAAAAGGCTCTATACTAGTCTTTACAGCTGTTTTACTTTTATATTTTTAAAAATTATTTGAAATTTTCACCCAAGTTTACCCAAGTCAAGTCCAAGTGCCTATTTAAAGTATTTACTAGGCCTATTTGTTTATGAAGTTTATGGTCGTTCGTTAATATTTTATTAGTCATTAGTCTTAGTGTATGACTCTGAGTATGAGAATTATTTATTACAAGAACGACCCCACGGCGTAGCATACGCCGCAGATTTGCACATCATAGTCCAAAGAACGGGGTACGGACACAAACAGCAGCACGAAGTAATGAAAAAATAGCGAGTAAACGTGGAGACATGCGCTCTGAGGTTGTTGTTACCAGCGCCCCACCCTTTATTACTACCACCCCTTAAACATAAACTGTAATTGGCCGACCCTAGCGAGGGTTAGTCATGTTTAGGTTTGTTAATTGCGTGGTTTTTTTTTGGCAAACCGATTATTGATTATGTAAATCCGATTTTAAACCAATTATCGTTTATAGTTGACTTCATAGAAATTAGGGGTGTACCGGATTTTGCCTGCGGCTCCAGCCAATCCGGAATCTGGCCATGTCTACAAACCCGGCTCCGGCAGAAATATGCTTCATAAATCCGTCCAAATCCGGCTTGCCTGGTTTGCGATAAAATATTAGGGGTCTACCGATATGCATTTTTGCAGATACCGATATTACCGATATTTTTTTGTTGCCGATATGAGTGTTTGTTAGGACAAAACAGCGGTTATATTTGATGACGTTATTCATAAATTTATCACTCCTAATTATATAAATTTTATATTAGGGGTCTATCGATATGCATTTTTGCTGATATTCATATTACTGAAATTTTTTCCTTGCCGAAACAAAGTATCTGATGTGTTTACAAGTTCTAGATCATGACCTACATGTGACTCATGACAAAACGAACTGTGCTTTATAAAAATGTACAAATAAAATAAGGAACTTCTTTTGAACCTTCAACTTTGTCATTACAGAAATAATACGTCAGTCAATTCATTATTTCAGATGAGGTCGCGGGCCAGTTAAAATTGCACCGCGGTCCGGTTTTGGCCCGCGGGCCGAACTTTGGACACCCCTGGTCTAGTCTAGCTACTTTCATTTTCTGCTCTCTGAGTACTACTACTACATTTTCGTTGCATAAATATGGTTGCATAGTTTTATGTAAAATATTTTGTACAGAAACTTTCCAAACAAGCTTTACCAGTGGGTATTGACATTGAGGCCCAAATGTATGTACTAGTCCAACTCACTTAAGACTTGGCCTAGAAGATCAATGAATGCACCTAAAATCTAGATACCAGGTGCTCAGCTCACCCACAATTTCCCTGTTGGTAGAAATGAATAAGCAGTAGTTCTTGCGCCTCAGATAATAATTTGCTCTAAATTAAAAATGGTAATGGTAATGAAACCTTCTTATCATTTGATTGGTATTGAATATTGCAAAAATTTTCAATAATATTAAAAATAAAGAAAGGAAACCACTTGGTATAAACTTCTTACAGAAGCACCGCTAATACTAATGGTTAGGTCATGTGCAGCGTATATACAAATAGTTTGCACAAATCATCAAACCTGCAAATATTATATATTGGTGCGTCAACGGTAAAGTATTTTATAACAATCATTTAAATCTGCGTCTTAAATACGGCACAGTTGTGTATTTTAATTAGGTGCGTTATTTATGCAAGAAAATATGGTACTCATTCAATAACTTGGTTATCAGTTTAAAGTGTAACTAGTGCTTTAGGTTTTAGTGTTTCACTTTATGCACAAACAAGTTATAACTTCTGAATAGTCTGCATACTTAATAATTTAATTGCAAGAGCTGAGGGGCGTGGGATCGAGCCCACACAAAGCCTCAATATAAATGATACGCTAAGAAAGTCCTCCGCTGACCCCTGGAAGGGATTAGGGGCACCCACCAGGTATAAACAAGCCCCGAGTAAGCGCTAATGGAAACATTAGGGATCCCCTACGACCCATCGGTCATTGGACTTACTTTACATTTATTTTTGGGTCATGCCAGATTAGTCTTTACTATACTATATTACCAAAATAACCCTCCACCATAAATGAATGACATCATTTACAGATAGCCCCTTCTTTAGTTTTTAGCATGGAGATAGTAAAATCTTTTGTTTGTTTGCTAAAAAAGGTCATGTTTTGTTGTGCCTTTTTTGAGACTTACCATTACTTACTTTTTTTTGTATCAACCTAATTACTGTCTTAACCTTTATTAATTGAAATGTAAAACATTTGACTAATTAGTCTTTTCTTTTAGGATTACTAAATTGCAGTGCAAGGAAACCTTTTTAAGCTAATCATTTTAAAAATTATTCTTACTGATCATCTCAGGGCCTGTCAAATCAAAATGATTGCACAAGGTTTGTCAACATACTTAAGCATCATCTTACAATAAAATTTGCACAAAAAATCAATTTTGAACATTTGAAAGTGAAAGCTTACAGGGCTCCATGCTCCCTGCAGTCTGTAAGTTTGATACTTAATCCAATAAATTTGTTTAATTACACTGAGTTTAGACATATAATTATGAATGATAAAATCCCATTTTTTCTTATTAGGAACATTGAAAATAATTTAATAGTTTCCACTGATGAGGATGAGTCAGATTCACAGTCAGTTAATGGCCATCGAGTAACCAGACAACAACGCCGCCCAGCTAGACAGCATATTCACATATCAGTTTCGCAGGAAAATCTTGCAAAGTATGGAAGTAGACGTGGCATTAGGCATGCTCGCAGAGTTGATAACTGTAAGTCTTTGAAAACTTCAGAAAATGTACAACTTTGGGCATAATTTACCGCAAAGCCCAAATAAAAATAAATAATAATAGTAAAGCTCAAATTTATTGTTTTCATTACACAATGTGTTTGTGTATTCTGTATTTTATTTAAAAGCTTTATCACAGTCCTATTGTATATGATGCAAGGTACAAAGTATTGCGTTTATCTTATTTTGAAATGTAAGAAGCGGTGCTGGTGAAAAATAAATTAATTGGTTATTTGTAGTGTTACAAATATATATTCATGTGTGTATAACCAATAATAACAAAATTCGGTATGTTAGTTTTCATGGTAACTAAAAAGACATCACTTTTTGTTACTAAAAATGATAGCAGAATTTTGGTTTGTGCAAGATTTTAAAAAAAGGTTAGGTTCTTGAAATATTTCTTAAAGACTTAGAAAATCTGGCGTTTTCACTTACTTTCTAATTGAAAAATTATGAATTAACAAAAAGCATTCAAAGTAAGAAAGTGAAAAGAATGATAAATCAATATAAAATTGTGGTAAATGCCACAAGGTTTCCTTCCCTTATGCCACACGGCCTGACAATCCTTATTTTCAATAATTTGTTAAACTATACACTTCCCCCAATACAGAGAAGAACTTATCTAAAATGTAATAAATAATATTCTTGTGTCCTCTTAGTGAGATTTTTGTTGAACCTTGAGGAGAAAGATGAAGACATTGTGATGAATGATCCTGCATCAACCTTGGAGCCAACAACCTCTATTTTTGAAAAATTATTTGATGATCCAGATAAAATGGATGTGAGTGCAAGATTGTCTAATTTCTGTAGTTAAAGGCTCAAATACTACTGTTATCATGTTACTTTTCTCTCAAGAACTATTTAGTATTGAATATATTATTTTGTTTTGAGTTTAGTATTTCATTTTACCAAATCAAGCTAAATTTTGTGCTAATCAACTCAGGTAAAAAAAAATTTCAGCATTGTTGGTCTGGTTAATAAATGTCTATATGTTAACATTCTGTATAAATAATAATTTTGTATGTCATTATTTACAGTTTACATCATAAGTTAAGAATTTAATATTTTCCTTATTCAAAACAAGCAAATTTATTTTCTCTCATTAAAAATATATGAATTTCTATTTAATGTCATTAACACATGTTCTTTAAAAGGTGGATGTCAGTTCTTCTTAACTATTGGTAGAATAGGATCAACTTCATTTTCTAATTTTTGAACATAATGGATTGTATGGACATAAGAACTAAGGTTGTTAACGGGTAACAGGTTAACCGGTCCTCAGATCAAGACCGGTCCCATTTAATCAGGACCGATTAACCGTAACTT
The DNA here is from genome assembly GCA_944989445.1 of Ampullaceana balthica. Taxonomy (NCBI): domain Eukaryota; kingdom Metazoa; phylum Mollusca; class Gastropoda; family Lymnaeidae; genus Ampullaceana; species Ampullaceana balthica. The sequence continues at coordinate 627,925 of CALYLW010000731.1, read as the reverse complement.
CATTTAGTCGGTATTAGCTTATTACCTGGGGTTAATTTTTTGGACACCAAAAGGCAAAAGAAAACAAGGAAGGCCAAAGGAAACCCTACGTAGAACAATCAAAAGAGAAAGCTCAACCATGGGTCTAAGAAATAATCAAGACCTAATACAATTGGCAACAGATCGTCCTAAATGGAAATACATGACTTCTGCCCTATGTGGCGTCTTCGGCCAGAGAGGAAATAACTAACTAACTAACAGCAGAATACCAGAGCCAATAGGCAAGTGACAGTGACATCAAAGCGTTTTCTTAATATTCCGGTCTATAAATAATATAAAAATACACGTTATCACTGTTAGTGGAGTTCGGCTAGTGAATGATTTTTAAATATATTTTTTTATTTGGTTAGTTGCCAAAGCATAGTACCACAAGTAAAACAGCGCGGCACAAATGTCAAAATGTGAATAATGGTCATGGTCGCGAGTGTTACTATTTATATTACAAGAGGTCAAATTCGATTTTGGTTTTATATCAACAGTTTCCAGCTAAGTACGTGCACGTCAAAGACATTAGACTGGATGCAAGCGGGCGGTGACATCACCTGACCTATGATGTAACCATGGGACGTCGCGAGGCAAAAATTTGATGGATTGTCTTGTTGGTTCTAAAAAAATTAAGGAAAAATACAGACCGGACAGTAAAATGGAATATTTTTTTTAACGGTTAACCGGTCAGCAAAATCAAACTGACCTGACAACATTTGATAATATGCCGTTTTAATACTTTTATTACACAAAAAATTTAATATCATTACGGTCTACTTCTTTGTTCGGGCGAATATATATATTTTTTTAATTCGCTGTTTTGACGGCATCACTGAACGCAATCGTTGGTAAATCACAGGTGCTTTGATGTCAAATCAGACGACCCGAGGTGAAAATTTGATCCATTCTCTTGTTGGTTCACAATCACAAAACATAGTAAAAAATACCGACTGACGGTTAACCAGTCTTTTTTTTAAACGGTCTTTTTTTTAACGTTTAACCGGTCCTCAAAAACGAGCGGTCTTAACAACCTTAATAAGAACAAAGTTATGGTATTAAAATTATAATTATTTGTGACCAGTTAGCTATGCTGTGCCATTACTTTCTGTTAAATTTGTGTTTTAAAAAAAACATGACAAAATCTAAATTGTGACAAATGGATATGAAGTGGTTAGAAAATGTTGTTAAAAAAATCCTGTTTTGTTTAGGGTTTAGGGCAGTGGTTCCCAAAGTGGTCCGTACGGACCCCCAGGGGTCCGCGGAACCATTCAGGGGGTCCGTGGAAAATTAAAATTGATTTGGGGGTCCCTGGACAACGTCAGGGGGTCCGCGCAAGGTTTAGTATAAAAATAATAAAATTATGTTCTTTTTTATCATTACCGAAATAAAAATAAAGAACAATGAATACTATAGTAGCGATTTTTAGGTCCTGAGTAAAATAAATTGGTTTCACCTAGAAACAAAAGTATAACAATATTTCCACAGCTGTAACCAATCAAAATGTTTGGTTTATTGAAAGTTTGACGCGTGAGAAAGGCGGAGACCCTATATGTAGGTCATAAAAATACCATCTTTTAACGGAAATGACGATGATTGCAGGGTTGGGTAAATTTTGACTTATCGGGAAGTTATATTTATCTAAAGCAGGAAGAATCCAGCTTTCCATTGATATTGATTTCCATTTGATATGTTGGACGATTCCAAATACAGGAATCGAGTCAGCAAAAAAAATATACGTTTTTCTTCTTCAAAATTCGACCAAACATTTTTTGTAGGGTTATCAAAATAATATTTTAAAATATTTTTAATATTCTATATAATGAGAATTTTTTAATGTAATTAACATTTAAAAAATTGCTTTTAGAAACCTAACACATTAAAACATAGAAATACTTGAAAATGAGAATTTTGGCCGATTTCTCACCCGCACCGCCCTTCAAAGTTTGAGATGACGCCAACTATTTAAGTTGATAACAAACATGGCACGGTGGGAGACAGACTACCGAAAATAGTTTTATACAGCAATGCAATAGTGCTGCTACATACATAACTTGCCTACAACATAAAGTCTAAAAGAGTCGCACACGTAATCGATAATTTACTTTTATGTAATGCCTATGCAGGGTGTATAAACAAATTTTCCCAATTTTAGTACCTTAGGCAAAAGAAGTTTAGTATTGTTAGTTGGAAGTTTTCATATAGTTGAATTTTGTATTGTTATCCAGATAGTGTACTTTTGAACGTAGGTAAATATAATATTTGAATAAAATTGATATCTTTTGAAAAAATTTTTTTTTCATTTTCAATACCTTAACGTTAATAAAAATTTAAACACATTTTTTTAAAATGAAAAATTTAAAAAAAAACTCAGGAAGGGATCGTAAGTTCTTTGAAAAAAATAATAAATAGAATTGTTTCCTTACATCTTACGTCAAATAATTCTAAAGGGTTTTACTGCAGCATTCCATTGAAAAATTTAATATATATATAGTTAATTAAACGTTTCATATAAAACTTTTATATACAATTTTTCTTATACTTTTGTGCCCTTTTAAAATAGATGAGTGAGCCGAAGAAAAAAAATGTAGACAGTATATTTGAAGTATGGCTTTATTTCATCACCAGGAAATAGTATTTGACCAATGTGTCTTCTATGTAATAAAACTTTGTGGTATGAATACATGAAACCTTCCAAGCTTAAGGAACATCGGATGAAAAGCCAAAGTGATAAAAAGATAAAGATTTTTTTTTCAAGCAGTCAAAAAAATATATTTGAAAACACCATCACTTCAACAACTCATGGGGACAACATCTAAGCGAGATGACGACGGACTGCGTGTGTCTTATATTTCTTTACTGATTGCAAAGTCAGGAAAGCCCAACACGTTTGGTGAAGAACTTATTTTACCAGCTGTAAGTGAGGTGATAAGCACTGTGTTGCACAAACCAGGTTTCGACATCACAAAAAAGAATTCCGCTGAGCAATAATTCAGTCCAAAGAAGGATTGACGAAATGGCTCAGTGTGTAGAAAATTCTTTGTGTGATTACTTAAAAACATCTGAATTTTCTCTACAGCTTGATGAGTCCACTTTACCAGGAAACGAGGCTTTACTTTTAGCTTATGTAAAATGTGTAAAAGAAGAATAATTTTGCCAAGAAATGTTGTTTTCTAAATTTTAATGTTTGGAAACAGATACGAAAGGTCAAATCTTATTTACTGAATGTAAAAGATTTTTCGATGAAAAAGCTATACCCATGACTAATATCATTTCTGTTACTACTGACGGTGCTCCGGCAATTGTTGGAAGATACCGAGGCTTTCTGGCATACTTAAAACAAGCTGTACCAAATGTCGATGAATTATACAATGCACTGAACATACATCATTTAGTTGCAAAAAATCTTAGTGAACGTTTGCATGGATCACTAGATTATGTCATTAGAGCAGTTAATAAAATCAGAAGGAATACCATCAATGAGAGATTATTTGCTAAACTTTAAAAAATGATGAAGACTATAATCATTTACTACTTCACACAGAAGTACGTTGGTTATCTAAAAGTGCATGTTTAAATTGATTTAATGCTCTCTTTGATTCAGTGCTGGAATTCGTGGAAGGCAAAGACAATGATTTGAGACAAAATTTAATTAACTCAAAAACTAACATAGCCTACATGACAGATTTGTTTGCCAAATTTAACGAAACTAATTTGAAACTACAAGGTGACCAATTAAATTTAATAAAAAATGAAATCGTATTATCTGCGTTTGTTGCAAAAAAATTTCTGTAAACAAAACTTGGGGAGAGGAGAATGTTCTCAGCTTCCAATTCTTTCGAAATTGCAAAAAAGAGATGAAGACTTGCTTGCCTATTGTCAACACTTAACGTCTCTTCTTGCAGATCTGAACAAAAAATTTGAAGACATTCTTCACATGGATATTCCCGACTGGGTGTCGAACCCTTTTGCTGGGGAATAAACTCAGATTCCAGACATAGATGACTCCATACTAATACAGGAGCTACTTATTGAATTATCCACAAATGAGGAACTTAAACCAATGTTTGAAGAATGATACCACAAATTCTGGTTACAAAAAGAGATCCCAATTTTATATCCTGCATTATGGGTTATTTTACAGAAGTTGTTGACTGCTTTCCCGTCTTCCTATTTGGTAGAAGGTGGATTCAGTGCCGTAATGAACCTCATCACAAACAAAAGAAACCGGCTAGCCATTAGTGCTCGTGGAGATTTGCGTTTGTTACTCACAAACATTGAGCCGGACATAAATAGACTCATAAAATCTCATCAAGTTCATTCAAGTCATTAATTTTTTTTTAAAATTTAAACAAAAGTTATATGTAAATAAATAAACCTTCAACACATTGTTTTTTTAAATTAGTAAATTTGTATACCTTGTATTTATGTACGGTTTTCATTTGGGGGTCCGTGGGAAAGTTTTGAATGTAAAAGGGGTCCACGGGTAAAAAAAGTTTGGGAACCACTGGTTTAGGGGAAGACCAAATAATTTTATCATATACACTGTAATACTTACTTATACTTATATAAATTATGCAAATACCTGTATATTGGTTCAAAATAATGCAAGCTAATAAATAAAATTATAACTGATTGAGGTCAGTTTCAATAATTATGCAAATCATTTTTTTTAAATAAATGGATAAATCATTTTTAATTTTTTTAAAATTCATTTATTATTAAATTGAATTTAATTTGCCTACAAATGGAATCTTTTAAAATTACTGGTTTACCACACTGGTTGCACTCTCTGACAAATGTTGGTGAGTGCATACCATTGTGTTGGTTAGATATACCAGTTATGCATAATTACTTACCTCTTGTATAATGCCAAACTAAATTTGAATAACATATTTGCTACTCTAAATTTTCTTTGTATTATACATAACTAAAATGCTTTTGCCAATTTCTAAACAAACAAAAAATGTCCAACACTCACAAATTGAATTATTCATTCACCTTAGTCTTATTATTTTATAAGGTTTTATGTAAAGAAATTAACACTAACTGATTTATTAAGGTGTAAGTTGATTGATAAATTCTACACTTACATATTATTATTTTTTGAAACGCACAGTTAAAAACTAATAATTATCAATTTCATTTCAAAATTTCAGCAGGTTTCTTCCAATGTGAACTTGTTTATTTGTAAAAAGGAAGAAAAATGTAGATGGGCTCTAGGCGAAATTCCTACTCATTTTTCCTCAGATGTGGAACAGCTTTATTGAAAGTTCTGAGGAAGAACAGATGAAAATCCTGAACTACCGAGGCTTGCATGTGATAAAAGAGGCTGATGAGGGGGAGTATGATGGTGGGCAGGTGAAAACTGATGAAGACAACTGGGTCATGATCTTAGATGAGAGAAGTGGTAAATATTGATTGAATCATAATTTTTACTACACAAGTTAAACTGATTTGGCAAGTTATCCATTAGTTTTTAAATCTAATCATTTTGAAGGCAAAAGGGAAAGCAAATTTTAAGACCGAAATTACAAATGTTATTTGTCCTTATTTACATCATTATTGTTAAAACAATTTCATTTTCATCAAATGGCTATTTTAAAAAAATCGTATTATATTTTTTTTTACTTAGTTTAATGAAAGTTATTGGAGATTTCTTGAATGTTTTATAAATTAGATTATTGGTGGCAACAATATGTTACTAGGGGTCTACCGATATATCAACCAGCCGATATATCGGCACAGATATCAGTGCAGGATATCGGCAATATCGATATCATGTAAAGGACCCGATATTGATGTCACCGATATTTCATAATAAGTGACTTTTTTTTTATTTAAGAAGAAAAAAAATATTATCATTTAGATTTATAAAAATCTCAACAAATTAATTTATCGATCGCAATACCGGTATTGAAAGAACCAAAAGAGTCCTAGTATTAATATGTACAGCCACGATACAGCGTGCCATGTGCTATGATTTTTTATAGGTATCGGCCGATTTTTTTATACTCGGAAATACTGTGTAAGTGATGCTAAGTATACCAAAATTGCTCTTGTAGCAAAGATGCACGCAGAATCGCAGATGTCTAAAACATTTTGTTTTGTGTGGAATAACAAAATGTACAGTGTGCAGACTTGTTGTCATTGGTAACCATTCATCCTTCAACCACATTTTGACTCTATTACTATTGCTTTGTTCTCATTGTTTTATTCATTAAAGGTGGCCGTGTGCCAAAGCCATTTAACTATTGGTTAGAATTAATTATGAGTCAAAGTTGAAGGTTCAAAAGGAGTTCCTAATTTTATTTTTACAATTTAATAGAGGACAGTTCGCTTTGTCATGAGTCATAAGTATGTCACGATAGATGTGTGAACTTGTAAACACATCAGAAACTTCGTTTAAAGATAAATTTTACTGTTTATACAAAGTTAAATGAGTTATTAATAAAGAATATTTTTAAAACAAAATAAAGAAATTATAATTTTATTTATAGCATTGATCCTGAAAATAAAATCATTATTAAAACGAGAGAAAAAATGCGTGACGTGAACAACGGGATTGAGGTCACTAAATGTGGGAGGGAAAATGCATAGGGGATTGGGAAAAATTGAACCACACTAAAAATTCATAACTTTAAAACTACAAATCTTAAAAATATAATGTTGGCCATTCATAAAATTTTAACAAATTCATACTTCTTCAAGTACTCAGTATCAGCAAAACTTGGCCGCAACTACTCAGTACTCTGTAGGCAGCAAAAAATCATACTCTGTACACCCCTAATATCTTTTGAGTTAAAGTAATTTGTAAAAAATAATAAATTAATCTAAATCTATATTTAAGATTGTTTTTGTTATTATTCATAAAAAATGTTTTAATGTGTATTTTATCCCGATTATTACGGTATTAACTTATTTTATCTTTAAAAAAATCTCCGATCCATATTCCTGCATTGTTTACAAGGAAAAGAAAGAAGCAGGAAGCAAAGTGACATAGAAGAATGAACACGAAATACGGAAGACCGTAATCGACACACACTTATAATTCAAAATGAAGTTTTACAATTTGTTTCTAAATTTACGTTTGTCCAATTAAACCAGTAGCCTAACATAAAAAATATAAATAGTTACGAGAGATAAATTTAAGAATGACATCATCAAATATGGCCACTGTTTTTTTTTCCTTACAGATAATCATTTTGGGAAGAAAAAAAAATATCAGTAATATTGTATCTGCAAAAATGCATATCGGTAGACCCCTATGTGTTACATATTTTCTATCATCTATGCATAAAGATATGTTTACCTATTTTAGTTGATGATATAACTGCCTTATTAAAAATCTACTTAAAATTATTCAGACCACCCAGCATTTAGCCCATTGCAGTGCTACAACAGAGTAGACAGAAATATAAGATCCCTTCTCAAACGCAGACAGCTCCCTATGGTGAGATTAAAGTTTAGCTGTTTTTTCTTTGAAAATATTTTTAAGTATTATCACAGAGCTCCTTTTTAAATATGTCAAAACTTTTTAACTATCCTTTCAAACCAAGATGTTGTATAATAACAATATTTCTTAATTCCAAGGGTCGTCGTCTTAATAAATATAGGTTGAGATAAAAAGACTTTTGACAATTAAAAAATAAATAGATAACTAGCACAGTAGCATTCAAATACAGTGGTACCTCGGTATATGTCCATAATCCATTCAAGATCCTTGGACTATTACCAAACAGGTCATTCACTAAACATATTTTCCCCCATAAGAAATGAAGGGAAAATGATTAACCCGTTCCCATGAAAAAGAAATCTTATTGTTTTTGGAATATTATACATTTATTGACGTGGTGGTATAATATAAATTTAAACACCTCTTGACTCTTTAAAACTAAAATGCATTAATAAAATATATAAATGCAACACTATCCGAAATAGCATCTTTGTTTTTCACATTCCAAGAAATCATTGTTCTTGACATATGGTATGCTGCAACCAAGTCATTGATATGCATGCCACTTTTGTACTTTTCAACAATCTCGTTTTTCATCTCCATGGTGATCCTAACCATTTTTTTGTTGCTTGGTTCCTCTTGTTAACTTTCTTAGAACTTATGGTTAGTGAATTTATTTTAAAAAATTATGAGAAAAAACAAAAACCTGTGAAAATTCAGTTACTGCTTGAATAGTTCACTGTATGGTAGCAACTGCGTTACAAACAAACATGAGAGATAACAAAAGTTTTGCGTGTTTTTGTGTGATTCATACAATTTATGCATAAATGTCATTTTGACTCAGACAAGTTTTAGCATGCATGTGGGTCGTATTCCAAACAAAGGTCTTTTACCAAGCAAAATGTTTTGCGTTCAAACAGGACTTATTCGAAAGTAGACTTATACCAAGGTACCATTGTAATTGGTTTCTCAAATTTAATTAAATTGATGTTATCAATATGTGCCTATCTCCATAATGAAAAAAAAACGCTAAAATATTAACTTTCCATCTGAATTTCAAAGAAATTGTTATACATATTATGCATATTATGAATGTTTTTTTTAGATATACTAATGAAACATGTTAATTAAAAATGTATAAATAGTTGTAGTTTGTTAACTCTTTGTACAAAATAACATTTTCAAAAACCAATTGAAATTGATGTAGTCTTTATTTACTATTTTTTCTACACAGGGAATGCTTGCAAATCTAGAGAGGGAAATCGTCACATTCTTCCATGATTTCCCCACCTCTGTCTTTGTGTCCAGCATTTCCAGTAGCTTTGAGAGGATGTTACTGCATGCCCTGTGCCAGTATCTGAACCTTCATTCCCAGAGTAAGTACAGACTACATTTTATAATGCCTATGGCATTCAATATAAATCAGCTGATACTTGAAATATTAGTTGTTTGTTTTTTGAATTATTAAAATTTCTTTATAAATCTTGCGTCAAGAATCCTGTTAGAGCTATGTACATTTGAAATTGATGTTATAATAAGGCTCCCGTTTTACTCAGTGTAAATATTGTGTTACATCAACTCTTGACCCACTGAGAATTCAATAGGACCAGAATTCTGTGATAACAAGAACTTAAGCTTGATCATTTAGTCAAAGATTGCAGCTCAGATGACTTTAAGAAAAAAAATTATATTGTTTGATCACTTAATCACATCTGAAACATCAATTATTTTATGAACAAAATTCTCCACATGAAAAGTTAAAGAGATCTTTAAAAAGAAATTACAAATTTTAAATTAAATTATCAGGCTTATAAAGTTACTTATAAAATTAAAGAGCGTGTGTAGTATTTGTAATGTTGATCTAGGTGATTTGACCAAACTGTAGGTTATGATGATGGTGAATCTCGGAGAACACAAGTTGAGAATCATAACCAGATTTTTCGCCCACCCTCTTTACTCTTATCGGAATACCTGCAGCAGAACCAGCGTGTGTTGTAAGTGATGTAGACTCACTGTAAGCTGGAAACACCTGTGAATACATCAGGCCTCCACTCCTGACACCCTGGAAACTCTCACTGGAAACAACAGTGTGGAAAAGATTCTCAGATATTTATTTTATTAATTGTACTTATTTTCCTCTCTGTGTGGTGACCGTTGCTATTAACATGCATTTGTTTCTCACTGTGGGGAAATAGGTTAGATGATTTCTTCATCAATTATTACTGACCAAAAAATACTTGGAAAAAAGTAATGGACCTTTTTTTTGAGCATTTGTATTAAAGAGCTTCTATAAATAAAAGTGTATTCTTGGAATAAAATGAAAAAGATTTTTCCTCTTTAAAAAAATTCAAAAATGGGATTTACATAAACTGTGATTGCAAAATTTTTATAATTGTAAATGTGTATTTATAGTTTACATTTATTCCTTTGGTTTATGATTTTAAATAGTTTTTTGTTATTACCCAATAAAAGGGTAATTGGCATTACCTATAGAATAATTTTATTGATTTAGCAAAGTTTTCTTTTGAACTGTTTCAGCCTTATTTAACATTATATTGGCTAGTCATATTATTTTTATTGCAATATAATAAATAAATACAAAAAATTAAATCTCAATACTATTGAGTTATAGTAAAACCCTTTCTTATTTTTAAATTTAAACTTAATTATTTTTAAACTTTCAAATTTCTTTCCATTGATGTTAATGATGTTATTTTCTGTAAAAAAAAATTCTGCTGATTTTGACAAAGGAAACATTCTAAAAAATGTTTTTAAGTTTCTTTTGGTTGTTTTCTTAAACAAGGAAAGAAATATTTTAAGATTTTATAATTTAAATTAGCATTTTAAGATTGTATTGGCACCGGGATTATCAGATGTGCTTTTGTGAACATAATTCAAATATGACAAGATTGTGTTAGTATGTTATGCGTTAAACAAAGTATATAGACCAATGACATTTTTCAAACTTATTTCTTAAGGGGCATTTCTAAATATGCTGAAATATGCTTTTAAGTGTTACTGATATTAACAATATAGTAGTTCACTTGAACAATAGAAAATAATCTCCTTGGCTGTAATAGTTTATTTAATTGTGCTTGTGAAATTCTCATGTCATAAATAAATATTGTTGAAACAATGAGTTCCTTGTTTTACATTATGATGTGTTTATATGTAATACTTAAAATATACCAGAACTTAAGTATGAAAGGGAATGGTTTGAAACATTTTATTTAGGGGCAATGTTTTTTTTTAATAGATGCTGTATCTACAATTAAAAGACATGGAACTAGAATGCGTTCATAAAAAGAAACATTACAATAAAACAATAAATCACACAAAAAAGTGTACCGCAGTATCGAAATCTGATAGCATTTGTGAAAACTAGGTGAGTTTAACTCCCCTATAATTTTTCTTAGTTATTTACTACCAGATAAATTAACTAACTCACATGTTTTCTCAATATGTCAAGAGTATAACAGTGGTAGAAACTATCAACCGCTAATCCGCTAATGGAAATTTAGTGGTATTTATTGAAAGCTGTAAATTTAAAATTAATTCTACCCATATATACATTACCTGTGTAACACTCGGTAGTATCACTTTAGAAACATTAATTTTAAAAAAATTTTGTGTAGATTTGTAAAAGCATGCATATAAATCATCAAATCATGTTCTTTATTTTATCACTGTGTCACAGGAATCTGGAAGTATTGAGGTTTACAGCATTTACAGTCAATGTCAGGATAGATATATTTCTATTATTGCTCATCAACATTTACCACAAACTGAAATTTCAAAATTGTACTACAGCTTTTTAAAAAAATAATATTGCAATAATGTAAGGACTCGTGGTTCTAAGATACCAAGAATGTGGATACCAACCTAGTTCATGTCATGTAGTTTAAACCTTATGATTGGTGACAATTTGAATTTCACAATGTTTTGTTTTCACCCTAAAAGATGATATATAATTTATTTAAAGGTGGAGGATATCTGTGAAGGTATATCAGTAATATCACATAGACTAACTGACTTATACTACAAACCTACATATTAAGATATCAGACTCGATTTAAAAACAAATTAATATTTAAACTATTAATTATATTTCAATGGTAATAAATTTAGACTGTCTTTCCAGGATTAAGGCTTGGTATTCTTCACTAAAATTTTTTTTTCTCATTCAATTTTAAGAGCCAATCCAACCTCTATACATTTATGAAACTTAAAACTCATCCAAATCTAAAATGAAAATGTTATTTGACAATAATCTATATATATAATTCTCTTCATGGGACCATGCCAGGCAAGTAAGCAGCAAAAATATGTGCAACCGAGCATGACGAATGACCCTCGCTCGGGTCAACTAAACACAGTTAACGGTTGGCAAGCGAAGGTAGTGGAGGGGTGGGGCATGTCTTGAGACAGCAATGTTTTTTACATTCACTTTCGAAGTTCCAGCACAGTGTGTATGTATTTCGTAGTATATTGGTTATTACATCCGCCTAACATGCGGAAGGTCTTAGGTTCAAGCCCAAGTGGCAACATATGTTTTTTTTAATTTTTAAAAATGTCAATGCCTATTCTTTTCCCCCCTTTCTTAGCAAACATAAACACCGCTTCGCATGTCACGGAAAAAAGCTTTGTTCAATGTTATATCAATTCCTTCACCAGGTACCTGTCTGTTTCTATTGGTCGCATATTTCGTTCATGGACGAAGTTGTTGCTCTCCAACTTGGCTTCATGGCTGTAATATTTGTTTATATATTGTGGCGATGTCCTAAATACTTACCAGAAATGCTTCGGTGGTCCCCCATCGTTCACCCGCGTTGTTCCCATTTGTTCGTGCTACTGTTTGTGTCCGTTCTCCCCCTCCCTTTTTTTCTTGCACTATCTATGAGCAAGTCTGCGGCGTATGCTACGCCGCGGGGCGTCTAGTAGTCAATAATTATACTGAATGATTTTATTTGTCCAGCGGATGTAATCTCCCATTCAAAAAGTTAGTCAAAAACTCTGGGTTCTTTCCCCTGAAATTAAGCCGCACATCCCACCCACTTTTTACACCGGATAACCACGAAGAACGTAAGGGGCCGTCCATAAAGTACGTCACGCTCCAGAGGGGGGGGGGTGTAAGAAAGTGTGACGGAGGGGGGGGGGTCCGGCCATGTGTGACGTCACGCTGTTTTATATTAATTTTTCATTATTTTGTTAATAAAAAACAACATTTTTGTTAGAAAGTGTGACGTACTTTAGGGGGGGGGTCCTAGATTTTTGACAAGGGGAGGGGGTGAGTTAAAAAGTGTAAAAAAATAGCGTGACGTACTTTATGGACGGCCCCTTGGGCGACCAAACCAGGCGGCACTTTTGGGTAAGAGTAAGAGCATACTTTGGATATTGCTAGACGGCGGACCACATATCCCTTCCACAAGAAATCCCACCGTAAAATAATTTTTTTTTAAATCTCCACCTTTTACTGCACATGTCAGCTCAACATATACAAACAACTACTAGGTTTATATCAGGGATCCACAAACTTTTTCAAAACTGGGCCAAAAAAATGACGAGCGCTGGCCAGGAATAATCATTCGGTACAATACTTGCAAGCCAGAACGAAAGCTCTGAGAAAAAGATAAGAAAAAAAAAGAAGAAAAACTAAGATTACCACTCCTTGTTCTTTAATCATGGGCGAGTGGCGAACAATCCACCCACACATACGCACACACATACACACACACACACAAAAAGTTATACTAGATGTAGAGTGTACATATTTGAATGTCGGAAATCTGGCAGCGAAAACCTTAGTAGGATTGAGAAACGGACGTTTCACTTTGAAAATATCACAGTTAGATTTAGGATTGCTGCATCACATGTAGAGTGTACAGGATTGATTTCGAATGTGTATCAGTCAATTTCGTTCGATGTTTCAATTAAATTTGTGTTGAAAGCAGTGCTGATTGACTCAAATAGTTATATTTTGGTGCAGTAATTTGGTGCGCTGCTTTCTAAAAATTATTTTAAAAATCGTGTGGTGATTAGCACTGTAAAAATTATTATATAAATACTTTGTTTAATTTTCAGGAATATTTCGTATTTATCATACAAGGATAAGTTACTTGGGATTTTAACCAAAAAAAAGTGGGCGCCTTGGCGCCCTACAACCTCTATTTTAAATTACTTTGTGTAGTCTACATGTAGTTTAATATTACGTATCTATCATACAAGGACAAGTTTGTTGGGCTTTTGAAAAAAGTGGGCGCCTGCTGACTGTGGCCTAACGCTAAATCATAATCCTTTTGGTTTCCAGATTAACATTAGCCAAACACGAACCTATGACGTCAGCATTTGTGTTGTAAAAAGTGCTGACTGACTCAAAGAGTTATTTTTTGGTGCAGTAATTTGGTGCGCTGCTTTCTAAAATTACTTTTAAAATCGTGTGGTGATTAGCACTGTAAAAAAAATACTATATAGGCCTACATACTTTGTGTACATTTCAGGAATATTTCGTATTTATCCTACAAGGATAAGTTACTTGGGCTTTTGCAAAACCAAAACAAAAAAACCCTATTATAAAATACTTTGTGTACCTTTAAGAAAGTTTAATATTACGTATTTATCATACAAGGACAAGTAAGTTGTGCTTTTGAAAAAGGTGGGCGCCGTAGGCGCCCTTAAAAAAGGGGGCGCCACGGCGCCGCAAAACAAACTAGTATATATATTAATTTTAAAAAAAAATATATATATATATATATATAACAGCAACAAACAAACGAACAAAAAAAAAGGAGGAGAATATTGAGTACGCAATTGCTCAAATGTAAACAATACAGCATCACTGAAAAATAGTGAGGTGGCCATGTAATACAATGAAACATTATTTTTCGTTGAATAGTTTAAAAATAAATTTTTAAAAAAAAACGACTGCCGAAACTGCAAACGTGAGTGAAGACATGATTTTACAAGACTTTGAACAGAGATAACGGAGATAGGCTGAGAACGAGATAGGCCCCAGAACGAGATACAAGTAAAACTGTATAACTGTGTTGTGACATTATGTTATATCTATGAACATGCTTTTTTTTAAAAAGTAAAGTTTTGAATTATCATGATTTAAAAGTTTGACCTTACAACTGACCAAACCTTTTAGAGCCTTTGTTTGTTAAGTGTTTAGTGTCCATGTTGACAATAGCCGGGACATTGTTTGACCGGAAATCTTTTAATAAACATGAATGGTGCTGGTTTAAAATAAATAAAATTGAAAAAAAATATTTAGGCTGTCCAAAGTTAAATATAACTTACAATTAATACAGAAGTAAAATAGTAATTAGAACAAAAACCTCACAGATTATACAATTTAAAAAGGATTTTAAAAATGGTTGAGCCCTGAAATACCACTTATATATGTGTAGTTGATGTGTCTATGAGGTCAAGACACCATGATGTCATGCGAACAGCATAAGGAGGACAGTGGTTAGTGTCAGACATGTTTAGTTGTGGATACATATATGGATTATCTGCGGGTGGGCGGAGATGGAGGGGTTGCTTGTTCTAGTAGTGGGAGACTTGAGGAATGGATCCGGAAACGGTAGACGAGAGATGAACAAGGTGGCGATCACGATGGTGAAAGAAACGCAGATGATGATGTGGTGGTAACCGAAGACGGTGAACAGGCGGTAGATGGAGATGAAGTTGGTGACGACGAGGCCGTAGCCGGAGAGAGATTTGTTGACGAGGGGGTAGCCGGGAGGAAAAAGTTGTTTTTTATTTATTTTTTAAATGTATCACAATAAATGTGGGTCCTAGTTTCAATGTTCCTCTCCCAGACGCTGTTTAGCAAAGGAGCAACAAAATTGTTTTTTTTTAAAAATTGTTTCTAAATCAGCTTAATGCAATATGAATGTTTGCGGGGGATAATTTTGCTTTCAGATTACAGGTGTGGCATTTAGCTGACATTGTGTTGGATTTCACCTAAGATTTCTCTGGATTCGGCAATTAGTATCTCGTTATTGTCAGGCAGTTATCTCTCAAGACAGGTAAGGGAGTTGCCTGCCCAGGTTTCCTTTCATCCATCTCCCCTGCCCTTATCGTATTTTATGGACTTAGAAATTGTTGGTGGCCGTGGACATTTTTCTTTACTAACAGAAATCAGAGGCGTAATTTCTCTACATGGCTACTTGATTCATACTCAGATTTCATTAACATCTACACAGGGTTATTTGAGTCATACTCAGATTTCATTAACATCTACACAGGGCTATTTGAGTAATACTTAGATTTCACTAACATCTACACAGGGCTATTTGAGTCATACTTAGATTTCATTAACAGTTACACATGTCTAGTAGATTCATACACAGATTTTAATAACAGCTACACATGAATATTAGATTCATAATCAGATTTCATTAACGGCTATACATTGCTAAGAGCTTCATGCCTAGATTTTATTAACGGCCACACATTATCTTATAAATAAAGAAATTAATTGTTTTACACAAATACAAAACTTAACTGAAACCAAATAATATAGAACTCATCTATTTTAAATCGCAGCGGAATAGAATTTGGAAATTATATTGATCACACATGCATTATATATACGGTAGTCTATAGGTTTATATATATATATTTCAAAAAGAATGTCTAATTATTCAGTTTTTTTTTATTTTTAAATACGTATTTTTGCTAATGTTTTTTTTAAAAATCCTCTGAAGAATATGTCTACGCCCGTGAATGCAAATAGCTGCTTCAGGCACAGTACGATATCACGTTTACTGGTAATATCAATCGTTTCAGTTTCTATCTCTGGATCTCTGCTCTGTCCGCTGTGAGTCTCGTCAGTGTTGAAAGTATTCAATCGTATTCCACCATAGTTGAACCGTCACCTCGGCATAATAATAATAATATAGCACTTCACTAAACCTGACACATTGAGTTTACACCTTTACGATCCACTGCCGCCTTTCTGCCCATCTACCACAGTCATGGCAGCCAAAGAATTCCAATGGGGCCGTCCATAAAGTACGTCACACTATTTTTGACAATTTTTAGCTCCCCCCTCCCCCCTGTCACAAATCTCGGAACCCCCCCCCCACATCCCTAAATTACGTCACACTTTCCAACAAAAATGTTGTTTTTATTAACAAAATTATTAAAATTTAATTTAAACACCGTGACGTCACACATGGCCGGACCCCCCTCCCCCCTGTCACAAAGTGTCACACTTTCTTACACCCCCTCCCCCCTCTGGAGCGTGACGTACTTTATGGACGGCCCCAATTGTCAAATTATATGCCAGTTTCGTTTACACAATCGGGCGCAAGTCGAGAAAAGTAATGCCGTCATTGTAAATATTGGATCAAGTTTTAATACTGTGCAACAAAGTTTTCCTAAGATTTTAGTACGTTCAGATGACATGGCGTAGGTTGGGTGGGGCGGCCCCACCCTGGATGGCGATGATCCAAGCCACACGTCACTGGATGAGATTCGGTCGAACTAACCACGTTATTATAATAATTGAATGAAAGATTTAGATCTAGATATTCCTTGTTTTCCGAGTCTGTAATTCTAACACTGTTGCGCAGAACTTAACGTAAATGCATGTATCTGTTACAGGCAAAGTGTGAAATTCAGGCATTCTATAGAATGCCTAGGCAATGTATAGAATGCCTGATGGTTTCAGGCAAAGTATGAAATGATTGCCATTTCACAAATATAGAATGCCTAGTTGTCGTCCGGCAAAGTATGTAATTGGCCTACCCCCACCATTTTCCAGCCACTGATGTTCGCGTTAGCGCTTTGGTCGTTGTTTGATGATGGCGATCGAAGCCTGTGAGTGTTGAAAGGTATTGTAAGACAGCGTTTAGCTGATATGAGGTTCCACTACCAAATCACAGACAATATTGCGAAAATTCTTCTCACATCATCAGTTTATATCATCTGGCAGAGATTCCACAGACGATCTCCCATAACGTTTCCCCTTGGATTGCTGTGTGACCTTGTCGGAAGAGAATGTAGTGCTAGGACAGGAATCACGCCATGTTGATATGCAACGACGGTTCTACGATGAGTTTTCTAAAGTAAGAGCCAATGCTGCTAAAAACAGCGTTTTTTAAAAACCGAAACTGTTACCAAAAGTTGCTGGACGATGTGAAAAGGGGGTAAGACCACCATTGAGCAAGAACCACGGGACTATTTGCTGGTGAAACACTATGATGTCATGATGGCGGAAAATAAGAGTAAGTTGATCTATCCTGTTAAAGAAGGCGTGAGTGACATTCTGTTTTATGTCGCGGACTCCGAGACATTTGACGCATTTCATAAAGCCCATTTGGCCATTGGTTAAGGAGGACGGGACATCGACTTTCAATCGCATCCTGATGGGGAATACTAGTTTATAATGATGTATCAAGGTCATCCAATAAAGTTCGTAGTTCTCAGGGCCCTGAAGACAAAGAGGGGACAAGAAGTAGCATACCAGCTCGGAGACATATTTACGTTGTTTGGTGCTCCAATGATTCTACAATCCGATAACGGCAGGGAATTTGCAAACAATGTGGTAAGCAGCCTAAAGGAGTACTGGCCCACCTTTAAGATCGTTCATGGTAAACCGCGCAACATACAAAGCCAGGGGAGCGTCGAAAGAGCTAACTAGGACATCGAAAATATGTTGTGTGCTTGGATGCAAGATGAAATAACTGGCCACTGGAGTGAGGGGTTACGGTTCGTCCCACTCAAGAAGAACAGAGCTATTCATTCTGGGATTAAAAGATCACCATACGAATGTCTCTTTGGCTGCAGCGCTAAAATAGGCCTCACAACGTCGTCCCTACCTGACGATGATTTACAAGATGTGGAAACAGAGGAAGACCTCAAAAAAAAATACAGAGCGTACATCATGTGATTTATTTTGTATTACATGTACTTCCACTTTAAAATACGTAATTATCAATAAAGTCTTTTGCTGTGCTCTTTTTACACTTTGCCTAAACGAAATCCGGCATTCTATAGAATGCCTAGGCAAAGTATGCAAAAGTTTTACAAATTTCATACTTTGCCTGAAACCATCAGGCATTCTATACATTGCCTAGGCATTCTATAGAATGCCTGATTTCACACATTGCCTGTAACATATCGATAACATATATTAGTGAACTGTGCGAACATAAAGAATAAACGGAGGATTCGCTCTTCAGAAATGAATTTAACCAATTCCAATGTGGTTGGATTTACTTTAGGTATTTATTCAGAGATTATAAACTACATCCAAATGGGAAATCAACATGTTTAACGATTTGTTACGTTTCTGTTGCTTATCCCTCGGTCTATATACATTACATGTCCCCCGTCCGCCCTTCCCCACCCCACCCCCCTACCCCAGGTCTACTCCATCATGAAGTCGTCATGTGCTCAACAAACGGTAAACTTAAGTTTTAGGTGACCATCCAAACGATGCATTCCTCACACCATGGCTAATAATAAATGTAAAAGTCAAAGACAAATACAGCTCGACGCTAATTTCCACGCCCTCTTATTACTAGGTAGGTGACAACTGCACGCTACCTGGCCGGTTTACATTCACATTAAAATAATAAATTTGAAGTCAGGATTTAGCCACAACCAACAATTCCCGTGAACGTCGGTGTTTGAGAACCGCTGGTCTAGATTTCACGGCGAGCGACCTTCACACTATCAACTCACCTCCAGGGAAAACCCGTTCAGTGACGACAACGGGTGGATCCGCTGGCTGTTTAGACTGGACGCGATATCTGTAACCTTATGTGAAGGGGGAGGTCCGGCACCAGGCGGCGGACCGAAATAGCATTTTTTTGTCTCTTGAGTCAGGGGTCACTTTCTGTGTAGATTGTTGGGCTCCTCTGTGTTGGACTGGATGGGCAGAGGTGCATTGTGGGGACAAATGTTGTTTTTTTTGTTCTTTCTTTCTGGTTCCATAAGTGAAAGGGAGAAGAACCTGCTGGAGATTGAGAGAACACACGAAAAGTTTACACGTAGATAGATTATAGATATGACGTCTGTGATGTCTCAATGAGATAGCGTGAAAATATTGTATACACCCTTAACTGAAAGGCCGAAAGCTACACCATCTCCCAACTGCTCCACATAACACCCACGTTGCGGATACAACGCACATTAACACAAACAATTGAACGGTTAATGTTTTTAATTAACTTCTTTGTACACGCTTCGCTATTTTTTCACTGATTTCAAGTGTCCTGTTTGTTGCTTTTCTGGTTTTAAATTTTGTTGTTTGTTTTTAATGTCTCTACTGATCCTGAATGTTCTCGTGGGGGCAGAGACGTCGCTAGGTGGATTCGGGGGGGGGGTAACACCGTTACAAGGGATGACACCAAAATGTAAAATTATGTATGTTCCAGTTGTTTGGCACTGGTAGACTCGGTGGAGGTCTTTGGGGTAAGTCGTGAGGGGGGTAACAACATGAGCTACCGCGCTGGGTGACACCAACCCCAGTGACGCCTCTGCGTGTGGGCATTTTCTTAAGGCCGGTCGCCTGTTGACAGGATGTGGAGTTTTGCGGATATCGTTGCTGGCATTGTCACTTTATTACAGAATCGTTCACATGCAGCCCTTTTGACAGCCCAAGTAGTTCTTGTTATTTGAAACAAGCTGAGCGTTCATTTTTTATAAGGCCAATGTGAATAATTATCTACAGGGCAACAGGGTTGTCTCCATCCCCCCTCCCTCCAAACCGCTATAAAATTAAGATTCACAATAGAAACCTTTGCAATGAATTTTTACAAAAGGGGCCGTCCATAAAGAATTCACGCTATTTTTGACAATTTTTAACTCCCCCACCCCCCTGTCACAAACTGTCACACATCTCGGACCCCCCACCCCCCTTTAAAGTACGTCACACTTTCGAACAAAAATGTGTTTTTTATTAACTAACTAATCAAAATTTAATATAAAACAGCGTGACGTCACACATGGCCGGACCCCCCTCCCCCCTGTCATAAACTGTCACACTTTCTTACACCCCCTCCCTCCCCCTGGAGCGTGACTTACTTTATGGACGACCCCAAACTCGCCTGGTCTCTCCCTACATTGTGATCACTATAGTGTTAATCCGTTATCTTCTTACTGAGACGTCTGTTTCCTTTCATTGCATACAGTAATCAACAGTTGCTCACTAATAGCAGGAATTCATGGAGTGACACAATGGCAGCATCCAACGATAGAGAATTTGTGTGATTTTCAGGAATGAAAGAACTGGCCAAAGATGCATTATACTGTGTATGTTTTTGAAGATTATGAGTGTTATGTCATTTTTTAAAAATATTTTATTGCAAGTGCTTGCTTGTTGAAGTGCGATATATACGTGTACACAATAAACAAATCAATCAACTCTATTCTTTTCAACAAAAAAAAATGTTGGAGCATGTTATTTTTGTTGTTTACTCATTTCACAGAGGTTCTTGCCTTCCTTCCCATCGTGACCTTATCAAGTTGACCCTAAGATAATTAACCCTCAGATAATTATAGCATATGAGCGAGCGTCCGTCCTCACGCCCTCGCGACAACTGACCGCTACAGCCTACAGTTGTAAGCTGTAACACGATGTTTGCCTGGTCCATCTTGAGGTGACACAAAGTGGAAAACATTGCAACGTGCAGTCAGCAAATCCTCCCCCCCCCAACCCCCAAAAATCCAAATAAACCTAAACTTTCCTTTTGAGGACAATGACCACAAAAATTACTGTCAAGCCCAGGGACCAACTTGGCAGAAAGCTGTAAGGCCCAAATGAAAAAAACAACAACTTCTATTCTATGTTCCCTTAAAGCTGCGAGGCTGCGCGGATATCTGATTGACGCTGCGCAGCCGTTTAGAATTACAGTGCAGCAAATTTTGATAAGGATAATATAATAACTGAGATTGATGGGGGTAAAATTTTAACACACAAAAAAAGAAGACTTTGCACAGAGTTTTATTTTAATTTTGCACACGGACCAACGAACCTCAGCGGGAACATTGCTTCTATTTCACGATTCCTTCTTTGTCTCCAGAGTATGACGTCACTTATTTGGTTTTGGCCGGGTAAATAGAGGCACACAGCAAGTTGAATTAGGGGCCGTCCATAAAGTACGTCACGCTCCAGAGGGGGGGAGGGGGTGACGTCACGGTGTTTTATATTAAATTTAAATTATTTTGTTAATTAAAACAACATTTTTTGTTCGAAAGTGTGGCGTACTTTGGAGTCCGAGATTTGTGAGTTTGTGACAAGGGGGAGGGGGGTTAAAAATCGTCAAAAATAGCGTGACGTACTTTATGGACGGCCCCTTGCGCCATTTTAAAAAACTTATTTCGTTTGACTTTCTGTATTATTATAGGTAGGATTAAACTTTTGTTTTATCAATAAATCAGTAAGACAGGAAATGTTGGAATATTTGCTGATAATTTATTTATCCATCGAAATATCAACCGTGTCCATGTAGCACAACAATTAATTCCATTCCAAAACAGATTCATTCACGACTATTCCATCACACTTATATTTTCGCAATTGAGCATACGCTACTCAGAAATGTCTCTTTATTCTATAACTCATTTTTGTCGTTTGCTTTGCCTTAAGCTCTAAATCTAAAAAAAATAAAGTTGTCTTTTCGTCTTCCGTTTTAAAAAAATTTGTTAAAAGCGTAGTTGTCTACCTTGTCTTGCTCAGTATCTTCATCTGCCTGTTTACGTCATCTTTAACAATCTGTTTCTCTGTGCTGTCTCTTCTACTTATTTCAAACATTGCTTGCCAGTTTATTTCTTCACTTTTTAAATTATTATTTCAATAAATTCTGGGTTTCTGCATTATAGCTCTCCATTCTAGACATTATATTTTGTTCATATAAGAAACAGTTAAAGTTGTAAATGTCTAAAAGCACACAGGGCGTGTCATTTACATACTATTGTTCCGTTGACTAATCTGTGTTTGTAATGTAGAAGATTGCTGAGACGGCCGGGTCAATTAACAAGAGTATTGTACGACTCATGTCCCACCAATTAACCAGTGGTAATAGAATGGATGATTACAGGAACGTTAATCATAACAAAAGTTAGCATCGATGTTCATACAAATATTTTCGCCTTCATTAAATTGAACCGAAAAAACGGGCTTAGACACTCAAAATTTTGTATATTAAAGTAAAAATCGTATATAATTCGACATAGTGTTTTCTTTTCAAAGCACTAAATAATTTTAAAATAATATGATAATTAAAAATCGTACCAACTTAACAAGAGAAGCGTAATGAAAATTAGGCCTATTATGTTTGTCATCATTGGTAAAATAGAAGTGGGAAATGCTATATCTTTCCAAAAAATAATGTTTTATAAAAAAATATATTATATATTAGAACTAAACCAATCGGCTACACAGCTGACTATTGGAAATAAATTTCAAGTGGCTAACAGTAACTTTCTGGAAAACATACATCAGTCTTCAGAAAGAAGCAGCAAGACGGCGGAAATAATCGACTTTTGCGATAAAATGGTTATATGCTAGTCATGATAATACTATTGATGTAAAACTAACACAACGATGATATTCTCAAGGACTTTCAAATGCAATCAAATAGAATAATATTTTCTTCATAATCACCAAAAAATGACGCATTTTAACACACCCTCAACATAAAATAAATGTGAAATCATAGTGATAAATACGGTAGTCTATATTTTTGAATGAAAAACTAACTTAAAATTGAAAGATTGATGCTTAAGATAGAGAGAGATGTGTTTAACGTTAAGTAGGAAAAGATAAAGAAATTTCAAAACATGATACGTTTCCATTACCAAGAAAATAACCAAATTAAACAAAAGTGAAATTTCAAAAGCGTTAAAATATTTTTCATTGTTTTGAATTTTAACCAATGATCAGGGTCATGTAATATTTAAATTATTTTTAGCCAAATTTTCATCAAAATAGTAAGCAGCTTTTGTGAGTTTGATCGTATTTGTTTTTCTTTCAAAATTGTTTTTAATTACAAAGTATAAATATTTGTATTGATACTTACCGCAGTATTGCTGTATGTGAATTAAGCTGTTTTACTGTATGTGAATGACGCTGTTTTGTCGTATGTTTGTGACGCTTTATTGCTGTATGTGAATAACGCTTCATTGCTGTTTGTTAATAACGCTGTATTTCTGTATGTGATTGAAGCTGTATTGTTGTGTGTGATTCCTAATTTATACGTTTGTAAGTTAAGTGAAATAAATTTTTAAAAATCATTATTTGTTTAAACGCCCAATTAAAACAATAATATTTGCCAAAGTGCCAATGTGTACTTCTCAAGGTTAATGCTAACCCGGTTTTAAAGAAAATAAAAAATAAAAAAATTCATATAAATAAACACAGCTGAAAGACTAACCTCATCTGTAAAGCTAGTCCAAAACTCTAAAAAGAAAAAAAAACATATCAATACTTAGAAGCGTAACAACGACTTGGCATTGGGGCAGTTGCCATGGGCGCCGATGGCTTTCCGTATTTATTAAGGGCGCCAAAAATGAATTAGCCAAGGGCGCGGAAAACCTAGTTACGCTCCTGAATAATACTAATATTAATAATAATAAGTAACATGGATATTAAAATAGATACACCCCCTCTCCCTCCTCTCCCCCTCTCCCACACGTGGAAACCAACAAACCAAATAGTTGTGCGCCGGAATGTTTTATTTACCAAAGTGTAGGACACATCATTTGCTGTCAAGATCTCGTGAGTCGTGTTCAGGGACGATCTCAGAATTTGAGTGGGTGGAAACAGGCCGCAGGAAGCAAAGGGAGAGAAAACCAGAATTGCTCACGAAATATTGCGTCGCGTCTCCCACGAACGGCGGCTTATCAATAGCCGTAACGTAAACCTTCTCACAAATAGGCTCTGTATGTGTGTACACGTGAAGTGTGGGCCCGTCCAATTCTACAGGGGGATAAAACCTATCCAATTGGAATACAGTGGTTTCCCTTGGCTGCGGTGAATTCGAAGTGCTTCTCTTATTTTTCCGAAGTCTGTCTTTAAAATTAACAAAACGGCGATTAATTTTTTTTTAAAAATAAAATATATTTACGTGACTCCCAATTGATCGAGAGTATTATAAAATTGGAGCGACCACGTGACATTTAAATTTTAATGTTAATGTCTGTAAAAATACGTGTTACCAAGACAACGATGATATATACCAACAAGTTTGTTTTAAAAATTAAAGTTGTGTCATTTCTGAGGCTTGACAAGCCAGAAATTTAACTATCTGGACTGTTATTGGACTACAAATCTCTATATAATTATCGAACAAGGTTTGTATAAAAGAAAATGTTTTTATTTTAGATCATATTTATTAAATATATATTTACTTATTTAAAAGTGATTGACTAGATTTGTACCATAAATCCCCGAAATTTTTCAAATCAGTTTTTCTTGCGTCTGTAGTGCAAGCGCTTCCCTAAAACGACTTTAAAACTTCTATCCGCGCATCGCTTTTTTTCTTCTTCTTCGCCCGCCCTCTCCTCTATACACGTCGACGTCTCTACTGGACTGATTTCAGAGATCACAGCGACGTAAAGATGCATTTAGTTGACAGAAAATTTCTGCATGTATTCATCAGAGCTGTAAAAATGTTTTATTGTGGCCTAGATTGTGGGATAACTCTAGGCGCTCGGAGTTCAACCGTCTCTGCAGTGGTTATCGTGAATTGTCACATCGCTGGGAATTTTATGCTCCGCCAGATAACACAGTGAAGCGTTTATGCCGAAGTGATCAGTGATAGATCTGCGCGAACTCTTCACCGAACAGGTTACCGGTAATAATAACCCATATTGCATAGCATTTGTCTGTCAAAGTTATCTTTAATAATAAAGAAATCAAATTAATTATTTTATATGTAGACGAATAAATTACATTTTACTATAATTTTAAAGCGTTTTTTTAAAAAAAAGTTTTAAAAGAATCAGGCTGTATATTAGGAAATAGTTACTTCTTTGTTGTCATGGGACTTGTTTGTTTGTGTTTTTTTTAATGTGATTACCCATGCGTGTGATGCCGATTTTGTGTCGTCGCGAGTTATTGGTGGCTACCAATTGAAAAGACATTGATGGACATTAATCAGTGTTATAACTTCTTATGCACAACTATAACATATTTTTAAAAAAGTTTTACCCCATTTCTTGGTGGCTTTTCCCACCTCCATATTCAATTTACAGCAGGATTTCCTCAACACTGGCTGTAGCCCGCAAGCCCTAAAGATGGTTAAGTCGACATCTTCCTTGAAATGTATCCATGTACATATAAAATAATCGGTAATAACAACAACAAAATTAATAAATTTAAAAAAAAACGATAATTAAAACTACTTAACCCAATGACAGAGCTAAAGAGGCTGGGAAGCGAATTTTCTATTATTAATATAAATCAACATATTATTGAAAGAAAGCAAATGGAATAATAAATATTTATAACATCCAATGTTCCCTCTAAGGTTTGTTGGTCCGTGTGCAAGGTTAAAAAACTCGTGCGCACAGTTGCACAGAAACCATTTTTTTTTGGTGCAATATTTTACAAAATTTACTGCGTGGTAATTCTAAACTGCTGCGCGGCATAGGTCAGATGTCTGCGCGGACGCGCAGCCACGCACCTTAAAGGGAACATTGGACATGACCTAACGCCGATAAACGTAATAGATTTGATTTTTTCTGGCTAATCCGAAAAATGCCTCGAGAGAAGAGAAGTGACAAAGCACCGGTTTTACGTTTCAACTTTTCATATTTGACAATGGACGCCACGCAGCAAGCAGCTCTACAAACTGCAATGTTTATAATAAACGCGATGTTTGATGTCGGGCATGTTTAACACATGCTTTCCAAATTGCTATAAAGTTATGTGGGATGCGGTGGGAGGAGAATGTGGGAATCTTCTGTACTGATTAATTTAGCCGACGTATTTCTTATCTTATTGAATCATCTTTTCTTACATATTATCGCGATGGGCACAGGCAGAAGCAATGTCGTAGTGATTTGAAAGGGTTTTTTTTTCCTTTTTTTTTCTTTCTTTTTTTATTTATGGAAGAACCTTCTGTAATAAATATTATAAAGTAATTTCACACGTATTTTAAATAATTTATTACGTTTCTGTGTTTCTTTTATTTTAAATATTTTTATTTTATTTAAAACTATATAAAAATGAATACATTTGTCTGCATAGCTCATCGGGTTCCATTTTGTGATAATACCCAGGGTCTCATTTTGACGCCGTCTATAAATGTATGATAGCGGCATGTATTTTTGTAAACTGGTAAGCGGATTAAAAATAATGTGTGTGTGAGGGGGGGGGGAGGCGGACTTAAATAAATTAAATTAGAAATATCGATACAATTAAATTTCTATATTTTTTTTTGTTTTATTTAATTTTCAAAAATTAATTTTTTATTTATGATGTCCATCTAAAAATAGATTCATTTTCTTAGCGTTTCCTACTGTTTATTATAGCTGAGCTCCACTAGATGTCCATCACAAACATCGGGTTGTCTACCGTCAAAGACATCTGTTTGTGAGCCGTCACAAACATCGGGTGTCTGCCGTCACAAACATCGGGTTGTCTGCCGTCACAAACATCGGGTTGTGTACCGTCGCAAACATCGGGCTGTCTGCCGTCAGAAACATCTATTGTCTGCTGCCACAGACATCGTGTTTGCCTGCCCTCACAGACATCGTGGTATTCGCCGTATCTGCTTGAGACGGTCAAATCTTGTATTCACGTACATCAAGGTTCTCCCTACAGATTTATACAGTCTACTCAACCAAACTACGTTGTTCTGATGAGATAATCGTGAGGGGGGACAGCCGCCCCACCCCTCGCCTTCCCAGCATCTCGGGACCGGTATCGTTAGTCCTCACACTGTAAATCAGGGACCACACACCAGAGGTTATCTTCTCTTATCTCACTCGTATATATCAGGTGACGTCTTCAGAACGGACCGCACCTGTCTGAGTGCCATGGTGACGAAGTATATAGTATCGCACCTGGTTTGTCATGGCCACTGGAAGTATACTATAGTTATACCTGGTTTGTCATAGCCACTGCCTGAGTGCAACAGTGACTAAGTATACTATAGTTATACCTGGTTTGTCATAGCCACTGCCTGAGTGCAACAGTGACTAAGTATACTATAGGTATACCTGGTTTGTCATAGCCACTGCCTGAGTGCAACAGTGATTAAGTATACTATAGTTATACCTGGTTTGTCATAGCCACTGCCTGAGTGCAACAGTGACTAAGTATACTATAGGTATACCTGGTTTGTCATAGCCACTGCCTGAGTGCAACAGTGACAAAGTATACTATAGTTATACCTGGTTTGTCATGGCCACAGTTTGAAGGGAGATTATATCATCACATTTAGATCTACGCGTATCTGCAAAATACCCCTTAAAAATTAATTATTGTCACCTTTATTGTGCGTGTTTGATGGTATTGTTATAACGAGTGTTTTCAACTTTAAATCTAACCGCAGATAGCGTTTATTAGCTGCCTAAATAAACAATACTGTTGCATGGGAATGTTCTCAATTTTTGACTCTCAGCTTTTATTACTGCAGCTGGTGACAATATCTGATGTCGATCGGTTGTTAGTTATGAATTGTGTTCCTTGTTTCTCCCACACTTAAAAATGCGTGGAGCTGTGAGCGGTGTTATGGAGAATAACACACGACCCCCTTACACATAACCCCCTTACCCATAACCCCCTCACACACAACCCCCTCAAACATAACCCCCTCAAACAAAACCCCCTCACACATAAGCCCCTCACCCATAACCCCCTTACACATAACCCCCTCACACACAACCCCCTCACACAGAAGCCCCTTACACATAACCCCTCACACACAACCCCCTCACACATAAGCCCCTCACACACAACCCCCTCACCCATAACCCCCTCACACATAAGCCCCCTAACACATAACCCCTTCACCCATAACCCCCTCACACATGACCCCTCACACACAACCCCCTCAAACATAACCCCCTCACACATAACCCCCTCACACACAACCCACTCACACACAACCCACTCACACAGAAGCCCTCACACATGACCCCCTCACACACAACCCCCTCAAACATAACCCCCTCACACATAACCCCCTCACACACAACCCACTCACACACAACCCACTCACACAGAAGCCCCTCACACATAACCCCCTCACATATAACCCCTTCACACATAACCCCCTCACTCATAACCCCCTCACACATAACCCCCTCACTCATAACCCCCTCACTCATAACCACCTCACACATAACCCCCTCACACATAACCCCCTCACACATAACCCCCTCACTCATAACCCCCTCACACATAACCCCCTCACACATAACCCCCTCACACATAACCCCCTCACACATAAGCCCCTCACACACAACCCCCTCAATCATAACCCCCTCACTCATAACCCCCTCACACATAACCCCCTCACTCATAACCCCCTTGCACATAACCTCTTATACATAACACCTGACCCAGAAACACGCGTAACCCCATTAAAAACGCTTCGCCCCCATCCCTCCCACTTAACCTTTAGAAAATTTAAACATTTTTTGACTATACTTGTTTTATTGAAGTTTTATTATTTTTTAAAAAAAAATATGTGAAAATCTTTAATTTATTCAACAATGCAGCATCAACCACAGTTGGCGAAAGCATAATTTAACTTATTGGGTCAAAATTAGGGGCTGTACGAGGCTATTGTTTACGCATTTCCTCTTCCGTTCCGGTTATGGCAGCATCATTCGCACGCTTCCCTAAAAGCCGTGCCCGGAGGGAACGTTTATCTAAATTTAATTCCTGCAAAAAAAAACACGCATCAGAAATGTCTCCTGTGAATGCCGTTAAAATAGTTTCATGTGAGCAAGGAGGGTTATGACGACGGCGCGAAGGGTGCCTCCGCGTGGAGATTAGATCTGATGGACTTCTGCCATCCAGCTAGTGGGGGAGATAGCGCTAGCGGTTTATGTTGGCTCGCAGGGACAGGCGACCCTTTGCTACTGATTTCTCTTGGTTCTTTTGCTCTAATTTTCCATATCCGCACCCGTCATTTCGCACGTACTCCTCAGCAGACGATCACATCAGAATTATGATATCTTGTGCGGGGGAGGACAAACATCAACCCGGAAGAGAAGGAGGGGGAGGGGGGATTTTGAAAAAAAAATATGTAAGCATTACGTGAGGTCATTTATTTAGCCTCTAACTGCATGGCTAGAAATTTTTTAAATTTACGTAGATTTAAAAGGAAAAAATAAAGAGATGAATTTTTATTTATTTATTCATTTATTTGTCGTTAATTTAAATAAGATAAAAAACACTTTGAATTTTAAAATGTTTAAAGCTACTTATTTATATTGAAGACTAAATTAAACATATACGTAGATAAAGCACATGACTCTATGAGTCAGGACTGAACGTCCTCAAATAATTAAAAATTACTATAATGTAAAACTTAAGATCAGGTTGATATACTATAATTAAAAGTCATTGAGTATTGGATACATGACGATATAAACATGACTAAGGGCAAACAAAATAAGAGCTTAGGTATACCAGTACAAATTGTGAATGATATTCCATTTCTGCTCATGATTATTTTTCGGAGTCCAGTTGTGTCGTCCAAGTCATGCCTCCAGTTTGAGAAGCCCTACATTAACACATTTTTCAAGGCCCGTGTTTACCCCCACGTGAGTGACGTCTACTACGTGTTTGCGGCATACGTCACCAACCACCCAAAACTTCCTGTCTCGCCTGTAGTACCGTTGAAATCTCGCCCGGTGATCTGTGATTTAACGTAGCCCTGTCAAACAATTCACGTACATTGTTCCACGGTGTTTTTATGTCTGCTATTTGAGAAACGCCACTATCTGTTAAATTATACGAAAACAAAAGAGCATCCAGTTCATCTCGTGGGTCGCGTTGCTCAGTTTCAACCAAAAGGGCCTGTGTCTTGTTTTCCCGTGGAGTGTTAGGCTTTTGACTTCTTGAGTCATCCACACCATCAGTCTGGTGGTAAAATTTGTTATAATAGCAAAGCTCCTTATTGCATGACTACAGTTCCTGTGTGGACCTTTACGATTATGAGGCTGAACAGTTCCAATAATCGAAACTCTCAATTACATGACTTTACAGTCCCAATAGTCAAATCTCTCCATGAAGAGATAACTGTCAGTTTAAAGAAAGGATATTTGAAAAAAATAAATCTTCAGTTACAAATACAAACATTGAGGCACTTATTTTGTTTTCTTTACTTTAAATAACCAAGCAATACTGCTCTGTGTTAACACATGCCTGCTAGTAAACTTTAGTTTAACGCGTGTATTGTTGAATGATAAGAGAAAAATAAGTTTAAGAGTGCATTGCATATGTAAATATACACGCTTTGCTCCTTATTGAAGCTTTAACTTTGTTTATTTTGAATCACCATTAACTCTTGTCTGACATGTTTTTATCTATTGGAGACATCAAGACCAAGTTGTAACGGACAGGGTTCCATTGTGACTACCGCGATGTTTGTCTGGTGGATGAAAAGCTTCGTATTCATTAAAAAAATCTATGATAAATGTCTGCTTTTTTGAAATTGTGACAACTCATGTAGCGAAACACAAATATTGTGTCAAACGACGAAACGAGGCATAGATCAGACATCTTGAGATCTGGGTGAGAGCAACGAGATATCTAATACCTAAAAAAAAATCGCATTATTCTCTGTCCGTCTAACTCCATGTCTTGATTTATTTTTTATCCGCAACTTTCTCTCTCCCCGCAATGAGACAACTTTTTTGTAATGCATTCAGACCATGAATAAATATTGTTTACGAGCAGGGCAATATGTTGACGTAACCATGCCCAACTTTAACTGTAGCCTCCGCGTGAGTAGACGAATTATTTCATTCATAAAATTCAACATGACTTATTTTTTTCTCCTTCCAGCCAGATCTTGAGTTACCATCAGAGGAATAAAGCTGATTGCTGGACATTTGCAGACGAGAACTTCTCTCCCGATAGACTTTCCAGAACAGGCGTGCAGTTGGGGGTTAAAAAAAGCAACAGGCGTCTCAATTGTGTGTGTGGTCGCTTTATTATTTTCTATTTTTTCAAATTGGTGATAGCGATTGGTAAGAATTTAGCAGCAGAAACATTTTACACGAACGAGGCACTTGTGCCCTGTCTTATTCCTAAATTGGGAACACATAATTTCGCCAATAGGTTTGCGCAGCACTACTTTAGGCAAACCGGAAGCTGAATGGTAATTAGTGCGCGGGACTTTTTTATGGACACCCATTTGATTGCTTGTATGATGTGAACAGTTTTATTTAGCGTTAAAAAATATTAACAATGATTAATAAATAGCTTATCCTGGCGTGTAATGACCCACTTTTGACGGGAACAATCCAATCCAGTTGCTGACCTCTCGAGAAAGGGCCTGACTGCCACCTGGTCTCTCGTGTCCTAAAAGAACTAACATTGTGTTCATTAAAAAGCCTGCCCCCTTCCTCCCCAACGTCCGCACTAATTAATCAGTCCACCATTGCCTAATTAGCCGCACGGCGCAGGTTCCACGACACACTGGCCTCTTAGGGTCAAGCACTTTCATCTGGAGCTTGGACCGCAGCGCCATCTCTCGGTCAACGCCAATCTACTTTCATGGGAATCGTCGTGCCAGTAGGTGGAGCTACACGGAGTCGTGCGGAGTAAGAACTCAGTGGTCCGCTCGTTGACGATAATCGTAACTTGGGGTTTCGTTGTGAGACGTTGAATAAACTTTCCTATTGAGATGACGTCAGCGGAGTTTTCAGTGCGGCTGGTGATTTTTATGATGTCAGCAGCATGGATAAAGTCGTCTCCATTGCCGTCAGGTGAGTTTGTGTTGATCCTTTGTTTTAAATATTTCAAATCTTTTCAGTCAAACAAATTTTTTGTAATCACAGAAAAGAGAAATTTGATTAAAACTCTTACATTCCTAATCATTTTACATTTATAATCAAAGTCGTGTCTGTGTTGGTTATAGTTACAGCTTTTTAAAATTTTTAAATGATTTCTAAAAGAAAGAAAATCTCGCGAATTATTTTTTGCTTAAATTCATTTCATTACAATAAATGGATGAATATTGTATTAAAGACAAAAAAGCGCTGGAAAAAAATTGATTTGAGACAAATGAAATGCTCCATGTTTTTGTGTGTAATATTCTATAAATAAAATAAATGTTAATCGAGCTGTTTAAGAAAATGAGATTCCCGCCTGAATTTCCCTGGAAATGATAATTTTTTTAAATTAATTAACTCACTTCCTGCTCAGACATCGCGACCCATTAAAATCTCTTTACAAATCTTCAAAGTATATATTTAATTTCTGCTTTACCCTGCAGCTTCATGTTAAACGAGTGGCTGTGAATCAACTATCATAGATATTTTTATTGTATTATTATTATTATTATTATTAATATTATTTATTATTTATTAATTTTTTTTGGGGGGGTGGGCGTTGGGATGGGGTTTGGAGGAGGAAACAATTAAACCTAAGAACTGTATCAACAAAGTAAAAGTCACTTTTTTTTCTAAATGTTTCTATCGCAACATTCAACACACCGACCTCAGACAACATGGAAAAAGTTATCACTGCATTGTGTGCGCACGGAGCCCTGCGTGCGCCTTTGTCGTATTCAGAACCGCACCAACCATGTGAAGTCTGTTGTCTCTGAACTTGTGCTGCGCCTTGTGTTCTGTATTTACAGATGCGACGTTTTGTTGTGCTTATAGCTAACATTAAAAGGCGTTGGCTTCAACTTATTATACATGCAGGACGCAACACGAATTCTATAACATCATGTGCCTACAAACAGTGGCGTAGCTAGTTCTAGTGACTGCTGGGGATGGGTGGGGAAAGCAACCGAGACATTTTTACGCCTTCCTTCAGGAACAAAACTCTGTCCTTTATTGAAAAATCCCGCCCCCCCCCCAAACACTAAAAAATACAGTGCTACCCTTCCGACTCCCACTGCCCAAATCTGATATTTCTCCTTTGGTTCCTAATGTTTTTCTAAACAGATGTGATGAACTAACGCATACTTATAATATACAACTTTTTCGTGTGTTTTCTACTCAGAGAAGAGAGAAAATGTTCTTAAAATATCAGGTAGTTATTACTTTATAGGGATGTCTTAGTAGAAGTTTATTGCTGGATCGTTATTTGAAACAGTTTATTGCTTGATCTTTATTTGAAACAATTTATGAGTCTTTATTTATTTGTCACAGTTCATGATCACAAGCGCATGTTTATGTTTTATTAGAGGATTTAAAGGTGCTTAAGGCAGTTTGAGGGGCCGGGGGGGGGATGTTTCGATGCTACAAATGCGAAGATCACTGTAAGAGACAAGGGCTCTTTAAATGTAACGTGTGGATTAAATAATTGGAAAAAATGGTTATCACAATGTTAAAGGTTTTGGAACGACCAGGAAAAAAATCCACATTTTATTTTAAGGTGGCTATCTTCAGTAAAATATCCGACAGCAGATTTCTGCTACAAATATGTTATAAAATATTGAAATATTGATGTCTAAAATCAACACTGGGCAAAGCTCTTTATTTAATTCTTACAAAACATTTTTATGCGTTAACCTGCAATTAGGTACTTGTATAAATTACATTCGAACTTTTGTGTGTTCTTTGGTCTTTCTTTTTATCTTAATACTACATCTGCCCCTACACACTCCATTGACAAAATAAAATATAAAAAAACAACAACAACACATAAACACAAACACACATACAAACACACGCTCGCACACATAAACATGCGCATAAGCTCATACAAGTTATATAATAATTTGTATTTATTTATTTAGATTTTAATTGATTTATCTTATTTTTATTTATTTTTCTATCCCTTCTCTTGAGCAGGGGGGGGGTGTAATCAAATCATTATTAGTCTTAAAACAAAAGAAATTTACTGTTTTGATTTATTTAGTTTTAGAACTTTCAAAAGGTTAATAGAGTTTTTTCGGTCAAGTGACCAGGAGTTACTTTGTAGGCTACTAGTAATTACACTTGTTGATTCATTCTTTTTTAAAGACATGTTTCCTGAGAAGTGTCTGTCTTGTAAAAAGACAATGAATCTCTTCATATCCTGAAAGAGAATGGGTTAATTACGAAATCTTTTTTTTTCTTTTTTTTTAATTGAAACTTTTTGTCGGTGGATCCCAACTTACAAAAACAGCTTGGTTTTAGGGGGGGGGGTGAAATCAGTTTGAGAACCTTCGTATGCTTTCCTTAGCAAATGATGTTGACAAATAATGTCGTAACACACCGGAAGTGTCGGGAAGGTCAAGGTTGGTACGGTCAAATTGGGCGTTAATGAAGGAGAGATTTACAACTCAAAATAACAGATTTTGTACATCTGCCTTACATTCAAACAATCACAAAAATAAACCCTCTCTGACCGTTTCCCGTGATACTTCCCATCATTCCACATGCCTTCGTATTCTGACCTCGCTCTGACCTCGACCCTACACGAGAGAAAATTGGGTTCATTTTAATTGCTTGTACTTTAACTTATCCGGCACAACTGATGGAGTCCCGTACATTGTTGAGTTAGACCAGAGTTGCCTGCCTGGCATGTAGATAGTGGCCAACAGCACGACATACGTGTCCTCAGGTCTGACCTGTGGTCAGTCAACAGCGTATAATGTATGCCTCTGAATTAAAACAGACAGCAGGTCGGTGAAGGAAATATATTTTGAAACATGAGCTTTAAAAAAAAAGTTACTCTGACTTGTCACTTTAGTGATTGCTTGCTTAGTTAGTCTGAGTATAATGAGGGTGAATAAAACGAGGATCACCTTTTATAATGATCTTATTGTTAAGCTTTATAGTACATTTCTGCAGACTCTTTCATTCGTTCTAACTTGACTTCTAACCCATCATCAAAGACTTTTTATTTTCTTTGACACTTTTGTCGATTTCCTTTTGGCTCCCAAGCAAATAGTGGGTTAAGTGGTCAGTTAAACAAGGAAATCACTAAGTCAAGAGTTTATTTTTTCTTCCCTTGCCTTAACCGCGATCAAAGCTTTCAATGTAAACATGAAAAACTTAAGCAATCATGTTTCAAGACACACTCTGTAATTCCTTCTTCACCTTGTATGAGATTATATATAAGAGTTAACGGGTTTGAATCATCGACTCTCCCCCCCCCCAATATACCTTTTTTTTTGAGAAACACGCACCCAAACAAATCCTTTCACAGATTACAGTACAACTTGAGCCACGTGATCCCAAGAACGGTAGTTTTTGCTTAATTGTGTTGTATTTCTATCATTTATTTGTATAATTAAAACTGCTTGATGCTATTTTTAGAATTGCACTTTCTGTCTTACAGTTATTTTTTTAAAAATTGTTTCAACTTCGACCTCAATTTGCGAGCCTAGGTGATGCGACCTTGAAAATTCTTTAAAGATATCTGTAACCCAAAACTTTAAAACAAAAGTCGTTCATATGATTGGTGGACTTATATCAGGTGTTTGAATTGATATTCCAATTAACTAAACAAATTATTGGCAATGATTTATCCACTTCAACTCGTCTCTCAAGTCCAGCGCATATGGGGGAATCCTAGTCTTCCAAACATAATTTATACATGTGGAACTGAGTTCTGGTTCTTGGTGGACAGTTTTAAAGATCCAGACGTCAACGTGTCGCTCATCTCTTCCTAATTGCCGTCTTCTAGAATCTAGAGCGCACAGCTAATCTCGTCCGGACGAACAGATCGGGTCGTGATGATCTGACATCTTGGTGTTGTATTGTCGATCGTCGGTATCTGGCCCGGGATCTCGAGATGTTTCTCTCGGTAATTTAAAAGAAGAAAGGAAAATATTACAACTAGGATTTCATGACATTATATTTTAATAATTTTAGAAAAAAATAATCTTACACTTTAACAGCTATTGTTTGGTTGTTTTTTTTTAAATCGCGATGTGATACATCTTTGCTGGATTTAACTTCCACTCAAGAGTCCTGTCAGCATGCATCCCAGCCATTGGGAGCATTCACAAAGTCGCTCTTCTACAAGGCAATGGGTGGCAATAACTTAGCCATTTATAAGTCAAAGTTACCTGCCAGTAGAACATGAATTTAATACACTCTGAAAAATCCTCCTATATAATAAAAGGCAAGTTTCTGTCCGTTCTGTCCCTGTCATCTATAGCGATTGGTCCCTCAAACACATATGACTCCTACAGCCAATCATATTGAACACGTTTACGTCATTTACGCGGACGTTCAAAACGAGTTATTTTTGGTGCAGTTTTTCTTCCAAGACTTTATTTTGAGTTATGCGCGTTGGGATTTATAGCAAAAAGCTCTGTTTTTACGAGTTATTTATTTTAACTATAATGAATAGTATTTTTGACGTGATGCACATGTAATGCCGGTCGAGACGGCTGTTGGAGGGGGGTTACAACATGCCACCGAACGGTGGAGGAACGTCCTTGGACGGGCTTTGTTGCTCGTATATCATAATACACTGAAAATGTCATGTAGACAATAAAGTAAAATGTACACTCGTAAATAAAATATATAATTTCAACATATACCCCCGGTAAACTTCATAACACTAGAGCATGTAACAAACACATTCTTAACACATAACATAAATAATATAAAAGCTAAAAGCCCAAGTCACTCCCTGTTGGGAAGGATGTGGAACTCTGAGGAACGATGTACAACAGTCTATAGCAGTTGAAAAATCGTGTGTTGATTAGCACTGTAAAAATATTTATATGACGTCATTGTTTGATCTTATATTTTAAAATACAAGGTATGCATCGGTGCGCATGGTGATTATAAATTAAAGATGTAAAATACTTTGTGTACATTCCAGGAAGTTTAATATTTCGTATTTATCAAACAAGGATAAGTTACTTGGGCTTTTGACAAAAAACAAAGTGGGCGCCGTAAGCACCCTACAACCCTACAATATTTCGTATTTAACAAAAAAGGACAAGTTAGTTGGGCTTTTGAAAAAGGTTGGCGCCATAGGCGCCCTTAAAAATTGGTCGCCGCAGGCGCCACGGCGCCCTGGCACAATCTAGTATTATTATAGACTACCAATCGGAAAATGCTATGTAAGTAGACTATAATGTAACCAAAACACATGTGCATTAAAGTACATAAAAGGGACATAGACTACACGCACTACGAGACAATGCTGTCAATGTGCAGGTATGGCCACAAACTTAAAACAACATGGTTACAATGCTGTCAATGTGCAGGTATAGCCATAAACTTAAAACAACATGGTTACAATGCTGTCAATGTGCAGGTATGGCAACAAACTTAAAACAACATGGTTACAATGCTGTCAATGTGCAGGTATGGCAACAAACTTAAAACAACATGGTTACAATGCTGTCAATGTGCAGGTATGGCAACAAACTTAAAACAACATGGTTACAATGCTGTCAATGTGCAGGTATAGCCATAAACTTAAAACAACATGGTTATAATGCTGTCAATGTGAGGTATAGCCATAAACTTAAAACAACATGGTTATAATGCTGTCAATGTGCAGGTATAGCCATAAACTTAAAACAACATGGTTGTAATGCTGTCAATGTGCAGGTATGGCAACAAACTTAAAAAAACATGGTTATAATGCTGTCAATGTGCAGGTATGGCAACAAACTTATAACAACATGGTTATAATGCTGTCAATGTGCAGGTATGGCCATAAACTTAAAACAACATGGTTATAATGCTGTCAATGTGCAGGTATGGCAACAAACTTAAAACAACATGGTTATAATGCTGTCAATGTGCAGGTATGGCCATAAACTTAAAACAACATGGTTATAATGCTGTCAATGTGCAGGTATAGCCATAAACTTAAAACAACATGGTTATAATGCTGTCAATGTGCAGGTATGGCCATAAACTTAAAACAACATGGTTATAGGGTTGAAGTTATACGGGGCAGATCTCTTTAAATAATATACGACATGTTTATGACCAGCGTACTGTCCTGTGACGGACTATAATAGTTTGAGAAGCCGTATAACCACGCGATTTATAACTTGAAGACCCGAATATGCTATCATCCGTTAAAAAATAAGCATACTGGGATGTCAGGTTACATGTTAAAAGAATCTCGGTCTATATGGGAGCAAATCCAATCTATAGACAAAAACACAGATGGGTAAAATGCGACCAAGTTTTGCAAGGATGGATAAGGTGGAGAAGGACCTACCGAATCTACAGTGCCGAGGCACCACTGAGTCAAGGTCACTCTGTACCTTGGTCCGCTGTAACAAAGTCACCCTGCTGGATGTACCAAGATCCTCCTACGGGCTGTACCATGGTCTCACTGCTGGCTGTACCAAGGTCCCACTGCTTGATGTACCAAGGTCCCACTGCTGGCTGTACCAAGGTCCCACTGCTGGCTGTACAAAGGTCCCACTGCTGGCTGTACAAAGGTCCAACTGCTGGCTGTACCAAGGTCCCACTGCTGGCTGTACCAAGGTCCCACTGCTGGCTGTACCAAGGTCCCACTGCTGGCTGTACCAATGTCCCACTCCTGGCTGTACCAAGGTCCCACTCCTGGCTGTACCAAGGTCCCACTCCTGGCTGTACTAAGGTCCCCCTACTGGCTGTACCAAGGTTTCACTGCTTGGTGTACCAAGATCCCACTGCTGCCTGTACCAAACAGCTTCTGTTGGCCTGCACCAAAGCCTTTCTGTTGGATGTTCCAATGCTCCTAGGTTGAATGTGGTTTGGCGGTGCAAGGGCCCCGCTCGGGTTTACGATTTTGTGATCATTTTACAGATAAGCTCATGTTACAGAGCGCTAACTAAATTTAAAAAAAAATCATACCCATTTTTAAAATAAACTGAAAGCGAAGTTCTTGCTCAAACAAACATCCAAACCACAACATGGGCAAAACTCTATCCTGGATGCCGATGCCATTTCTTTTTTTTTAATTTAAAAGAAGACGCCAATTTTTTTCTCGTGTCGTAAACATAACACTTAGAACCTGGAGATCACCTTCGACCCCCCGTCCATCCTCTCCCAGGCAGTGTAGAAACGTGG
Source organism: Ampullaceana balthica (assembly GCA_944989445.1). NCBI lineage: Eukaryota > Metazoa > Mollusca > Gastropoda > Lymnaeidae > Ampullaceana > Ampullaceana balthica. The sequence continues at coordinate 588,312 of CALYLW010000731.1, read as the reverse complement.
CCATAAATCCACTTCTCTTGCACATTATCTCAGTCTCCGTGATTTCTCTCACTGACAGAACAATGGCGGCTCTATTAAAACAAGGCACTTGCCTGTCACTGCAGCCCTTTATGTTAACCCTTTCCTCCTATCTCATCAAGTCCGTTTCGGGGTTTCCCTATCTCACGACGTCATAGTTTGATGGCGCTCCCTTTGGTTATGAGAAAGAGCAAACCCCACATACATCCATCGGAGCTTATGCCTATGCCCTTTAAAACTAGATTAATTTTTTTTATAAGGGTAATTTTGTGAAACAACCGCTTCGTTGCTGGTCCAATAATGTTTATCGCCACATTTTTCAATGCGGTAGAGCAGTAATATGGCTGAGAGGTGTGAGATTTATTGTGTGTGTGTGTGTGTTTTTTTGTTTTTTGTTTTTTTTAAGGGGAAGAACACAGACGCCTAAGTTACAGAATACTGCATGTTGTTAATGTCATATAGAATTCTTGCTACAAAAAGTTGATCAGGTTATGGAAATCCACCTAGATCTGGTACGAAACTTTCTGGGACACACAAACGATTTGTGAAAACGTGTTTTATTTGTTTATTATTTTATCTGCAGGGGTTTCGTTATATGAGTTTCACAGTATGACAAGAAAGCCAAACAACACAAATATAATTTAAATGGCTTAACTTTTGCACAACCTAAATGTATACTTACATAAAAGAATAAGACAGAGCACAAAAGCTAACGGAAACAGTGTGCACGAGAACGAAAAGAAGTTGGATGAAATTGTATGCTAGCTTTTATTTTTTGTGTGTATGAAAGTGTATGTGTGTGTGTCAGTGGCGGATTTAGGTTTGTCTTCGTGGGGGGGCGAGGAGAATTTCAAGGGGCGCCAAAAAAAATAATTTATTCATGCACTTAGTGCAAATATTTATAGGTGCTGAAATAAAATTCATTTGTCTAAATTGCTGGTTCTGCAATGAAGATTAGAAATTTGATATGAGATTTACTATTTTTGCTATATTTTATGTTAAAAAAACTTTTCTGCTCACTTTAAATGTGAGATTTACTTTAATAAGTTTTCACCTTAACAGACTGCATCAGTCTCAAATATGAAATCTAAAATGTGTTGTTTATGTTACATACATTTTCAGAGTTTCCCTATGGCAACTTGCTAGATAAAAAGAAACATATCATCTAGTCTTACGTAGATATGGTTAATCAATTGAATTTATGAAAATGGTAGTTAATTTGGGAGCTGTTATTTGTGACGAAATCTAAATTTCTCATAATCCTTTGTGTTCACTTTCAATTGCTGAATATCCTAGCAGACTTTAACATAGAAAACTCAACAGAATAAGTTTATAGTCTTTGTGCTAAATAAAACTTCTAAAATGTTTTGATAATGAGGTATAATTTTATTAAATTTTTTATAGGCCTCCAATAGTTTGTTGTACTATCTGCAAGATGTCTCATCAGTTTGTTCAGCTTGCCATAAATAGCACTGACAGTAACTCAAACAAATAACTAAGTGTTAAATAATAAATGCTGTGTTGATCATTCAAAGTACATTACATGTATTTAATATTATTTTTGTTTACATCAAATTATTGCAATGAATCTCTTCAATATACAAACAATTGCTTTATATTCAGGAGAGTATTAGGTCACAAATGCAAATAAAATATAATGTATTTTAAAAAAATGTTAATCATTAATAAAAGGCCTAAGTAATTAAAGAAATCATTTATCATATACGTATTATATGCATATATCATATGTAGGATAAAAAGATTACAGTAAATTATGAACTTAGTTCCAAAGAGAACAACTTATTTTTACTAACAAAATTTTTATAGTTTCTGTTTTTAGTTCTTGTAATAGTTTTCTATCTGAAAGAATGAAATGAGAATTTTATCTGACAAAATAGTTCAGTTTAAGTCCAGGTAATCTGATGCTACGAATAATGAAAAACACAGAGATTTTGGTTGAGTGGATTGGTCAGGATTAGTAACACATACACAAAGAGTGCCAATAATATTATACTTATAAATAAACTAAACAAACTTATTTTTTCCAACTTCGATCAACTGTTTTGCAAAGGCGTTGCAAGTAGTTTGATAACATGAAGATAACTTTTGTACAAATAGCATCAGAAAAACAAAAGAATATTTTGTTATTAAAACAGATAGTCCCATAGCTTCTGCTCTGACACTTCCTTTCTATTCTGTTGATTCCCCTGAATCAAGTGTGGCTAGAATAGCAGAGAATGATCCAACAACTGCATGAACTGCATACTTACGGCTTGCACATCTTGTATCAGAAATTCGTTTCAGAGTATCTACTGTTGATTCATATTGAGATTTCTTTTATTCTTTAAGAGTATGTAGACGTGGTAAACTAGACGTAAGGAATGCATACAACCTTAAATCTGCGCCAAAAAACAACTGTATACCACTGTTTACAGACATTGCCTCGATAGTAACCAAATTCAAAACATGGGCACAATAATTGGGTGAAAGTTTCTTTATCTGAGTTTAAAGGCCACTCTTAATTCCAGAGTATGCCTGTCCTCGACAGAGTGTGAAATCAATGTTTCACATTTTTATTTCCGTTAAAATCTTCTCAGCAAATGCGGGAGCATTTTTTATTTACGAGGGCGCTTATGAGGTTTTACATATGCATTTCACTCATTCTCTCACTTATAGATCTCTCTTTAACTTTTATACCAAAAACCCGCCCCAAGTTTTTAGTCATATTAAATCAAAGTACATGAACTTGAATTTATAAGTTTTAATTTATTTTCTTCTTTTTAGTACACTTATAAAAACGTGGTTTTTGAAAATCTTTTTTTACCTTTATTTATTTTTATTGTGGCTTTAACGTGGGCTAGATGCCACGCCCCTCAGCTTGTGAGACTAGCGCACTATTCGTTATCCAGCCGCTGTTTACCAAAGTATAAAAGCCTATAAATCTTTCCACAACATGTCCTGATTTTAAAACTGAATGTAAAGAAACTGACATCTGATCAATTCTAGATATATCAATGGTTGATTCAATAATTAAAGAAAATAATTGTGCAGACTTAACTACATTATCAATTGTCGCCGATAATTCAGATGCGAGTGATTGATTTAAACCAGATATTACCGTTTCATCATTTGATATACAATATTTAGCAAGCAGTTTGGTGTTGATTACAAGTTTCGTGTTTAGAAATATTTTTTTCTGCTCTAGTGACACCTTTTTGGTGTTCATCGAGGGCGTCTTTAGGGGGGGCGCCATTTTATACCCAACAGGGGCGCGGGGGGGGCAAGCCGCCCCCCCTGCCCTATAGCTGAATCCGCCACTGGTGTGTGTGTGTTTTAATAATTCATCTAATTTAGCTTGACCACTGTAAAAAAAGGAAGTAAAAACATAATGTACTTGCTCATAAGAAGATTGTCAAATAAAGGACCAATACACAAAGACGCCTGTGAAATGTCCCTTTTAGATCTAAGCACCCTATTCCGTAACCAAGGAGTCCCCTCATCTGCATCGTCTTGTCCCTGCTCTGTATAATTTCATTCGAAAGTTTACTACTTTCCCCGCAGCCTCACTTCATAGATTTTTTTTTAATGTGTTGGAAGCTTTCTGCACTTACCCTACTCCCCCCCCCTTTCGTAGCTTATTCGGCGATACACGTGTATATATTATTTATAAGTCGTTTTGGCCATTTGCGGGAAACAAAAAGCTGCGTGTTGGGTAGTGACGCGCTTCCCGAAGATGGACAAGGGAGATAACGTGTCAGGTTTTGCTAACAAGCGGCAGTTGTAGCTGAATTATCATTATTTCCTGGAAAAAAGAAAGAAAAAAGTTTCATTTAAAAAAAATAATATACCATATCATTTTTTTGTACCTCCTTGACGCATTCACTGTTTTTAGACAGCAGAGCTGATTATCACAGCCATAAACTTAGTCATATGTTTGGGGAATTCATGTGTTCCTCAGAGATAGAGACTTACAATTTTTTAAAAGAAAAACGAAATGCCCCTTTACTATCTCTAGGAATCTGTATCTGTATTTGACATCAACCAATCCCTTACATTGTAATCTTCCAGGGGCGGAACAAAGGTTACAAAGGATGGTCTCGATACGCCATTGCGGAGGATTTAATTCGTCATTTTAGAAGATTAGTTTTTAAAAAAAATGTGAACTAAGAAATTCATCTAAAATTAAAATCAAATAAAAATAGAAAAACTGTATGGCAGTGGTGGCAGATACTTTAAACGTTAACCATGAATAATGACAGGGGTAACCAGTGAGGCAACGTGGTTGTAGTGGTTGTAGTGGTTGGGATGTGATTGGTCGCTGGTGTAGTAATGACAGTAGTAATGACAGTAGTAATGACAGTAGTAATGACAGTAGTAATGACAGTAGTAATGACAGTAGTAATGATAGTAGTAATGATAGTAGTAATGACAGTAGTAATGATAGTAGTAATGATAGTAGTAATGACAGTTGTAATATTAGTAGTAATGATAGTAGTAATGACAGTAGTAATGATAGTAGTAATGATAGTAGTAATGACAGTTGTAATGATAGTAGTAATGATAGTAGTAATGATAGTAGTAATGATAGTAGTAATGACAGTAGTAATGACAGTAGTAATGACTGTAGTAATGACAGTAGTAATGATAGTAGTAATGACAGTAGTAATGACAGTAGTAATGATAGTAGTAATGACAGTTGTAATGATAGTAGTAATGACAGTAGTAATGACAGTAGTAATGACAGTAGTAATGACAGTAGTAATGATAGTAGTAATGATAGTAGTAATGATAGTAGCAATGATAGTAGTAATGATAGTAGTAATGACAGTAGTAATGACAGTAGTAATGACAGTTGTAATGATAGTAGTAATGATAGTAGTAATGATAGTAGTAATGATAGTAGTAATGATAGTAGTAATGACAGTAGTAATGATAGTAGTAATGACAGTTGTAATGATAGTAGTAATGACAGAAGTAATGATAGTAGTAATGATAGTAGTAATGATAGTAGTAATGATAGTAGTAATGATAGTAGCAATGATAGTAGTAATGACAGTAGTAATGATAGTAGTAATGATAGTAGCAATGATAGTAGTAATGACAGTAGTAATGATAGTAGTAATGATAGTAGTAAATGATAGTAGTAATGATAGTAGTAATGATAGTAGTAATGATAGTAGAATTGAGTGTAGTTAATATAGTAGTAATGATAGTAGTAATAATAGTAGTAATGACAGTAGTAATGATAGTAGTAATGATAGTAGTAATGACAGTAGTAATAACAGTAATAATGACAGTAGTAATAACAGTAGTAATGACAGTAGTAATAACAGTAGTAATGACAGTAGTAATGACAGTAGTAATGACAGTAGTAATGACAGTAGTAATGACAGTAGTAATGATAGTAGTAATGATAGTAGTGGTAGCGAGGGTGCTGGATGTTGTGATGGTATTTAATGGTGGTTGTTGGGTGTTTGAATGCTGTCATTATTTTTTTAGTTTATCATGTTCATGGAGCAGTGGTCAGGCATTTCCAAGTCAGCAGAAACGTATAACAGTGGCCAGGTCAAAGGTGATATCTCGGGTATTCAGGATTTCTGTATGTGTATATTTGGGTAGTTTTATTTTTTTAAAAAAAGATTTAATGATTTATTTTTAAAAAGTATTTCATTTTTAATGGTGATTTTATTGTAACAATAAGTCATAATATTTCAAAGAAAGTATAAAAAAGCATTTTACAGTTTTAACAGAGATTTACTTTTTTTTAGGGTTTGTTATCGATTAATTTAAATTTAATCGTTAACTTTTGAAAAATTATCGATTAATTAATCGATAATTTCGATTAAAACCAAAAATAGAAATTTATGACGTCATTAAACTGAACATTTCTCACGGACATTGAAAATTAAGAATATTTTGAACTAAATTTCATGACAATGTGTTGATACTTGATTTGTGCTGAAGGTGGTACGTCAGCGATGTATTTGACCCTTTAAAAGAGAATTGTTTATGGCAGTGGACACAGTAAACGTTTTCACCATCTTCGACTTTGCCATCCGCAGTTAGCTTAAAAACAACATATTTGCTCAACTTTCTAGTTATATGTTTAAATTTAACTGCGCTGATGCTGTCAGCAGGGCCGTCTTAACGCATAGGCCCGTTGGGCATTTGCCCGGGGGCCCACGAGCATATGGGCCCCATGGGAATATGTTTATTTATATATATTATGTATATTCATTTTTTATTCCTGCGGGGAAGGGCCCCACACTATTTCTTTGCCCGGGGGCCCAAAATGGTGTAAAGACGGCTCTGGCTGTCAGCCATTTTTTAGTTGACGTCTGCCGGTCAACATAAATTAATAAAATAAATTTTAATATTACGCGGGAGATGTTTGTACGTAAAAAAATATATATAAATTATTATTAATTATTAATAATTTATTATTTATTACTAAAATTTTTTAAAAAAATATTATAAATATTTTCTTAAATTTTAATCGAATTTTTATCGATTAAAATTATTTTAATCGATATTTAATCGATACAATTTTTAACGATTTAATCGAGAAATTAATCGATAATTTCCGCAACCCTACTTTATTTACTTTGCTTTGGATCGGAAATTCCCGCTCCTTGACTATATAATATCATCAATATGCATAAGTCATTATACATAATTTGCTATGTATATTTCCCGTCCGTCCGTCCGTCCGTTCGTAATGCTAATAATTTTAGAAAGCAGCGCAACGTTTAAAAAAAAGCCTTGAAAAAAAATTACTGCACCAAAAATAACACTTTTTGAACGTCCACATAAAATTGTTCAATATGGAAATAAATGAATTTTAAAAAAATAAATAAAAGTTCTGTATTACATTATCTTTTATTCTGATGTGTATTTTTTCAAATTAATAGATTTCAGCTGAAATATATTTAATTTGAAAACTTCCGTTATTTTTGACGGGTAATACACTAGTATAAAAAATATATCATTATTAAATAAAATGTGCTGTTCGGATTAACCACCACCCCTATCCCACATCTCTTACACATATTTAGAACCCAAGGAAATTCAATAATAATCGCGTATGCAACAGAGAATACATTTATATTCAAATGTGTATATCAAAATGCGAAATCATTCTTTTTTTAAAAAAAGCGTGTATTTTTATTTTTAAAAATATGAAATGAAGGACATTATAAGAAACACACCACCTTATTTAAACATTGCGGACGGTATTCTCATCTCTGTTCTTATCTCTCAGAAATAATCATTTTTTTATACAGCCCAACAAAACTACGCCATGTCAGATGAATACGTGCGGGTGGAGACATTTGGGTGGGGTGTAGGATTGGGGTGGGGGAGGGGGCAGTTCGTACATCGAGTGGTGGTGGACTGGCACGAAGTAGCGGAGTGGGTTAGGGTGGGGTGGGGGGGGAGGGGCGGGTGGGTGAAGTTAACCCCGGTGTGGGAGACTTACAACCTACTTATCTTGTTTTTACATCGCGAAAACCCATAACGGAGCCATTAGTTAAGGAAACGGAGATGGAATTTATTAAAAAGTAGGAAGAGGATAAAGATGAAAAGAAAAATCTAACCAAAAAAAAACACAACAAAACATCATCATCATCTTGAGATGATGTTCGGTTTGTGTCTTGAGGAGTTCCAGCATTCCTGGCACGGGGGTCAATGGTTGTTTATTGTGGTCTGTGTCACGTAGGCCAGGACTGCGGGTTGTTGACACAAGACGTAGGTGGCAGATAGCGATTCAATTACAGGATGCAAACAACCGCCGATCACATACCAGGGCAACCAAGCGGGACCAGGCTAGACACAAACTGTATTATCAGCCGCTTTAGTTTTTCTTTCCTATTATATACATTCATAAATACATACACCCATGTGTATATATATATATATATATATATATATATATATTATATATATATATATATATATATATATGTATATATATATATATTGACGCGGGAAGGTTGGATTCCACCCTTGGTGGCGTGCATTTTACTTTTATTGGCCTTTTTGGTCAATCAAATAATATTTTTGGTATGAAAAAATTGCTAAATTATGGACCCACTTAAGGCAGTACTAACACAAGCTACACCACCTTCCTGTCGCCTCAGTGGTGTAGCTAAAATAATTTCTGCCCCGGTTATGAGTCAACATTTTTGCTGCCCTATTGTAAAAATTTGCCACCGTTTAAAGAAAAGTATGCCCCGAAACAATAACCGATCCCCTTTTCTGTAAGCTATAGCAACATCCGTTCTCCTTTTAATCAGCTTGCGAACAATAACAAGCCCCTATTTATAAGCTTGCGATCTTTACACCTTTAAAAACATAATTTATTTTTCTATTATAATTATATATAAATTTATTTACGGCAAGTGGCGCGCATTTTTCATAATTTAATATTTTAAAGTCTTTAGGTCCTTTCACTTGCACTGCACCAGCATTCAGCATATGATTTTAGCACGCTGCTGCACCACTGCAATTCTTTCATAATGTTATTTTTTTAAAAATTGTTCAAAAAAATATTTAATCTGGAAACGTTGCTACTATCTATGTCGACCTATCTGGTTACACAGATAAATATGTGGTGTAAAGTTAAAGGTCAAAATTTTACAATTTTTAAAAATTTCCTGTCAAGACGCGTGAAATAAAATACTTCGGTTGGGAAAACTGTCTTGAGCACGTAAGCCACCGAATGACATCCGTGACCACGTGACGTGCAAGTTGGTGCAAAATTTTATGAGCACTACACGCGCTCCTTTAGTGAACGCGCCGAGTGCGCAAGAACTGTGTGGGCGACTTGATGTATTTGGGAGGTATACAAAGTTTGGGCAGCATGTGATCACGATTCAAAAAAATTATATTTAAAAAAAAATGTAAGGTATGATGCATTGGTGGTGAATAAATTTTAACAGAAGCCAAAGTTAGTTTAATATCATTTAAGAATTTATATTGCCGATTTTTCATCCCAAGGTTTATTTACAATATTTCATAAGAATTTTAAAATTTTAAATGACATTACTTCTTCTTCTTTTATTCTTTAAGTGCTCACAATCAATGTGTTATTATTCAGAAGAAATTTATGCTCTTGTTATCGCGCAGTTACAAAAATATAGAAATGATATTTCAAAACTGCAAATATAATTTTAAAATAAATAAATATGCGTGATTTATAAAATCGTTTATATAACATGTCAACCAGTTTCTTCTTTTCTTTTTTTTAATATCTTTTTAAAAACTTTGTTTTAAATTTGCTAAAGTGAAACTCTTCTTATTGTAGATCTAAAGATTAACTAAAGATCCAGCCTCATCATCAAAACTAGAGCAATTCATCGTCACCAAAATGCCAGTATTTTGGCACGACTGATTGTGAATAATTTGTTATTTTTAACAGCGTTAAGATCTCAAAATGGATACCAGATGGCGCGCTCGGGAAAATTGATGGCGCGTTAAGTTAAACTTCAGATATAAATACTAGGAACCTGTGATAATGGAGTGCTTCTTTGCTACTTTCAATCTTTCGGGAAATGAAGAGTGAATATGTCTAATGTTCTCAAGTTTCACATCTGCTTTTAAAAAAAAATATTTTATAGCATGGACTTCTTCTTAGGCCCAACACCTCAGAACAGGGGTTACATGCCTCCCCACCCCCACCCCCCACGACGCATCAAGACGTGGACATAAATTCCCCACGTTCGACTTGCCCTTTGCCTTGAAGAGGGAAAAGCAAATAAATCGTCGTTTAACTAAATTAATTTAAGTAGTTCGTCCAATTGAATTTACGTGTTAAAAAATAATAATAACAAAACGAAGGCACCCTCAAACAATGTTTTTCCTTACTAAAAATTGATTTTCATTTTAAACTAAACTGCATCTTATATCCCCCTCTCTATATATAGTTACACTAAAATCTGATGTAGTTTGATGTGATGAATATCAAAGGGGATTCACGGGTGTAAATTTACCCCAAAACAGAAGATACTTTCCCTCCAAGACTTAGTATAGACTATAGACAAAAATTTTTTTATAAAGTTTAAGTCAGTTAGCTAGACTTAAAAGCATAATAAATTTAAATAGCATTTTTTTTTGTCGTTGATGCTTAATGTTAAACGCAATAAGAATCTTTCTGAACTATATTAGAAGAATGATTTAAAATTGTAGGCAGAGCTTGATGTATGTATAGTATATTAAATTTATTTTTCATTAAATGATTGAATATTATCGTCTCGAAGCTTGGCGTGCTTTTCCGATGACCACGATATTGGGTTATAGTCATAGGTTATTGGACCAATGTAATAGACCAGTATAATTGGACCAGTGTATTGGACCAGTGTTTTGGACCAGTGTTTTGGAAAGGGTACTCGAGATCTCCATGATAGGGTTGAAATTTTAGGAACACTTTTTTTCGAATAACTTGTGTCAGTCGCCTATTTTAATTTTTTAACATACTTCTATGTACAAAAAAAACCGAAAAAGAACACGTATCAAGGGCAGTACACATTTACAAATTTCCATCAAAACTTAGTCTTGTCACAACTTTCAAAATCTTTATACATTATAGCTAAAAATAAATTATGAGTTCGCCAAATAAAATAGTGCGTGACGGAATTGTGACGCAATTTTCCACAGTTATATAACAAATTTTGATCAAATTTGATGTGCGTACCGCCCTTGAGATTCACCACGTCTCAAACTGATAACATGGAGATTGGAGAGTATGTTGGATAGGCCAAGAGAAAATGATGTAAAAACTTACTGAGCTGCAGTTAAATCTCATGACAAATAAACAAACAAACAGAGTAAAATATCTCCCTTCTGTTGACCAAACTATATTTGTAACTATCGACGGAAAACACAATGAAGAATCGAAAAAGATATTTCAAAATACTATGAAAATGCGACAAGCTATAACATATCACAGATAATTAAATGAAGTGTGTAATTGTATGTAATTTTATTTATCCGAGCATAGTCAGCAGTTCTGTGTATTTTCAACGACGAACTCGAAAAAGATTGCCACAACCTATTTGACGAAGTAACAGGAACAGTTCCGGAATGAAACGTTTCTCAGGAATATGTACGGTCCGGTAAAGGAAGATTTTGGTCGGACAATCCGTACAAACCAGGACATGGCTGTATCTTTGACGATTATTAATCGCCATAAAAAGGCCGACTAAGCTGGTTAGTTAATTTGAAAGAATGCCGGACTGTAGAGCAGGCAAAGTAATTACATACAGAAATCTAGAGGAAGACGTGCCGATCAAGACTAAAGCGGATTAAATATTTGAAGAAGGACTTTCATGGGGAGGGTCTGAGTGTGCGCATGGGGTGGAATGGAAGAATGTGGTTCAGCAGACGAGGGCCCCACGTGGGCTGTAGCGCCACTGATGACGATGATAACTTCCGACAGCTCAATCAGAAAGAAAGACGCTGTGACCCAAAGAGACTTTACGCAGAACAATAGAAGAGATTATCTGAAATAAAAAGCTCAACCTGCGGAACGCTCCCACGGAGCCAAAAACATAGATTTAAAAAGCGACACCTTGGCCCTTGTCTACGGGGCCAGTTGCAGACAAGGGCTGTAAGAATAAATGAATGAACGCTTAAACCACCAAAAAATATTTTTTGGTCTAAAAATCTGATTATTTAACACTGACAGCTCGGGCAGTTAAGCGCACCAATCCATTACTTCTATCTGACGGTGGGAGCAAATCCTAACTAGGTCTGGCACGTATAGCACCGGTGCGCGCTATCGCACCGCGTCAAAACCTGGACCCTACTCTCTTAAGGGCGCAACGACGGTAACCTCCCTGGTTTATCAGAATAATCACAACTTAGGATTGTCTTCTACGGTGGTTTGCCCCCCACCCCCACCATCCCCACACCGAGAATCCACAAATAACACCACCCTGCCCCCTGTAATGACTTTTTTTAGACCCCCGTGGTAGGCTGTCATTTTTAATGCGCCCCTTGTTGTCGGGTAATCTCTTAGGCCTCCGACTTGGACGGTTTTATAGGAATAGTTTAATTTGTTTTTGCATTTAAATGCGAGATATGACAAGTTCGTGAATAACTCCCAGATACGGTATTATCCACTTAAACTCGCTACTTGAGAAAACCCACTCGAAAATTATTGCTGGGGAAAATAAAACCAACTTTTAATCAACTCCAATGGATCTATTCTAATTTATAGTCATTCTCTTTTTAACCTACATCCTAGGTTGATGGGCGAAACGCATGTACTACTAGGACAACTTCCGGATATAACAGGCCAACTTTATGTGCACATGGAGGCCAATATCCTGTAGTAATAGCCAGTCTTTCAATAATAATAGCCAGTCTTTCTGTATTGATAGCCAGTCCTCCTGTAGTAATAACTAATCTTTCTCAAAATAATAGCCATGAGTTTTTCTGTAGTAATAGCCAGTCTTCTTGTAGTAATAGCCAGTCTTCCTGTAGTAAAGCCAATCTTCCTGTAGTAATAGCCAGTCTTCTTGTAGTAATAGCCAGTCTTCTTGTAGTAATAGTCAGTCTTCTTGTAGTAACAGCCAGTCTTCTTGTAGTAATAGTATAGTCTTCCTGTAGAAAAGCCAATCTTCCCGTGGTGCTAACAAGTGTTCCTGTTATAATAGCCAATCTTCATGTAGTAATAGCCAGTGTTCCTGTATTATTAATATAGCTAAATCTCCCGTTAGCACAGATCAACGGCTATTAACCATTTATGTCTTGTTAAATCTTCCACACCCTTATTATCTCTGATACTTTTGGCGTATGAGATTATTGCTATCCACCTAATTCCATTATTTTTTGCATGGAATTTTGTTGTTGTCTTGATCTCACTTCTATCCCCCCCCCCACACACACACATTTTCCACGATATACTCAGGTATTGTCCAGAGTACACACTCGTTCACTGAAAGAAGGAAGCGTCACGCCTACAGGACCACCCCTTGTAACACTCATCCCTCTATCACTGCCCAAATACACCCACTGACAATTTTTAATTCAAACGTTCACGATTTGTAAACATGAACGGAAAAAAAAAGGACAAGTTATAAATATTATAAAAACAAATAAAAGAAAAGAAATATAAAAACAACAACAACAACAACACCCATGCCAATTAAGAAAGCCACACTAAACCCCCAAAGCGTCGTAATATCTTATTACGTTATATTACTATTTCTAGACATGACATGGTAAATAAACAAACCCGCAAAAACAAAGTTTTTGACTATAAATCCCTTATATATGAGACATAACTAACAGTATTGATTATTTTCAAACATCTACAGACTGACACCGAGTGATGTCCCTTGTCTTTAATAAATGGGGGGTGGGATCTGAGGGGGTGTCGGCACGACGGTCGGCGTCAACACGACGGTCGGCGTCAACTCAAACTCACGTGGAAGTGGAAGAAAAAAACAATAATAAAACAAACCCGTAAAAACAAAGTTTTTGACTATAAATCCCTTATAAATGAGACATAACTAACAGTATTGATTATTTTCAAACATTTACAGACTGAATCTGTCTTAACTCAAGTTTGCTTCATAATCCTAGGGGGGAGGGGTGGGTGGGAGGGGGAGAGGGGAAAAGTCTGGTCACTGATTCGCTTGACCGAGCTCAGAGTGACACGTAAAATGTAAACAAAAGCGCCCCGTCGCTTCTTTGGGTCGCCTCAATGCGTCAGCTCAAAATTTCACGTGGGAAAAAAACAATAACAAACCGTGAATTTTAATTACATACCTCATATAAGGATAAACTAAAAATGCATTAATTTAATTACGGTACGTTCGATCGATCTGAAATTTTGATACGATGCATTGTTGGGTCAGACGGGTCAGTGTGCCAAATTTCAGCTCGATCGGATCACGGGAAGTGGGTCATTTTTTACTTCTAATTTTCCGCCCGCCCAAGACAGACAGAGAGAGAGACAGAGACGCCGGTGAAGTTAATATAAGGGATTTAACAAACAGTGAATTTGAATTACATACCTCATATAAGGATAAACTAAAATTGCATTAATTTAATTACGGTACGATCGATCGATCTGAAATTTTGATACGATGCATTGTTAGGTGAGTCGGGTCCGTGTGCCAAATTTCAGCTCGATCGAATCACTGGAAGTGGGTCATTTTCGACTTTTTCTTTTTCCGCCCGCCCAGCCCATGAGATGATGAGAGAGATGATGAGATGACGACAGATAGACAGAGACGGCCGCGAAGTTAATATAAGGGATTTAAAAATAAAATTAATATAAATGTAGAAGAAATACGTTTGGAAAATTATATTTTAATGAAGTTGTCTTTTTAGAGTCCACTACAGTAGATTTTCGCCATGATAGGACAAGGCCTGTATATTTCGGCGTAAACGTAAAATCCAATTGAAATGTCTTCATATTCTTTTAGACATTGTTTAAAGGAAGTTTGTATGTCGTGCGCTTAATATCGTCGTAAATATATATCCATCAACCACGACCCATCCATAAACAACACGGCGGTGATTTACATTTTATTGACTCGTAAGTTGCCTAGACAGGTCCCGTGCGCCTGAACTTCCTTGTGCCCGACTGCCATTTCCCATGATCTCACCGGAAGTACCATCGCTGTCCTCGTCACCGGCTCGTCTGCTTCAGATAAGCTGGCTCGTCGGTGAGCCAGTTCGACAAGACGCGGCTTGTCCGACAATTTAGGAAGACCTCAGTCTCCGGGTGGGAAAACTCCTATCTGGCCAGTTGGGTGAAGGCGTGAGATCTAGTGGCCAGATTTTGTGGCCGGCTGATGTTAAGCCAACAAACATGAATAAACAGAGAGGTGACGGGGCGCGCGCTTTCAGAGGCGCGCATTGAGTAATCAGGGCGCCGTGGCTATTTTTGTGTGTGGTGGAGGGGGCGCCGGGGCTTATCTGATGGCGATAACACGGTAATTTACTTTCCCTCTCTTGGTCATGGCGTGTTTTTTTCTGCCGTAGGCCCCCTACGTTTTAGTTGTCTGGTTGAATAATACTTTAACGGTAGTGAATTTGGCAAGTGGTCTCACTACGTTTTAGTTTTTGGTTAAGTAATGCTTTACAGTAGTTATATTAGCATGCTTAGTGCTAAGATGTTGTTTTATGTTTAGGTATAAAAGAATATACATTATTTGAATTCTGTTGGCTGCGTTGTGGAGATGTCAGAAACTCCGAATTTTCAATAGAGAAAATAAAATATTTCCAGCCACGTTATGTCCTTGAAGAAATGCCCAGAAATAAGCCCCATGACCTAGTGATGACATGCGTCAATTGTCTTTTGACAACTATTGGCGTAACACTAAAGCACCAGAGTTTAAGTCTTCGATGTATAAAAAGTACTCCTGTCAGACCAGATTTCTATAGGAAATTATAGAAATTATTCATGTATGCCAGATGGGTTACTGGATGCGTTTGAAAGTCTTTGTACATAACCCGATAGGTAATTGTAAACATAAATATTATACTTGTCTGACCCGATGAGGAATCTGAAATTATAGAAAGTCTTCGTGTGTGACCAGATGGCTATTAAGAAAACTTGAAATGGTGTGCAAAATATTTTGTTGAGTACAACGGGGTTTGAGAGCGGGAATTGTTTAGTACAACGAGGTTTGAGACCGGGAATTGTTGAGTACAACGTGGTTTGAGACCGGGAATTGTTGAGTACAACGAGGTTTGAGACCGGGAATTGTTGAGTACAACGTGGTTTGAGACCGGGAATTGTTGAGTACAACGAGGTTTGAGACCAGGAATTGTTGAGTACAACGTGGTTTGAGACCAGGGATTCTAAGCCCCATTTTCATAAGTGAACCTTTCATGATTTCAAAACATGTCCAGCTTCCCACGATAAAAAAGCGAATAAAAAAGAAAATAAACCTGATTTTCTTGATTTCCTACTTAACCGCATGGCACTGCCTTCCATACTCCCAAGGGCCCAGGCAGCAATGGCTAAGAACTGCCGTTTTAAACCTGGCTTTAATCAATCTATACAAAATGAATTTGGAGTTAAAAGCAACGCCTCCAGATGCGTCACACGGCTATATGGGGAATCAAGGGAGATAACATAAAGGAATTGTCTTGAGCAATAACAGAGAAATGTGGAGCAGCTCTCAATTTACCTCAAAGCCCTCGTATTCGTGATCCTATATACCACAGACACAAAAGTTTGATCTTTAGGACATCAATAACATTGAGCATCAATTCCTCCTGATCCCAATTCCTCGTATAATAAACTGGACGTGTGCATGCATGATGGGAAGCTAACAAGATAAGATAACCGCTCATTCAAAGACAACGATCTTCTGTTTCCGAATAATCAGGCGAAACTAAATAAAATAATATTTTAAAAAACCAAAGTCTTATATGAAAAGCAAATATTAATAAAACAATTATTAATAAAACAAATATTAATAAAAACATATAATACTGAATTTTTTAAACGGTAAAACCCACTGACAATCCACACCCCTGAAGCGCATTTAGATCTGCGATTCTCAAGTTGTAAGGTAATCTTACTAGGAGACGCGCTTTAAGTTGCACGTGGAACCAGCGCCTTATCTTGTACCGAGTAGCTTTATAGCCATATTAATTGACCGAGTATCACGACTCACTTTGTGAGTGACTTCAGGGCAAAGCTCGGGGGCCGACAACGTTAAGGTCGGGGGCCACCAATTTGAGAAACGTCGCCTTAAATAAGACGCGTCTCTTTGATGAACTCTGTGAATGCCATGTAATTGTGGGAGCATTGTACGAGTTTATCTGTTACAGTCATTAGTGACATTTGTCCTTTAAGACTCACTGTGAGGCACTATCAACTAGGTATGCGAAGAAATCTAAGATGGAATTTTGTGGTAATGAAAAATAATCGAGTGAAGGGACTTCGTTGGATGAAAGAAACAATAAAAAACACGTCTACAGGACACGAACTTTCCGATTTGTTTGTTTTAGTTGTTATACTTTTTTTTACTTACATTTTTTTAAAACAAATCAAATACAAACTTGTCTGAGTAACATATCTTGTCTACCCCTTACACTTACACATCCACAAATTCATCCTAACCCTTAACACCCCAAATTTATCACACTCAACCCTAAACCATAACTCACCCTAAATATTATCCCAACCCAAACCCTAAACTATAACTCACCCTAAATATTATCCCAAACCCAAACCTAAAACATAACTCACCCTCAAAGCCATTCTACCCCTAACACGACACGCTCACCACTTTTTTCAGTGTACCTCTTCAGAACAGGAAAATGATTTACCTCACAGTTGGTTCTTAACATGTCTTCAAAAGCAGACAATGACTGCACATAAACACGACCTGGTCCCTGTTGTCTGGAGGCCAAACCCCCTAAACACCTCTCTCTCTCTCTCCTTGTCTACAACAGTCCGTCGTTGCTCTGACGTCACTAGCAGACAGGCGTCTCCTTTAGCTGTTGGGGTGAAATCCGCCCTGGTCTGTTTTATGTTGTTTTCACAGACAGAAACAATGGAAACATTCATTTCCCGGTCTGCACTTATGACCATTTAAAATGTACACGTAATGGTCATATGTACACGTCTCTAACCATCCCCGAAAAACGAATACCAGGCATCGGACTTCGTCATGGCGGTTAAAATGTCCGACGATGATGTCATTAACATTTGAAAAACAAACCCGTAAAAACAAAGTTTTTGACTATAAAATCCCTTATATATGAGACATAACTAACAGTATTGATTATTTTCAAACGCGACAAACATTTACAGACTGAATCTGTCTTAACTCAAATTTGCTTCATAACCCTGGGGAAAGGGGAAAAGTCTGGTCACCGATCGCTTGACCGAGCTCAGCGTGACATGTAAAATGTAAACAAAAGCACGCCGGTACTTCGATCTGTCGCGTCAACGCGTCAACTCAAACTCTCACGTGGAAAAAAACAATAACAAACAGTGAATTTGAATTACATAAGTATATAAGGATAAACTAAAAATGCATTAATTTAATTACGGTAAGTTCGATCGATCTGAAAGTTTGATACGATGCATTGTTAGGTGAGACGGGTCCGTGTGCCAAATTTCAGCTTTATCGGATCACGGGAAGTTGGTAATTTTTTACTTTTGTTTTTCCGCCCGCCCAAGACAGAGAGAGATGACGACGGAACGACAGAGAGACGGAGACGGCGGCGAAGTTAATATAAGGGATTTAAAAAGTCGGCTTTTTTGTGTGATTACTGTTTGATTACGTCACAGTCGCAGAGTAAGTCTTGATGGAAATGATTCTAAGTTCAGGATTCTAACTTTTTGGATTCATACCACGACCACACCTCACCCACCAACCACAGCCAATGTTCCCTCTAAGGTTCGTTGGTCTAAGTGCAAAGTAATTTTAAAAAACGTGTTGCAAAGCATCCATTATTTGTGCATTAGTTTACTTAATTCGCTGCGCGGTAAATCCAAACTGTTGCGCGGCATCAGTCAGATATCTACGCGACCGCACAGCCGCACAGCTTAAAGGGAAAATTGCCCACAGCCCACCACTCATAAATCACCACCCATACAAGAACACCGAAAAAAACAACAACAATTTTTCGAGATGTGATAATAAAAACAAAATCTCGAAGAATTTCTGCCAATTTCGTTTACGCATGTTACATCTGTTCACAACTGTCACAGTTGTCTACAAATGATACACACATTTATAACAAACGTTGTCACTTCTTGTGGCTTGTGTAAATAAATGGAAACCCCCAGGAAAAAATAAAGAACCAGAAGAAAGCTGACTAAAAAAACGGTGCGAATTGTATTCTAATACTCCGAGGAGAGAAATGTTTGCCCGGGTGCTTGATTTCAACAACAAACACTTGCGTGTGACAGGTAACACAAAGCTGGCATTCACTTACTCTCATTGAGTGGTTGGGAGGGAGGAGGAGAGGTGAAGGAACCTTTGTCTTTTTCCATTTTTCTAAGGTACTCCTCCCTTTTAAAAACACAATAGCTCTCAATAGTGTTTTTTTTAAAAATAATTTTTAAAAAAAAACTAGTCAGTTATGGCAGATAATTAAAATTAGAGTATTGAATTTTTAAGACACGCATCTTATGTAAACTTGATTCATATAAGATGTTATATTTACAATTTCAAAACTAAATATAAATTTAAAAAAAATAATAATAAAATAACATAAAAAACCTGAAGAATTTAACTATAGTTGTTTTCTTTGACAAGTGTACCGAGTGCTTGGGGGACAAAATAGCGCTTTTGATTAACTAATTAACAAAATTCATTCATTACAAGATTCGCAAAAGAAATACTTTCACTTGACACTTCTTTTCAGTCTAAATAAAGAACAGAGAAAAATGTCAATTTCATTGTACAAAGAAAATACTTTTATTATTTATGTTTGATGTAGTTGCTAGTGATGTAAATATTTGACTTCGTTGTTCATATACATCGCATTATATATTATATATACTATGAAAACGACAATTTTATTTGGTAAGACAAGCGTACACAGAGCCATCTTTACACCATTTTGGGCCCCTGGGCAAAGAAAAAGTGAGCCCCCCGTCATCAGCAAGAATAAAAAAATAAATATACATAATATATATAAATAAACATATTCCCATGGGGCCCCTATGCTCGTGGGTCCCCGGGCAAATGCCCAACGGGCCTATGCGTTAAGACGGCCCCGAGCTTACATCTGAAAAAAAAATAATCTTAAATTCGCGCATTGGGATAACAAATTGTTTTTTAAAAGTCTGGCAGTAATTTATGTGATTCTGAGAGCAAGAACCATCCATGTACACAAAGTGATCTCCCTTGCAAGTGATCTCCCTTGCAAGTGATCTCCCTTGCTCCTTCGATTCCTGGCTTCATCCCTAGGGTTCTACTGACAACAAGGGAATGACATTATTACATACGTAGTATTTCAATACCCCAGAGATATGACATTATGGGTTCTATGGTGGAGGGGGACGGTGGGGGTAGTTTGAGAGCTCGGGTTGAAGCGGTATAAAACACTACCCACAGTGACGTCATCACACGTCAGGGACAGATACCGGCATCTCTTTGATTCCTCTCATCACGGACAGCTGCAGACCACGTGACGCGATTGAGAGAAGTGATTCTTGCGCCTGGTCCTGCCATTGTTTTCATCTCTCTGATAGAGTTTTATTGGGTAACAGTCGGGAACCCCATCTAACAAGCGGCAACGACCTAATCCTTTTATCAGTAGCTCCACCGTCTTTCCATGCCTGTCTCAACAGCTCTGTCTTTCACTTTAACTGTGTGGCCATTCCTGCCTAAAAGATTGTATATTTCACTGCCTTTCTTACATCACATTACAACGATTTCCTTGTAAACTGTTACCTTGCCTGGTACTAGCATATCTGTTTAACATTATTGAATTTAATTCACAAATGTAATTGCCATTGAATAAATATTTTTTAAAAATTTACTGATTGCATTTTTTAAAAAAGTTATTTAAAAACGGAAAGTTTCTCACACAAATAACACGAATATCATGTACGAAGGGGTTCATCATAAATATCAAGATGTTTTGAGAATATTTCTCGCCAAGTCTTCGAGACTTGTTGGTAAATCATGGCATCATTCACATGCGCAACTCTGAATCGAAAGTTATACAAGAAGACAAAATAGCCAATAGTTATGACCAACTTTGAAAACAACTATCTATATGTATAATTCTCTTCGTGGTCGGACCCTGCGAGACAAGCTGCAAGTATGTTCAACAGATACTAATTTTAGACAGCAGCGCACCAAATTACTGCACCAATGCATCAAAAGGTGTGCAAATTAAATATGCACTGTAAAAAATAAATAATTATAAGACGTAATTGTTTTCGCTGATATTTTAATTTTGTAAAAAAGGGAACAATGTAAAAAGTTATAAAATACTTTGTGTACATTTCAGAAAATTTAATATTTCGTATTGATCAAACAAGGACAAGTTAGTTGGGATTTTGAAAAAGGTGGGCGCCGTAGGCGCCCTAAAAAAGTGCATTTTTTCAAAATAAATAGATTTCAGCTGAACACTTCCGTCATTTTTACGGGTGATACGCCGCGGGTCTCTCCAGAGTTCCTTCTTTTCATTCACTCACAGTCGTTTGCCCAAACCCACCCCAATTTGACAACCTTGTCTTTCAGGAAGTCTTCACCCGTCACTAAATCATTAGCGGCGTATGCTACGCCGCGGGTCAGCTAGTTACTTTTAATAGGTTAGCGAGGTGCTCATTTGTTGTGACAAGAAGAATACAAAATAAAAGATGTTGTAACAAAGAGAGAATGTATTATTTATTTATAAGTGATCGTTTTTAAAGTTTAAACTCTTATAAATTAGATACATCCCCCTTCCCACTCTATTCATATACCTTCCTCTCACCCAGGTTTGTTTTAAACAAATGTCAATGCCTAGGATACGTTTGACCGCTGGTCAGTCACGGACTGAAGCAATAATACGTGCGGCCGTCCTGTGGTCGCTAACGGTATTATACGTTGGTTTAATTTCTCTGACGGTCGACTACTACCAGGCAGGCTACCTCTCCCGTCCCCTCCCCACCGTCAGTTTTCCCCATCTGTCACTCAAGTGCCCCGAGCTCACACACAGCCGTATTGTGTATCTTTTGATGAAAGGGCACCATGCCCCGGGACACCTCGTCGATGTAGGGCAGAATCCGACAACTTTGCTTAACAAATGAACCTTATCAGCCTCGGGATTTACCGCACTCTGTGTGTGTGTGTGGGTGAGCCCGATTTTAAGACAACGTCTTCCGCTATATGATTGGCATTTTTCAAAGTTCAAAACTTAAGATATTCTAAGTTGAGTATTATCTTTGTGGCATATACTATTGTTCTAAATTAAATCTATAGTCTTTAATGGTGCAATCCCATGTGATTTCTTTTGTCAAGGGTATGAGAAGCCTTGCAATTCCACAGGTCAGGGTAGTAGAACCTGAAAATTACAAAACGGCCCAAAGATCTCAACGGCCTCAATTCCTTCATCAATCTGATTCTCTCTCTATCTCTTCCTTTCTCTCATTCTCTCTATGTCTATTTGTCTGTCTTTCTCTCTCTCTCTCTCTCTCTCTCTCTCTCTCTATATATATATATATATATATATATATATATATATATATATATATATATATATATCTGTCTGTCTCTCTTTATTCTCTCTCTATTTCCTTCTTTCTGTGTGTGTGTGTTTGTTTGCGTCTATGTCTGTCTTATCCCCTTTTCCACCGTCTCTATGTGCAGCTGTGTGCCAGTTGGGTTGTTCGTTGTTGGAAGTACAGTCTCAAACTTAGTTTACAAATACACAGGAATCTGGTCGTGACGACTCCATCATTTTATTTGCTCTGTATGCAATGTTACAAGAAGACTTAGAAGAAAATGCAAAAGACG
Source organism: Ampullaceana balthica (assembly GCA_944989445.1). Lineage (NCBI taxonomy): Eukaryota > Metazoa > Mollusca > Gastropoda > Lymnaeidae > Ampullaceana > Ampullaceana balthica. Next base: position 565,852 of record CALYLW010000731.1, on the reverse strand, counting down.
AGGTTTTGGGAAGAAAAAGGTCGATAACTAAAAAAAGATTTGAATAGTGTACATTTTTTTAACAGTTTAAAACAAACATCTCAGATTAAGCAACTATCGAGACAAACTGCGAATAACTCTGTAAACGATTGTGTTGTAGGTTGTCCAAAACACAAGACTTATTTGACAAGCTCACGGGATAAAGGTTTTGTACCAGTCTCTTCAATATATGATAGCCTCACATAACAAACAAATATATTTTTAATAACAACTGATAAACATGTTGGATGATAAAGTTGATAACAACAAAAATTCATTGTCATAACAGAACAAACATGCTTTCAGAAAGGGGCAAGTTTTTTTTTAAAGGACTATTTTAACTTCCTTGCGACATACTTAGACCTGATGTCTTTAGATCATACGAGAGACACAGAATTTTGCTCATGGAAGGCTGCTTAAGTCTGCGGGGTGTCCACAACAATCTCAATACATAAACGTTAACAAATTGTATATATACCATGCCGCTATTTAAAGTACGGATGCTGAAGTAGTCATCACTGGGTTAAGCTTTAATCCTTGGATACAAATTGCAATGTCGCAAACACGGATACTGAAATATTCGATAATTAAGTAAACAAGCGCAATACCCGTGCTATGCTATGGGATCGGCATAATAAAAAATATCAATACTTTCATATTCTCCTTTTTACCCAGGTTGACTGATGATATTGATATTAATGACTGCCACTACCAATGAAAAGTAACCTTTAAAAGTTCACAAAGGTGCCCCTCTATACATAAAAATAATAGTGCCGAAAATTAGCCTCAATCTTAACCCAGTGCATACATTTCATCTTGTTTAATTGTTTCCTTTTCACAAATTATTATAATCTCAAACAATGAGGTCATGTCATATAATATTTTACGGCGAGAAACACAACACGCTCTGTTAATCTCTAAACCAAAATGATTATGATTTTACGTCTTTATGTTCAATGTAAAAAAAAATAATTAAAAAATAAAGAGTTACCGGACATAGCGGTGACAGACGCGCTTAGGCGCAATTAGTATAGGGATACCCCGACGCTAACACGGGTTATTCTGCCTCATACACCCTACCCTCTATATGTACACATACCCATCTATATGTACACACATATATATGTACACATATATATGTACACACATCTATATGTACACACATCTATATGTACACACTCCCATCTATATGTACACACATCTTTATGTACACACATCTATATGTACACACATCTCTATGTACACACTCCCACCGATATTTACACACGCCCATCTAATGTACACTCAGTACACACTCCCATCTACATGTAAATTCTCATTTCTTCTTGACTCATTCCACAAACAAATTAACCACCACCATTTTCCTTTGTGGAGTTATCAATCTTGACTGAGAAACAAGAAACCCGTAAAAACATGTATTTTGATTTTACATCCCTTATGTATGAGACCAAAAGTATTGATTATGTTCAATATAAAACGCACCGCACGACAGACTAGCATTCTCCTGACCCCTGTGACATCGAGGGCTGGAGTGAACCTCCAGTGACCCGTGGAGGTTAACTGTAGCAGACGGCTACACATGCTACATAGAGATAAACTAAAAATGCATTAATTTAATTACGGTACATTCGGTCGATCTGAAATTCTGATACAATGCATTATTAGGTGACACAAGTATATGTGCAAAATTTCAGCTCGATAAGATCAAGTGAAGTGGGTCATTTTTACTTTTGTTTTTCCACGACAGACAGAGAGACAAGACGATGACGTTAATATAAGGGATTTTTTAAAAAAGGACCTACCATTTCAAGCACTTTAAGAAACAAACAGACAATTTGCGTTAATAAAGAAACTGACAATTTTCTTCAACAAACAAACAGACAATTCGCGTCAATTAAGAAACAGACGATTAGTTATATCGATTTTTTAAAGATGCAAACTGCCACATTTCGGTTTTCTGTTGACATCACCCCTTCTCTCCCGCCCCCCCCCCACCCCCCAATGTTCAAAGTGTTCTACGTAAAAACTCTGAGCTCCTTATAGATCCAAGGCCACCCAAAAACTGAAGCGATGACAGCAACCACAACGCGGCTCTTAAATTTTTTAAAAATAAAAATTGTACTTGGTCTTAAATAATAATTGCAGACAAAGAAAGATGATAATGAAATCAGTTCCATTTTCACTTGCGTGATAAGTTTTGCTAACACACACCCCAAAAAAACGAAAAATTGTAAAGTAAACTTTGGCTTTGATGAAAGAAATGTTTTGCTGGGTGAGTTAATGAAGGCAATTAAAGTATCACATCACATTCACATATCTCAGTGATTATTTCAAGCGCTGTCGCTTATCTCACGAAAAAAAAACATATCGCTAAAAATATTTGCGAAAAATTGCCGGTGTGGTGGGCATTTACTAGGGCAATCTGGTATTCAAAGAAAAGGACATGTCGAAATCTGGCTCAGTTTGGGGATATTTCCACTTAGCCCAGCTGAGTCATCTCCTCGTCATCTTGTCATGCAAGGGTTGTGCCTCATTAAGCTTAGGGGCAGGTCATGCACTCGATAACAATTTTTTTTATTAAATGGTTTCGGGAGTGCGGGGAGGTGGTCACTGAGAATTAGCTAAAAGCTTCATCAAAAACTCTTAACTTTGGAGGAAATGACGTCATTTGGAATGGAGGGTATGTCGTCATTTAGTGGGCTGGTCGTTCAACAGTAGTAAGTAGCAGTCGTTTAGAGTTGCAATGAGTCGGAAAGTGTCGGAAACTTCAAGTATCAACGTGCAGAAGTAAGAATTTTAATTCATTCAGGTACTCAAAGTAAAACTTTCAACTCCTTCAACCTCAAAGTAAAAATGTCTAGTATTTAAAACATTGTGAATGTCAATTCTAAATATTGTAGAAGATCTGCCTTAACTCTCTTTGTCTACTTCTACTACTCTCGTTCCAAGCAGTAAGTCCAACACGCCACTAAGCAAGACAGTTCTTTTATTTGAGTACAACACTTCTCATCTGGCCGTCACTACGTTCTTAGTCCTCAGTCACTGTGCTCAGTCTGCGTTACGTTCTGTGTTCTAGTCGCATCTCAGACTCCTATACTTGGCACCCTAGCTTCCCAACTCGTGGCTCCCTGACTTAGTGTTCTGTGGCTCCCTGGCTTCGTGCTCCCCGGGTCTAACAAGTCCCAGTCGTTATATAGCTAGCCTAAACTATGCGGGTGATACTTGAGATGCCCTCCTCATTAAAGACATTAAAACGAACGGCATTCATCTTTTCCTCCGAGTTCACATAAATAACATTTGGCATCTCACTGGACTATGGTCAGATTGACAGCAATAAAAACTTCCCTACAGTCCCTGTTGTAACCTAACACCCCCAGGGCATGCCCTTTTGGCTGCGTTGCACCCACCCCTACTCGGTTCACCTGTCCCTGTCCTGTCCCCTGGGTAACCTGTCCCACTCGCCCGTACGCGGTTCTCTACACTATCTCCTGCAACAAAAAAAATTTAATGTCTCCTGACATTATTTAACATCATACTATAAGTTCACCACTGATTCGGAAATGGCTTCTAGTGACCTGGACTATTAGCATTCATTAACGACAGCTGATTCTTATGTACGCGAAGTTGTCTTCATTATAACTATCTCCCCATGTGTACGTAGTTTACTGGAAATTCTGCGCGTCTTCCTTCCCGAACCTCAGCGTAACCTTCAAAGCCTAAAGTCAACGTTCATGTGAATCAGTAGTCGGAAGTCAGTCTGCCAGATGAGAATCAAGATACAACCATAATTTGACAACATCAAAATTTGACAACGTCAAAAAAAAATCAACATCACCACATTCAGGTGACGGAAGTAGTAATCAATAGTGCAAAATATATGTACGACAAGAAGGTTCAATGAAAGTGGAATACATAAATCAACAATAATAATTTCAATGTATAGTCATAAATCATGTAATAGCAGTAGGCAGCACAACATTGATACAAAGTACCTTCACTTTTCAAAAATACATCAACATTTTACAAATAATGCATGAACAAATAATTGACAAGATTACATAAGCGTCTCAAACAAATTCAAAATCATTTCCTACAACCCATCAATTCATGGAAAAGTCAGATAATAGCATCTGACAAACAACACAAACATAGTCATTTCATCATAATCATCAAGAAATAACATTAGACAACCAAGCAAATAGTCATTTCATATATGGGTTAAAATCATAAGACACATCAAGCACAATTAGTCATTTTGTCATCATCATTGTTCATGTACTAGCATTACACAAACAAAACACAATTAGTCAATTCATCATCATCAAATAATATCATAAGACGGCAAAGCATATTTAATCAATTCATCAGTCTCAAAAATTTCAGTAACGTGCAGTAACAGCATTACACACTACCAAAAGAGTTTTCTTATCAATCTCATAAATCCGATAATAGCCTTAGTTCGCCTAAAGCGTATAAGTCATTGTTACATTAACCCCTAGAAAAACATAGACTTATGAAATGAGAACTTAAAAGTGTATGGTCAATGTAAAAGGGAAACAACCAGGAAAAAGAAATAAAGTAAACAAAGAAAAAAAACATTAGTCAATGAAAACATGGTAGCAAATCATAGTCATATTTCTAATAAACGAATTCCTACATCAACAGCAACCATTATTCATGTAATAGTCTCCCAGAGCAATGCTACCAAAACACAATTACATCAATTATAAGCACCCTAAATTCATAAACTACCGATACGGAATAATAAAGTATATTATGAAGATTATCAAATACAACTTACAATAGAATATTGTACCGACTTATTATTATAGGATAACAGTAACAATTTATGTCAAGGTTCTGGTTAATTACGCTTCATTTGAACAGAATTAGAACCAACAAGTCTGTAATATCATTAATTCTCCATGAAGACTTTAGGAAGTTCTGGATTAGCGCACATTAATTTGTTTTTCAAACAGTGAGTTTGAAGTTTTAAAATGCCATCTGGAAGATCGTTGTCATGATGGTAGCATTTCAATCGATCGTGGTGAATTATTTTGGGCTTCACTTTTCCTTCTCCTCGAATCTCGAACAACACATCACTAAATTTTCTACTGATTACAAATGGCCCACACCATTTATTGGGGTTCAATTTTGGGTTCCGCCCAAGCTTTTTAGTTAAATCTAAATATAGCACAACATCTCCCACATTGAATGTGTGTTGTACAGCTCTGGCGTCGTGGTTTCTTTTCTGACGCTGAGCTGCAGTTCTCAGGTGTCTCCGGGCTGTCGCATAAATCTCTTCCAACTTTTGTTCCAACTTTAACACGTACTCCGGCACGGGCTGACTGAGGCATTTGTCAGGTAACGGAGCTCCCATTGTTAGGTGAATGGGTTGGTAGAGTTCCCGCCCAAACATCAAGTAATTAGGGCTGTAGCCGGTGCTGGGATGTTTGTGCGTTCGGTAAGCGCTGGTTAACAATGGAAGGTGGACATCCCAGTCCTTTTGGTTTTCGGCGACGAAAGCTGATATCATCTTTATCAGCACGGAGTTAAAACGTTCGACTTGCCCGTTGCTGGCGGGGTGAAAAGATGATGTTCTAGTCTGGTTAATTTCAAGTATTTCCATCACTTGTTTAAACAGTTTACTTTGGTAATTAGATCCTTGATCTGAATGTAACTCTAAGGGACAGCCAAAAATAGAGAAAAATTCACTCACCAAGGTAGACGCTGTAGTCTCCGCTGAACAATTCGGAAGTGCGTATGCTTGCGTATATTTGGTGAAAGCATCCACGACTACTAGAATGTATCTGTTTCCTTTATCAGTCACAGGCAAAGGGCCAATAAAATCAGTACACACTCTTTGCAACGGAGATCCTGTTAGGAATGATTGTAACTTTGCTGAACTGTTGGCATGCGGACGTTTAATGTGCTGACATGTAGAACAGTTTGTGATGAACACTCGAATATCTCTTTTCATTTTGTACCAACTGTAGTACTTCCTAACATTGTCTAGGACCTTGTTTATGCCCAGATGACCAGCATAAACTGAAGAATGCATTTTACTCAAGACGGTGTCTACTAGAGCCTTTGGTAACATAATCTTTAAATTTTCGTCCTTGCGACCGGGATTAAACCAACGTTTACACAACACTCCGTCCACAACGATAAGTAAGTCCAGATTTAACCACAGATTTCTAACTGCCGGTGACTCTCCACTAATCTCCTCTCTTTTTGGTTTTGTTTTGTTTTTGATCCACTTAAAAACATGACTTAAATCTGTATCTTCTTGTTGAAAATTTCTAAGCTGCTCCTTAGATACACCAAGCCCTTCAAAGAATTGATATGTATTATTCCCTGTATTAAATGCCTCCATTGGCTCGTTGTCATCTAGCTCATTGGTTGCGGGTCCATCAGTACCCGGTAATTCATGGTTGTCGCGGGAACTGAGGGGCGTGTCCCTTGGGCCATTATCGTCGCCTATTGTACCTGCCGTCGACACCGAAGTGGTGTTAACGTGACTCTGTCTTTTGCTACGGGTGGTCACCATATTAAGTTTCACAATAACATTCTCAGGCAACTGGCTACTAGTGGTGGATATTGGAATAATGTCTTCTTCCTTGTAAAATTCTGACCATTGTCTATATCTCCTAGTGCACAAATCACAACCGTGACACGGGAGGTCTTGCAGTATCTCATCTTTGTTGTAAAACAGACAACCTTCTGGTTCACTTCTGGATAAAAAATCGGCGTTGTTGTGTTTGTTTCCACTACGATGTTCAATGTCGAAATCAAATTGTGACAATAGTTCTATCCATCTTGCTATTTGATCTGTTGGGTTACGGAACGATAATAACCATCTCAGAGAACTATGGTCAGTCCTAACAATAAACCTTCGTCCTAAAAGAAAATGTCGAAACTGATTAGCGAATGTCACCACTGCAAGAAGTTCTCGTCGAGTTACACAATACCGTCTCTCTGCTCGATTTAGAGACTTACTAGCATGGTAAATTGGTCTCTCCATCAATTTCTGATCCCGATTCGACCATTGCATCTGGGAAAGCGTGCATCCTATAGCCGTAGCACTCGCGTCACAGTCAATTATAAAGCTACCACCATCGTTTTGTGGCTGTGCCATAATTTCAGAGGATACCAAACATTGTTTTAATTTTGAAAAGGCTACGTCACACTCTTCGTTCCAATCAGAAGTCTTATTCTTACCTCCTTCTAATAAACGATTTAAGGGCGCTGCTATAGTTGAATGCCCTTTTATCCATCGTCTATAATATGATGCCATTCCTAGAAAACTTCGCAGTGCCGACACATTTTGTGGTTTAGGAAATTGAACAATAGCTTCCACTTTTTCCGGGTCAGTCTTAACTCCCTCACCTGACACCACATAACCCAAGAACCGGGTCTCAGGTTTGAAGAGAACACATTTTTCAGGTTTTAGTTTGAGTCCTGCCTGCCTTAGTCTGGACATAGCCTCCTCGAATCGCTCCAAACACTGGTGAAAAGTTTCTCCAAAAACACAAATGTCATCGATAAACACCACTAAAGTCTTATAATTGAGACCTTTGAAAACAGTTTCCATACACCGTTGGAATGTTGCGGGTGCTCCTGTCAATCCCATGGGCGTCACATTGTATTCGTAGTGGCCATTCAGCGTTGAAAATGCTGTTTTAGCCTTATCATTTTCCTCTACCTCTATCTGGTAGTATGCTGATTGTAGATCCAAGGAACAAAAATATTTGGCGCCAGCCATTGCCTCTATTAATTCATTACATCTAGGTAGTGGGAAACTATCCTTTTGGGTGACTTTATTTAGTTCCCTATAATCACATACCACTCGAATCTCATTGTTTTTCTTTCGTACAAAGTGCAATGGCGCAGACCACGGGGATTTTGACTCTCGAATAATCCCCGCCTCCAATTGAGAATTTATGACGTCATCAACTTCATTTTCAAAAGCCCGTGGAGGTCTTCTTGGAGGAATTTTTATAGGCCTTGCATCTCCAGTTGGAATTTCATGCTTGATAATTGAAGTTCTACCCACGTCCAATGAAGAGGTTGAGAATATGTCCTTGTTCCTTTCTAATGAACACCATAATCGTTCCTGCTCTTCCTCGTTTAGGTTACTATTTTTCAATGTTTCGTCAAACAGTTTTCTTACACATGTAAACGTTTTATCCTGTTGGGTAATTGAATTTATAAATTTTGTCACCACTGGCACTTTATGTCTATGCAGATTTAGTCCGCGTTTAATTGAAAATGAAAAATCGTAGTGACCTAGGAAATCGAATCCTAGGTAGCCGTCTTCAACTATATCAGCTATGTGTACCGTCCATGGATACCTCTTGTCGTCAATAATTAAGTCTATGTCACAGATTCCATGAAGTTTAACCGAAGAGCCGCTGGCAGACTGGAGATGCAGAGGAACCAGGTGGTCATTTAATGTTACTTGTTGCTGCAAATCGGTGAAAACTCTCTTTGATAATATCGTCACGGCCGCCCCTGTATCTAATAAGAACTGAGTGTTAACTCCACAGATCACCACTGGCACATAGACAGCACTCATTGTTTGTGATCTAACATTTTGGAAGCGGTTCCCTGAGGCGGCCTGATTTAGTTTAAACGTTGAGGATTTCGTCCTCCTGGTCTTCTGTTGGGGCAGTTTCTTGAAATATGCCCGGTTTGGTTGCAGTTATAGCATCTAGGCTCCGCCCTCCTATATGACCTCGGTTCAGGTACCGATTGACGTGGCCTCGGTTCAGGTACCGATTGACGAAATGGCTCTCTTTGCGAGGTGATGAGTGATCTGATGTCGTCCTTCAGCTCGCGTATTTCTCGCACTAACTGGTCTGTAGCAACTGATGCTACCTTCTGTCCCGGCACACACACGTTGTCCCTCAAATTTAGCAGCTGGTCAAGGGCAGCTCTCGCCTTGTCGACAGTGGGTGGCATGGCCATGATGCCCACTTGTGACACCATCGACTGGTCTGGAAGTCCACGAAGAAATTGTTTAAACCCGATGGCATCACGTGTGGTTTGATCTGCCGTGGGAAAGCTCTTGACGACCAACCTTTTTAGATCAGTCGCATACTCAGCTGTTGTTTCCGAGCTGAGAAAATTTCTTCTTTCCAATAAGTTTTGAAAGAATGCTGGTGTTCTATGGTCGCTGAATCTATCCGCCAGTGCGTCTTTCAATTTGTCAAAGGTATTTCTTTCCTCTTCGCCAATCTCGTTATAGGCGAAGTCAGCAGCAGCATCCTTTAATGAGACGCCTAGGTAAAGAAGTTTCTCCTCCTGGTTCCATTTCAAAATTTTAGCTGACGACTCAAATTGCACAATAAACGTCTGCCAGGCAGAGGTTCCATTGAAGGTGGTTAGGTTATTAAGAGCTGTGGCCATTTTCGGTTTTGTTCGACTGGAACTGGATCGTGCACTGTGCATTACAGTCAATATGATATGAACTGCTTTTCTCCTCGGAGACGCTGCAAGGCTAACATAATCCCACCGCTGCCACCATTTGTAGAAGATCTGCCTTAACTCTCTTTGTCTACTTCTACTACTCTCGTTCCAAGCAGTAAGTCCAACACGCCACTAAGCAAGACAGTTCTTTTATTTGAGTACAACACTTCTCATCTGGCCGTCACTACGTTCTTAGTCCTCAGTCACTGTGCTCAGTCTGCGTTACGTTCTGTGTTCTAGTCGCATCTCAGACTCCTATACTTGGCACCCTAGCTTCCCAACTCGTGGCTCCCTGACTTAGTGTTCTGTGGCTCCCTGGCTTCGTGCTCCCCGGGTCTAACAAGTCCCAGTCGTTATATAGCTAGCCTAAACTATGCGGGTGATACTTGAGATGCCCTCCTCATTAAAGACATTAAAACGAACGGCATTCATCTTTTCCTCCGAGTTCACATAAATAACATTTGGCATCTCACTGGACTATGGTCAGATTGACAGCAATAAAAACTTCCCTACAGTCCCTGTTGTAACCTAACACCCCCAGGGCATGCCCTTTTGGCTGCGTTGCACCCACCCCTACTCGGTTCACCTGTCCCTGTCCTGTCCCCTGGGTAACCTGTCCCACTCGCCCGTACGCGGTTCTCTACAATATTTTGTATCTCATTCGTATCAATGACAATCGCTTTGCGTATCAAGTCTGCCTCGCGAGCCCTATGTTACTAACCGCTGGTGCAAATTTTAGAATAACGCAAGCGTCATATGTATCAAATAGGCTTTAAACATTTTTTTTTAGCCGTACAAATATGGTTTCTTCTCCAAACATGCTTATTTGATCAAAACTAGACCGCGCACTTTGTGAATAACTCACGTACGTCGCGTGTGCGTTTACCACGGATTTATCAATTTATCGCTTCAGGCGCAAAATGATCGTGTTTTTTTTACATAAACTGCATATTGCTGATTTGATAAATAATGTTATAAACTTTTTAATCTAAATAAATGAATGGAATGATATTATTAAACATGATTACTCTCAATAGAAAATTTTTGTTTTGTTTTCAAAGATTGGCTTCAAAATTAGTTCCTATAATACAACTTTACTTGTATTACAAGTGATGAAAATAAAAAACGTATGAAACATATTTATGATTTATAAATCTATAAATAGAATCTTGAAGGGCTTGTCATTTCTAAAAGGAAAATCTATTAATAGAAATATCCGTTGTCTTTAGGTGGACAAATCGGATAAAATTTAACAAAAGGTACGAGTCAATATGTACATGTAGGTATATTGAGAAGAACGTATTTTATCAGCTATTTGTTAATTCTTTGTTAATTTAAGACAGCTTATTGGACTTGAACAAGAAAAAACAGTTTCGTAATTTTACTATGCTAACAATTTTTCAGAACTCATTGATTCTTCTGTATTTATGCTTAAAAACATTGTTCCGCTTAAATGTGGTCTAAAAAAAGAACATTACACAATGAGTTAGACGTCTTCCGGTCTTAGAAATGGCAATACACTAGAGTAGAGGCCGGCTTTTGATATGACAAATGATAATTCTCTAGTAGTGCGCACGGCTCTAGCGCTATGTTCAATAGGCGCGCAAATAAAATTCCAAGAAGTAAGCACTTAATACCTGGGATTCTTTTGAAGTGCTTTATTTGATAGTATTTCTTCAAATAGCAGAAGCAATGTTCACAATGCGCACTAAGGCCACCATAGATTGGTGGGTTATTTCCGTCATATATACGATAAAGGCTGCATGGGGGGGGTAAAAAATTAGTGTGAGAATCACCGACACAACACATTGACATAAGATTCGGTGTTTGTACATTCTTACATCGGCTCCAACCTTCTCCAGAAAGTCCCACCGGTGGGTCCCACACCATCTCCAACGGTAAGTTGGTTACCAGCCCCGTCAACAACGCCGTGAACTCCCTCACCCTTACATGTGTCGACCAATGTTAACATCGCTCTGCTAACGAGTACAGCCTGGCGGATGACATTCATCCTGGGGGAGTAGAGGCGTGTACGGGGGAGGTCGGGAGGGAGGAGCGCCCCTCGTAAATATTGATAAAAAGCCATAAAGTCCTGGCCAGAGCTTCGCTGTATCTTGATGAATGAGCGAGAGATGAGGGGGCAGTAACACGTTCTTAAGCGCCGTGGAAATGAGTGGAACCCTAGAGCCTCGTTAAGAAGTTTGCCTGCTAGTTTTAATGGCGTCGTGGAGCAATTTTCATCCTTCAAAAACCTTAAACGGAAATAATTTCATTGAAACGCGAATTACAAAAAAATATTACTTAAATGAGGGCTGAAACATAGGATATATACGATTTTTCTTTCTTCATTTTTTTGTGATGAAAATTTTCCCACCCACTAATTTTTTTAAAATATAACAATCTTTATTTGTCTTTTTAACTTTTCGAGTTCACTCACTTCAATCATTTACTTGTTAGTAACAAATCCTTGAAAATGCGACAGGATAATGAGAAATATTAAATACGAGCAACAAAGCCCGTCCAAGGACGTTCCGCCACCGTTCGGTGGCATGATGTTGTAACTCCCCTACCCTCCCCCCTCAAAAACCGTCTCGATCGGCATACATGTGCATGACGTCAAAAATACTATTATTATAGTTAAAATAAATAACTCGTAAAAACAGAGCTTTTGACTATAAATCCCAACGTGCATAACTCAAAATAAAGTCTTAGAAGAAATACTGCACCAAAAATAACTCGTTTTGAACGTCCGCGTAAACGTGTTCAATATGATTGGCTGTAGGAGTCATACGTGTTTGAGTGACCAATCGCTATAGATGACGGGACAGAACGGACAGAAAAAAAAATGCCTTTTATTATATAGGATGTAGATTTTAAATCCCTTCAATTATTGAATTTTTAATTCAATCATTAAACGGAAAATAATAAGTAACTTGAACTTACTTTAACTTGAAGATTGATTTAATTTTTCAAGACATTAAGTCAACGCTGGCCAAATATAGAAACACAATTTCTAGTTTCCATTACCGGGTACATAAATACGAAAAATGATTTTTTAAATGTCCGATTGGGATAATTGTTAATGTGATTTATTTCTTTCATCACTGAGAATTTACATTCACTACACTCAATTTTGGGTTCCAGAAACGTCGGAAACTTTCATTGGACAATGGCGTGCTTGGCTTGTCATCGGACAATGGCGTTCTTGGCTTGTCATTGGACAATGGTGTTCTTGGCTTGTCATTGAACAATGGCGTTCTTGGGTTGTCTAGGCGCCAAACTCTAAACTTTTTGTGTTAGCTTCTAAAGTTACAAAAAGTTGACGCAAGTGTGGTACAGCTGCATGCGGTCCTCTACGTATTGATATAAAACCAGTGCTGGATTTACCTATTTGCTAAGCAAGCTATATCTTAGGGCTCCCGCCTTCTTGGGGACCCCAGGAATTTAAAAAAAATATCATACTTGGCACTGACATAGAGTATCTGGACTTCAAAAGGGCGCCCATATCTCAAATAGCTTGGGGCCCCATCAAGTTTAAATCTGGCCCTGTTTAGAACCCCCTAAAATCTATTCTGACCCCTTCGTCTCTGCGCCTGTTTCCTCTTGTGTACTGCAGGTCCCTGATCACTCTGTCCACGCACGATAAACAAGTGCCTAGTAGTGAAAATTGAGGGGCATAACCATCCACGGGGTTCGCTGACGTGAAATACCAATCTGCTTGAAACTGTTGTACAATTAAAAGAAAACTCATGGAACCGAATGTCATGTCGTGGTGACCCAAATCATTTCCTTTGTTTGTTTCCTCTGCTCGGGCTGCAAGTCTCCAACGCATCCACAGCTGCTTCCGATGGGGACTGGGAGAGATCGCTGGGGTGGTTTGGGGGGGGGTGCAGGGTGGTTCAATTAAGGCAGTTTAGAAAAGAAAATAATGGTGGTTGTGGTTGGAGGAGGGGGGGGCAGAATCTGAGCTAGAAAGAGACAGGGGGTCACATGACGTCATGACAACCATCTTTCCCCCCCCCCATCCCCTGCTAGTCAGCGGTGACATTTCTCACGACTTGTTGTCGCCTTTGACTCCCCATGCACGGCCCTGCAGCGTGAAGAGTTTTTGGGCATCGAGACCAGATTTCGTCTTTTCCAACTCTGCTGTTGACATTCACCACACAAGAGATTCAAAGGAAAAACTTTCCCTTTGAAGCCCACCGTCGTAACAAAACGACGAAAACAAAAGACGACTCTTAATGGCACTTCGTTCTGTACAGATAAAGGATCGGGCTTTTCTTATGTAACGATTTGGCTTTAAATCTTTTAACGACTTCCCATACAAAACAAATATTTTCCCCTCGGCTCCTGTTCCCAAAACTCCCCCCTCCCCGCCCCTTCCACACACACGCACCTCACAGCAACCCGACGGGTCCCTTATCGTTGTTCCTATAACAGGTGCAAAGCGCGACAACCAGCTATATTTCCACGTCCGAGATTACTTCGCTTTGTTTTATCCGACACCTTATTATTTTCGGTGCCTGTCATCATTCAAACCCAATCGGGGATCCACCCTTTCTTGACAGTCCGTCGGCTCTGATAACACTTTTCTTCCGGCGTGCCGCTCAGACTTAAGTTCAGCAGATAGACGGCGATGTTCTCCGCTAATGTGGCTGACATTTTCCAGAAACGCTGAAAATTAACCGAGTGAACTACATCGGCGTGTTTCTTGTTGTGAAGTCTATTTATGATGTCAGGATAGCTTAACGTTCTACCACCCCCACCCCACAAACCACAGAGCCTGGGGAAACGGTGCGTCTCGGTGTTATGGCAATTCTGACAGTTTTTTAAAAAGGATTCTTGGGAAATACCCGAAATTGCGCTCTGTGTGAGGGCATCCATATGTAGAGCGCGATCAGTGGTGCGCAATATTTTATTTTTAGAAGTGTCTCTCACCTCCAAACAACTTAAAGTTGTATTCAACCATGTCTATTTGCTCATCCTTATATAATAAAAGGCAAGTTTCTGTCCTTTCTGTCCGTTCTGTCCGGTCATCGATAGCGATTGGTCCCTCAAACACATATGACTCCTACAGCCAATCATATTGAACACGTTTACGCCATTTATGCGGACGTTCAAAACGAGTTATTTTTGGTGCAGTATTTCTTCCAATACTTTATTTTGAGCTATGCGCGTTGGGATTTAAAGCAAAAAGCTCTGTTTTTACGAGTTATTTATTTTAACTATAATGAATAGTATTTTTGACGCGATGCACATGTAATGCCGGTCGAGACGGCTGTTGGAGGGGAGTTACAACATGCCACCGAATGGTGGCGGAACTTCCTTGGAGGGCTTTGTTCCTCGTTTATATATAAGTCACGGACTTGAATTAACGTCCCGATAATAAAGATGTTAATTTGGGAAATGTTTACAACTTGATTTGTGTGAATCTACACATTCATGTGGGTTACTATTGCGCAACAAATAGGACGGCTCACAAACGAAAATTAAAAAAAAATTGGATCCTTAGTTAAATGTGGCTGTGATCTTTTATTGCTCTTCATTTACTGTATTTTGTCACAGTGGAGTTCGTTAATTAATAGCATATCATTGGCGAACAGAGCATGGTTTGTGAGAGAACATCATAAGCTGTACTAAAATTACAATCACAGAGGCGTTGCCAAATAAAACAATTCAAAACATCGCGTTATTTTTTTTTAATCATTCAGCAATTTTTCTGGAATGACAACATCCGCTGAATGTACGCTTATTTAACATGACAAGCATAAACATGAATAAAGAGGTACGGCTGACCCACATTGTTTAGTCTACACGTAAAAAAAAAGTCATGAAGGTTACTCGAGATAACCCCATTATGTAACAGTAATCATTTCCACTCACTTGATGAGGAGTGTGCATTGCATTACGTCATCACTTCTGAGTGTTCCCTGACGTCTCCAGTTACTAAGTACTCACTTCAATACTTAATGAAGCCCGCGGTCTTTACGCTGGCAGTTCTCCGTGTCTTTTGACGTGAGGAAACGCTCATAACATTTCTTGGACTCCCTGATCCAAGAACAATGCACAGACGAACGCGCTTTCGTCAGCTGACGTCACGACTTTTGTTGTGGGAACCAATTAGTGGCGCTGGCTGCTTTGTTTATCTCAAACTGAGCAGCATGAACACAAGATTTGCTACCCAAAGAAAAAAAAAGGGGGGGGGGAGTGGAGAGTTTTGGGGGTAATTATTACAGAAGGACAAAAAAGAGAAGGCCTCTATTATATGTTTTATTTAATGTTTGAACATTGTCGTGGCAACTCAGTATGCTCTTCGTGCTCATGTAAATTTTATCACTTTTTTTTTAAAAACTCATTTATACGACACTGTAACAGCAAATTCTGAATTATAAAGGTGGAAGGAAATACAACTTTAAATGGAGTTGTAGTAGATTCATGTATTGTATTTATAAAAAAAACCAATAATAAATTACAATGTTTTGTAATTAGTAGATGCTCCACTGTCAAGATTAAATAACAGTAGTCGAACAAACATTATTATTTCCTGAAACTCTCCCGGCGTCACCCAAGTACTTTCATTACTATTAGTGTGTTTAAAGAAAGCCGCCGTCGGGTTCAAGGTCAAAGTAACATACAGCAGTGCATTCCCCACGTTTCCTATATGTACTAGATGCTACAGACATCAGACATCATTTCTAAGCACAATAAGTTTGGTCTAGGTTTACCAGTAGGCAATGGTTTAGATTTACCAGTATAAAATTGTTTACGTTTACCAGTTTACAATGGTTTTATTTTTACCAGTATAAAATGGTTTATTTTTACCAGTTTACAATGGTTTATAAGGTTAACTTATTTTCCAGTTCATCACTCAGATTACAGAAATTCAATCAGTATTCAATTATACTCTTGGATTTTTTAAAGAATTTTAAGACCGGGGGGAGGGTGGGGGGGTTGTGTGGCCGAATTCGTAAGTTATCCACTATTTAGCTCGCGCTTGGCATTTTATGACAGACGTTTCTAAATTTTCTTGAACTTTTCATTTACAAATTCATCTCCAAATCCAATCTCACAAATTTGATACCCCCTCGTTTCTTTCCTTTGACCTTGAAAACTAGTGTTTATTTTATTCGAAAAATTAACTAAGTCATCTTGAAAATATCACGACTTTCTATCTGTAACACGAATTTATTTATGTAAGTTTTCCTATTACAGTTATATGCAATTATTTTCCCTTAACCTGAACGCAAATCTGAGTAATCTATCCATCAATTTGTTTTATACACAATCAGCAAACCAACTGGCTTAAGTTTGTGGGTCGTAGCAGTTTTTCGAATTTCCAGCTCATTTCACCAGAAAAGGTAGAAAATACAACAGAAAATAAAACAATACAGATGCAGCTTTTCATAAAATGCTCAACTTCGTCAAGAATATTTATTAGTTGATTGCCCTACAAAATTCGACAGCTTTAATATGGCTTATCTTCGAGCGACTCACCAGCACCTTGCAGGCGTATATAATCTCATGTCACTACACACGATTTGTACGAATTTGGTTAACGTTTAGACAAAAATCTTAATAGCAAGTTTCTTAATACATGATCGAAATGGACACCGTCTTTTTTCAAACCATGACCGTAAGAAAGTCGCTAAACCATGTCATTGCTAAATTAATAACTCCCGTGTTTAATCATGGATATAAAGTGTTCACTTTATTAATTTGTGTGTGTGTGTGTGTCCCATAACCTTGAGGTCGTAGGGGGTTCTAATGTTTCCATTAGAACTTTCTCGGGGCTTGGTAGACCTTGGCGGCGCCCATCTCCTCTCCAGGTCAGCGGAGGACTTTTTAGCGATAGTCATTCATCAACATTTTTAAATCCCTTATATTAACTTCGAAATCTTGTCTCTCTGTCTCTCTCTCTCTCTCTCTCTCTCTCTCTCTCTCTCTCTCTCTCTCTCTCTCTCTCTCTCTCTCTCTATCTATCTATCTATCTCTCTCTCTCTCTCTCTCTCTGTCTGTCGTCATCTCTTCGTACGTCGGTCGGGCCGAAAAACAAAAGTAACAAATGACCCACTTCCCGTGATGCCATCGAGCTGAAATTTGGCACAAAGACTTGTGTCACCTAACAATGCATCGTATCAAAATTTCAGATCGATCGAACGTACCGTAATTAAATTAATGCATTTTAGTTTATCTCAATACAACGTATGTAATTCAATTTCACTGTTTGTTATTGTTGTTTTTTTCACGTGACAGTTCACTCCATTGACGCCATCCGTCGATGTACCGGCGTGCTTTTGTTTACATTTTACGTGTCACGCTGAGCTCGGTCCAGCGATCGGTGACCAGACCTTTCCCCTCTTCCAACGGGTTATAAAGCAAAGGGGAGTTAATACAAATTCAGTCTGTAAATGTTTGTCGCATTTGAACATAATCAATACTGTTAGTTATGTCTCATATATAAGGGATTTATAGTCAAAAACGTTGTTTTTACGGGTTTGTTTTATTATTGTGGCTTTAACGTGGGCTCGATCCCATGCCCCTCAGCTTGTGAGGCGAGCGCAATATTGACTTCGCTATCCAGCACTTTCTTTAGTACACGCAAATCATTCACAAACCGACTTCGTATTTGGCAAGGTTTGACATATGTTTCAGACCAATTACAGACAAGGCACTTGGCCTTCTGGGATCGTTCGTTACTAAATGCCCCCCCCCCACACACACACTCACATTCCATCAATCCCGAGTCAAGATACAAAGGGTTTATTAATACATATACACATAAGGTCTCTGAGTACAGGAAATAACTTCATTGTTGACATGGGACGTCGTTCAACAAGTGTGCAATGTTGCACTCAGTATCCTTTGGTATGCACTCAGTGTCCTTTGGTATGCACTCAGTGTCCTTTGGTATGCACTCAGTGTCCTTTGGTATGCACTCAGTGTCCTTTGGTATGCACTCAGTGTCCTTTGGTATGCACTCGGTGTCCTTTGGTATGCACTCAGTGTCCTTTGGTATGCACTCAGTTTCCTTTGGTATGCACTCAGTGACCTTTGGTATGCACTCAGTGACCTTTGTCAAATTAGATAAGGATATAAATGCTAGAAAACCGAACTGAATAAAATGTACGTTCGTAGGTCTATATTAAAAGGGTCTTTGTTATGACTTGTCATATGTATATGATATGCACGCACATCACAACAATACTTTTTAAAAAATGAGAAGATTTTTAATTAAAAGTACATCGTTGGCAAGAAGAAATGCACTTTTGTAAAGGCACGTTCGTCAAAGCTTGACAAAAATAATTATTTTGTTTATTAAAACTCCCACACATGCGTGTGTCATCCATTCCTGTTACGATTATCAGCCTACTGTCGGATAACAATGAAACATTTGAGTTAACAGGTGAGTCTTCGCCCACCCACACATTGTATGTCCAAGTCACATATTTAAATGTACAGAAAACGCCCAGGTGCAAGCATGCCGCTGATTCATTGTTATAGGATTATGTGATTTCGCTCAAGATTTTCTAAAGGCTTAAAGTTCATTCTGGCAGAATTGTTTCGTGCACAATTTTTTTTAAAAAAAATATGTGCGTGGGTGTGACAGATGAGATAAGGAAATTTGATAATCGGCGTGTGAAAAAAATATGAGCAATGTTCAGATGCTTGTGCGGTTTAAAAAATGTAATGGGTAAAACTTCAACACGTTATACGTGTCATTAGAACAAACTTTAGTTATTGTTCTGTGAGCAATGTCTAATGGTAATTGAAATTATTGTATCAGTAGTGTGAGTGGGTCCAAGATAAAGTTGAAGAAGGTTAAGGTGATAATAAAATGTGTGGTTATTTGGGTCTAGTCTTTGGGGTGTGGTCGGTTGGTTGCCGTGAGGATAGCAGAGGGTGATATGCTTATAGAGCTGCGCATGTCTAGAGCTTGACCACCTAAATGATGTGTCCACTGGACCAGGGCTTCCAAACCTGGGATGTTTGCATCTTCAGAAGGTTCGAGAAGTCATTAACAAGGACTGAAAAAGGAGACCCGGATGATGCGGGGGGGGGGAGGGTGATTATGAGGTCAGAGTAGGGATTATCTTCAAGATTATGATGTGAAGATTAAACACGTTTTTAACATTTTTCCTTTTTTTTCTTTGTAAATCAGCGGGTTATTTTGTAGTAGGAGAAAATAATTGTAATATAAGTTAGAAATTGGAGGTACACCCGGTATTCATTAATGTAATGGTCGCTGCAAAACTAAATGTGTGTGTGCGTGTGTGGTGAGAGTAAAATAAAACAATATATTCCTGTACAAAAATGTAAAATTAAGAATAATTCAATGATCATTTATTCACAGTAGCTGTAATCCATTTTCAATGAGCATAAAAATAAGAATAAATCACTTGCCTAATTTTCTTTTTAAAGAGATTTTTTAAAAGCCTAAAGCATATAAACACTGTTGTTTTCCTTAGAAACATTCGCTCCTACCTAGTTGTTTCCCTTAGTCGCCCTGTATCCACGAGTTACTACAAAGTTGTTTGGGGGAGATGTTGGGATAACCTCTCACACAGAGAGCTCTTACTAAAGGGAGATTATCTCTGAAGTCACACCTTTTCAGTGTTGGGGCAATCACTGTTTCACTTCCAGCACTAGGCTTCTTAAAAAAAATTTTTTTTTAAAGAGTTTGAATTACATTATTTCCGCTTCGATTAATGTTGAGTCGTTAATCGATTTCCCACTATGTAATATAAAATATATTAATGTATAATTATTTTTTTAAAAATCGCTTGTTCAATGTGTTTATGTCTCAACAAATTTAGAGAATTTAATCAGCCGATGTCTTTCAACTTTTAAAAAAAATTCGTTTGCTTTAATAGTTTATTGTATATGTTTTTGGAAGAATCCTGCATCTCAATTTCGACTCTATTCCTGATGTCAAGTTGAGCTAAAACTGTGTTCACTTGCCCATTCCCGATTCCAATACAGTCTCACATCATTGCATTTGAAATTCGAACACGTTTTCAATGTTAAATTAGGTTGAAACTTTGTCCACTTACCCATCCGCAATGACAATACAAATGTTAATGATGTTGTCGTTAGTGACTTCCACTAAGCATTTATTGCCTTCGTCGGACTTTGGACATCTTATGAATGTAAACTTGTAGGGACGACTCACTTTGATTGCAGCGTTTCTTTATGCTTGTTACGTATTTCGCTAACAATGGTCAATATGCGCTTTGCGTAATATTTGGTCAAATATCTCAACCCCTTTTCTGACTTCCTATCACACCTGTCAGATAATCTAAGTGCAGGATAATCAGGTCAGACTTTAGTTTATCCAACATGTCACCAGAAACGATGAGGACTGGCATTAGGAAGAGCTATTCGCTTCACGGCTCCCTCATTTTGTGCCCCTCTGCAAGTGACGTTCCCGGTATAAGACACTGACTTCAAATAAACATGCTTCACTTAAAGTTGTTATCCCCATAAGCACCAACACAAGTTTCATGAAATATGCCCCCCCCCCTTTTCCAAAGTCCACGATGATCAACAAATGACGTTTCATGATTAAATGATGATACCCTAATGATAAAGTTGTCATTAGCATGGAAACACCAAGATGTTATAGTTAATTCATACAAACACCAAGATGTTATAGTTAGTTCATACAAACACCAAGTCGTTAGTTAGTTCATACAAACACCAAGTCGTTAGTTAGTTCATACAAACACCAAGTCGTTAGTTAGTTCATACAATCATCAAGTCGTTAGTTAGTTCATACAAACACCAAGTCGTTAGTTGGTTCATACAAACACCAAGTCGTTAGTTAGTTCATACAAACACCAAGTCGTTAGTTATTTCATACAAACACCAAGATGTTATAGTTAGTTCATACAAACACCAAGTCGTTAGTTGGTTCATACAAACACCAAGTCGTTAGTTGGGTCATACAAACACCAAGTCGTTAGTTGGGTCATACAAACACCAAGTCGTTAGTTGGTTCATACAAACACCAAGTCGTTAGTTATTTCATACAAACACCAAGTCGTTAGTTGGTTCATACAAACACCAAGTCGTTAGTTAATTCATACAAACAGTAAGTCATTAGTTGGTTCATACAAACATTAAGTCGTTAGTTCATACAAACATCAAATTTTTCAAGTTCATATTCATAGCGCCATGAATATGAATAGAAGAAATATCCACATGCAGACTAGAATTTGCTAATGCGCGAACGAACGAGAAATTACATCTTTGATATAAATGTAATCAACCGGAAAAGAAATGAACGGAAAGATCAATTACGATTAATCGAGTATGTTTATATATATTTTTTTGTTGAGTATCGTCAGACGCCTACATAATTAAAAAAAAAGCAATCTGGTAATAATCGTCCATTCAACGGTTGTCCCTCGTCTCATTTATCGTTATCGAGGCTGTGTCTCCACAACAAATCCTAAAGCAATTCGCATTTCCGCAAGATTGTTTTTAAAGGGTGGAGTGTGAGGGGGATCGGTTCATTGCAAGCGGTCATTAATAATATCCTAAAGTGCATTGGACAAAAACATTCAAACTGTGTCAATAGTGTCCATACCTCCTGGAAAGTTGAATGACCCTCACACAGGAAACGTTCCGGTATTTATAGTCGTCCTTAATGACAGCGAAAGTTGACAGCGCTTGCGGCTACAAAACAAAGGGAGGTAATGGCATTCAGTTGGCTTTCGGTCAAAATGGACCATATAGACCTTCACATTTTATTTTTGTACTCGCATGTCTTTCACGTTATTTTTCTTTGCACGAGCTTGTGTGAGGATTTATAATGTTTAAGTATCGTACATGGGCAAGTATCTGCGATGGACTCTGATCTTTCTACCATACTATTCCCCCTCTCTCTCTCTCTTCTCTCTCTCTCTCTCTCTCCTCTCTCTCTCACTACCTCACTGTCTCACTCTCTCACTCTCACTCTCTCTCCAGTCTCTCACTCTGCTCTCTCACTCTCTCTCTCACTCACTCTCTCTCTCTCTCAATCACTCTCTCTCTCTCTCTCACTCACTCTCTCTCTCTCTCTTCTCTCCCCGACTAACTTGTGAAGGCCACCTGTAGCAACAGTAAGTGTCTGTTATGATATCAACTCATGTACCAACTCTAACACAATACTTGGGTAGTAGTGCCAAACAACTGTTATGATATCAACTCATGTACCAACTCTAACACAACACTTGGGTAGTGCCAAACAACTGTTATGATATCAACTCATGTACCAACTCTAACACAACACTAGGGTAGTAGTGCCAAACAACTGTTATGATATCAACTCATGTACCAACTCTAACACAACACTTGGGTAGTGCCAAACAACTGTTGTGATATCAACTCACGTACCATAACACAACACTTGGGTAGTGCCAAACAACTGTTATGATATCAACTCATGTACCAACTCTAACACAACACTTGGGTAGTGCCAAACTCTTCAATACTTGATTTGTGTCATTACAACTGTTATGATATCAACTCATGTACCAACCTTATAACACAAAACTTGATTTTTGCCATTACAACTTTCAGACTGCCCTGTCGGTCTGTGGGGGGACAGCTGTGAAAAGATGTGTCCAGCCGGCTGTCTGACGGACTGTAAACAGGAAGGTGACAAGTGTGCCGTGGGCTGCACCCTGAGAAACGGAAAATGTTTTGGGGGCTGCGACAAGCAGGACGGAAAGTGTGTGGCCGGGTGTGGCGAGGGCTGGTTCGGAAGTAACTGCGAAAAGAGTGAGTTCGAAACTCTGACCCAATTCAACTTAAATAAAAACTTTCCAATATGAATATAACTGATATAGAAATTTTGATGACTAATTTTAAATATTCCCGTTGTAATTATCAAAGCTTTTACCTAAATATATAATTTAAAAATACAATATAATGAGGATTTTATTTTTAGTATAAGAAAAGTCGAAATGGAGACTGGAGATTATCAAGCCGTCTATTTCAATTTCGTAATATTATTTGACTTAAAGTTAGACAACTTCCACTTTTTAAAAAAATAAAATGTTGAAAAGATCAGAGAAGCAATTATTATTATTTATTTATTTTTTTAAAATCAACTGGTGGTTTTTTGTTGTTTGTTTGTTGTTTTTTTTTGGGGGGGGGGCAGATTGGGAAGGGGTGGGTCTACAACCTGGTTTTATTGAATTACGGGCTATCTACAAAATGCCAAATGGGTGGTGACCTGCTTTTCTTCTTGAATTTCCTAATGGATTAGGCTCCCCCCCCCTCGTTTTAATGAAGTAGACAAACTTTTGGTGATAAGGTTCGTCATTTTGGGCTCATTTCTGTCCTGGTCCGCAGTATGTCGTGACCTGTACTATGGCTACAACTGTGTCAACACTTGTGGCCACTGTTACGACGAAGAACCGTGTAACGCCGTAAGTGGAGAGTGTAAATATGGCTGTGTCCAAGGCTTCAGGGGCAGTAACTGCAAACAACGTAAGTAGGAAACAATGTGATCTTGTCATCATGATTTTTTTTATAGATTTGTTTTTATTTTCTTTTTGTTATTTTTATATATGATTTTTTAATGTTTTGTTGTTGTTATGAATTGTTCAATTAAATTTTCACTGATTTAAGTAATTCGGGACGGTGATGTTCTTAAACTTTCAAAAAAGAGATTTAACTAACCTTCTTGTATTTACGAATGTGCAATGTGTATACTAACGCAAAATAACAGTTTATTTATTTAAAACCGAATACAACAGGACAATTAACATATGTGTATTTATATGAGGTGACCAATAAATTGTTTCTTGTCTCGCCAAGTTGTCAAAGTAATCAAGCTGCTTGTGAAGTAATAAGTAAAACTAGATCTTATTTCATTCATACTGTTTTGTCTGACCGTTGTTAAAAAGTAGTAGAACAATAACTCAGCATGTGATAACACATTGAAATAAAAAGCGTGTAAAAAGGAAGCTAATATCTGAAATGTTTATTGCCAAACGCAGATTGTGAGGACAACACTTACGGCTACAACTGTAACGAGACATGCGGCCATTGTCGGCGTAATGAGTCCTGCAACAAGATGACTGGGAAATGTGCTGGGGGCTGTGACAGGGGCTGGTCTGGCGATACGTGCAAACAAGGTGAGTGACAGGGGGCTGTGACAGGGGATGGTCTGGTGATACGTGCAAACAAGGTGAGTGACAGGGGGCTGTGACAGGGGCTGGTCTGTTGAAAAATAAACAAGGTGTATATATATTTCACATTTGTATAAAAAAAGAACTTTTACAAAGAAAAATGCTCATTTTTTCAGGCTTATTTAAAAATAGTTATTGTTCAACAAGAATAAACAATACTTGAACACGCGTAACTATAGATACACATTATTTATTGTTTTTCTCTTCAGCAGTACACACACGGATTTTCATGCCTTTTGTCAAATTTAGTCATTAGGTTTGAGTTCATCGTGAGTCTAAAAATGTTTAGAGTTCTAAAAGAATTTGAATAACAATTTTTTTTTGTTTCTACTGTGTTATCTATAAATAAATGTTTTAGTTAATTACTTTTAAAAGGCTTTAAATACAGACAGCAGAGTGTTGCATTCACATTGTTAGTCTTTACAAAAAAATTTTTTTTTAAATCTCACATGTTTGACAAGCATAAATTTTTTTTAATTTCACTTTCATTACTGTAAAACGTTATTTTAATGTATTTATTTTTAAAATGTTATTTTTGGCCACATGACTATATTCCATAATTGCACTTAAGTCATCCAATGTAATCAAGAAAATCTATAAAGCGCATTGACTCTCTTTTTTCCCCGATGTGGACGGTTCAGAAGATCGGATAACTTGCATACGTCCATAGTATGCAATAGATAGAAGCAAAATTTCCCTCGACTTTCTGAAAACAAACCACGTGACACCTCCCCATCCCAATGACAACAGGCATCTACTTATAGAACCACAATAAGTGCCATTGTGCGGGTTGTCGGCGTTATTATCTGGTCCCTAGCATTCAGCAGACGTGTGCGAAGTCGTTTATCTGGCCAGCCCTCAAACATGGCGCCCCAGCTTGCCAGGTTGTTTGCGTAACGATGAGATAGCAGAGCGGTTGGAGAGTGTTGCCTTGATTTCCGTGGAGACCCCAAACACTTATTGGGCTTAATTAAAGACAAGATATTAAACAACGCGTTTATTTGAATAGTGAGTAATGGTTTCCTTGGAATTCTTTTGTTGAAAAGCTGTCTTTATTTTGAAAAGTTAAAATGATATTATAGCTCGTTGCGACGCCTTAAGTTTCATTGGTTTTAAACAAGGTCTCTTTAGTTTCAAATGTATTTTTTAAAAATAAAATTCATTCTACGTTAATTATGAAATCTCGTGCTCTTAACATCGCCGCGGCAAAATGATATTGATCTCAAAGTAATAAGTTATTGATAAATTAACAACTCAAACATATACGTGATTAAAAAGAGAAAGAAGAAACATTTAAATTGTCAATTTACGATCTATATGAATTGGTGTGTCCCCTGGTACTAGGGTGACGTCACTGCTCACTGCGGAAAGTTTCATGTCTTCTCGAATATCTATGGGTATATTAAAAATAGAACACGTCAAAATGTTTGCACACCCAAAATACGTCATAAGGTGTCTCAACTGGAGGAGCATTTGAAATCGATTTGATGCAGTTAACGAAAATATCATTAAACTAGATCCAACCCGCGGCGTAGCATACGCCGCAGAATGGATCATAGATCGTGCTAAAGAAGGGGGAGAAAAGAACGGGCACAAACTTCCCGCAGTGCGCATTTTGGTAATTGTTTCGAAGCATTACTTCCTTTCCTTCTATATAGTGCGTCTCAGTGCGGTGCGCATAGTGCGGCGCGGTGCGGGTATACACAGTTCTACATATATATAATAGATTGTGTCTTGCTTGCTCTTTCTGGCTACTATATATTTAGAAGATAAGAATGCACTACCCCCAGCCTCCCTTTGTTTTCAATCAACCTCCCCCCCCCGCCCCCCCCCGACCACACACGTTTGTCCGCAGTTATCAGCATTGTTTTGAAAGTACTTTTTTTTACTCGCAAACCGACGGCGTAGTGAACAATGGAGTTAAATTCAGGTGTCTTAGCAAAATCGGCCTTAGGCTTTGGGCGTTTTCTTCGCCTCGTCACCGCCTGTAATCCAGAAATACCTCGTGGCGGAGCCCTAAAGAATCCGTTTGGGCTGACCTTGACCGAATATCCTAGCGACTCCTCGGGTCTTGTCTCTAGCACCGTCTATTTATATCCAGTGTTGCCACTGCATGTCAGGGCTCATTATTTCCCACACAATCTTCCAGCCTGTGACCAAGGGACCCATGGCGTCGACTGTCTGGAACAATGTGGCAACTGTAAGGCCAACACCACGTGTCATCACCAGACCGGAGACTGTATTGAAGGATGCGCCCCGGGCTGGAGGGGCGCAAAGTGTAATGAGGGTGAGTTACGTAACTAAGGGTGGGGGGGGGGAATGCAAAAATTTCCGATGTCCAGTTGATAAAATTGGATTTTTTGAGTCGTTAACCTGAAAATGTATAAAATTAAATTTGAGAGGGCGGAGAATGAAGAGGGGTGCATTCCCCCCCCCTCCGCCCTCCCCAACCAGCTGAAATGTATTTCTTTTTATGGAGTTCTTTTTTTTTAATGCTCTAAAACCTTTGGAGACAATCTTGCTATCTCCTTGAAAGTTGTTTTTAAAAAGATGATTCAACCTATTATGAGACTGATTTATTTGCATTTTTTAAAAAAAACTGACTTTTTCCAATTTCGATTGGAGCACATTTTGTTTCGGGAAAATTATTAGAATCCTCTCACTTTGATTTAGGTACCTCCTTAGCATCCTCTCACTTTGATTTAGGTACCTCCTTAGTATCCTCTCACTTTGATTTAGGTACCTCCTTAGTATCCTCTCACTTTGATTTAGGTACCTCCTTAGTATCCTCTCACTTTGATTTAGGTACCTCCTTAGTATCCTCTCACTTTGATTTAGGTACCTCCTTAGTATCCTCTCACTTTGATTTAGGTACCTCCTTAGTATCCTCTCACTTTGATTTAGGTACCTCCTTAGTATCCTCTCACTTTGATTTAGGTACCTCCTTAGCAACCATTAAAATAAATTATCACAATAATCGTCTATTGACAGTTTGTCCTGCTGGGAAGTACGGGCCAAACTGCCGGTCCACGTGCGGCTGGTGCCTCAAGGGCACGTGCGATCACATGACTGGCGAGTGCCACGGCGGGTGTACAAGGGGCTACAGGGGGACACTGTGCAAGGAAGGTAGGTGTTACTTCAACAACAACAAAAAAAAGTTCAAAATGGTTAAATGGGTTGCCATAGTGACATTGATGTTTGTGTTAATCTGGTTGTATAGAGACAGCAGCTAAAATAATCAACATTAAAAACACTTTTTAAAAACTAGTCTTATATTAAAAATGCACTAATTTTCTACTTTTTAGTCTACGCATTTTACAGTAAGTGCAAAGCCAGCTTACCTTTTGACTATAAATCCCTTATATATGAGATATAACTAAAAGTAGTGATTATGTTTAAACGCGACATTTACAGACTGAAACACAATTATCTTCCCTGGTTTTAAAACCGGGCGTAGGGACGGTAAGGGGTGTGAACATACACGGTCGTCGTCAACGCTTGAACTGAGCACGTGAAAGAATCATATACAAATGTTCGGATAGTCTGCTTAAACTTATAAAGCGAATTAATATAAGACTAGTAATAAGGCGCCAAACGTGAGTGACGTACTTTGACATTTTCTAGTTACGCCATTCCCAGACTCAAAAGTTTGATTTGTATCTGTCGCAAAAAAAATAAATATCATTTTTAAAAGGTTTAGTTATAATTTTTTTCAAAAACGATACCGCTATCATCATTTTTTAAAGAAATAACTATGAAGTCATCATGACGTGTCTATTAGGCGTTATGGCGTCATCAGTTCTTTCTTTCTAAATATTAAATGTCGCGGGCCTATATAATTTTTAAAGAGTTTTTAAATTATGACACCAGTACATTATCTTGCTTTATATGGGTTTCATGAATATTGGTTGATTCCGATTTTTAAAAAAAATTATCCATTAGCCTGCCCATCCGGTTGGCATGGGGAGAACTGTACCCTGGCCTGTGGTCACTGCCAGAGATCGTCCAGCTGTGAGCCTGTGTATGGGATGTGCAAAGATGGATGTGCCTCGGGTTACCATGGAGTCATGTGTTCCCAGAGTAAGTTTGTTTTTTGTAGCACCGCGACTCTCTGACTTAACGTTCCTTACCTCCGACCAAAACTGGACAACCTTACAAGATTTAACCGACTCTTTATATCTATATCCATAACATGAAAAACATGAGCAATTGAAGTGAGTGGGATACGTTAACTGACAAATTAACGACGTATGGTACGTAGGCCTATTGTTCCAACTTTACCAGAAGCTACGTGGGAACCACGTCAGTTATGCATGTATGAACCATGTCAGTCATGCATGTATGAACCATATCAGTCATGCATGTATTAAACATGTCAGTCATGCACGTATGAACCATGTCAGTCATGCATGTATGAACCATGTCAGTGATAAATGTATGAACCATGTCAGTCATGCGTGTATGAACACTGTCAGTCATGCGTGTTTGAACCATGTCAGTCATGCGCGTATGAACAATGTCAGTCATGCGTGTTTGAACCATGTCAGTCATGCATGTATGAAACATGTCAGTCATGCATGTATGAACCATGTCAGTCATACATGTATGAACAATGTCAGTCATGCGTGTATGAACCATGACAGTAATGCAAGTATGAACCATGTCACTCATTCATGTCTTTTTCATTTCAGATTGCTCGGCTGGTACATATGGAGAAGATTGCAAGTATATGTGTGGACGTTGTAAGGCTGGGTCGGCTTGTGACGTCATATCCGGTCTTTGCACGTCGGGTTGCGAAGATGGCTGGGAAGGAGACAAGTGCGATACTGGTAAAACATTCCTTCAATATTTTAAAATAGGGAAAATCCCATTCAAGTCTTTTACGTTTTAAAGGATTAAGGGATCAAAATGATAAGATTATCGTCATGATAATATATCAGCTCCGTAATTAAGAAGGATGCGTCTATCAACGGTTGTCATATGCCTTACAAAGTCAGTTTATATAAATCGAGAGCCGAAGGCACCTGAAGAACTTAAAATGCATGTCTTACTTGCAAGAAATAAATGTTTACTGTTGAAATCAATAACGATCATAAAAAGCCCCAGAAACAATAAATGAATCTACTTGAAGAATTACCCCCCCCCCAACCCTCTACGGACATCTATTTTCGTTTAGCTATTTTTAAAAAAAAGAAGTTCCCTTTCGTTTATTTCATAGCACCGTTCAGTTTAATGATAAACATGATTTAAATAATTAGACCACTGACCAGTTCTATCTTCTCCCCCACCGCACCCCACAGGTGTCCAGAAAACAACAAACGCTTTCCATTCGTCGCCCTCCTTCCCTGTCCTCATCATCTGCCTGGTGGCTGCTGTCATTCTCATCACCATCGTCTTCACCTACTTCGTCATCGTCCGGCCAAGGAAGACGGCGCTCAGACGACTCTACAACGCGTCGGTAGGTGGAATGGTGACTTGGAGCTTTTAGACCAGGGATCAACTTTGTACACATTAATCATGGGCTTAACTTTGTACATATTAATCATGGGGTTAACTTTTTACATATTAATCATGGGGTTAACTTTGTACACATTAATCATGGGGTTAACTTTTTACATATTAATCATGGGGTTAACTTTCTACACATTAATCATGGGGTTAACTTTGTAAAAATTAATCATGGGGTTAACTTTGTACACATTAATCATGGGGTTAACTTTCTACACATTAATCATGGGGTTAACTTTGTACACATTAATCATGGGGTTAACTTTGTACATATTAATCATGGGGTTAACTTTCTACACATTAATCATGGGGTTAACTTTGTACATATTAATCATGGGGTTAACTTTCTACACATTAATCATGGGGTTAACTTTCTACACATTAATCATGGGGTTAACTTTGCACACATTAATCATTGGGTTAACTTTGTACACATTAATCATGGGGTTAACTTTATACACATTCATCATGGATTAACTTTGTACACATGAACCATATTATATCAACTGTTTAAACCTTGACCCTTGATCAAGTTTGTTGAGCCTTGACCATAGATCCACTTTGTAAACATTGAGCATTGAGTGCTAACATACCTTCAAACTATTTCAAGGTCTGGGTTACAATGGCGAATCCGAAATTTGGTTGATGTTTGTTTCTGTTTTTTAAAGGATATCTCAAAAAATAAAATTCACAATAAAATAGTTATATAAATGTGAATAGTGGCAGACGCCCCAAACCATTTTCCACGAAAACCCCAGAGTTGTTATTTTCTGAAATTCCACGAATTCTGACTAGCAATACGCACCAAACGTATTTCGGTTTAATAGTTTATACCACGATTTAATCTTCGGTTCGATGCAGAACCACGCGTGTCTTTCACGGGGAAATAAACGTCCCTTTATGTAATTTGATCCCAACCTATTAGCCGCGTGATAACAGACGTGGAATGGGAATGTTCGATGCGATACCGAGCCGGAGTTCTTATGACAAACAGATGTAAGGAAATGCCGACAGATGGCGCACCATTCGTTTTTTTCTTTCTTTTCTGTAGGGTAACAAAGAGTTTTGGTATCTTGTGATTCCTTTTGCTCAGCTGTTTCGCGTAAAAAGTAAGAGATATCCTGAAGTAAGAAATATCCTGAAGTAAGAGATATCCCGAAGTAAGAGATAGAGTAACATCGTTGACGCATTTTTTCCCCTTCTCTTGTATCTCAACAGAGCAACGAGCATCTCAGCAACACCTACGAACAAATTGTCGGAAGCCCATGGGAGATACAGCGAGGGCAGCTGTCGCTTAGCAACGAGTTGCTGGGCAACGGTCAGTTCGGGCAAGTCAAGCGAGGACATGTGAAAATAAATGGGGTCAAGGTCCCCGTGGCCATCAAGTCCTTGAAAGGTGAAGAAGTGGTTAGAGTGATAATCATTTATTTTGTTATATATTTTTTATTTGTGAAAAATTCATAGTTTTTGTAACATTTCAAACAAAATTAATAAAATGCGCACCAAAAATAGTAAATGAAAAGCTTAATCGAAATTGATTGGATTTCTATAATTGATGGAGCCAACTAACTGGCCACAGGTTGTATTTCTATAATTGATGGAGCCAACTAACTGGCCACAGGTTGTATTTCTATAATTGATGGAGCCAACTAACTGGCCACAGGTTGTATTTCTATAATTGATGGAGCCAACTAACTGGCCACAGGTTGTATTTCCCTATTTCAATAGAATCATGCGTGGAGTTGAATTGTTCGTATCTCTTACAAGACGCTCCTTCTATACAGGAAACTCCAGCGTTGTCATTGACTAAATTATTATTGAATTTGATATAAACTTTTAGAAACAGCTTTCATCTGCAAGTATTCATTTGCCAGATGTCACATGTGTCATAGTCATGTGTTTCTCTGCGTAACATTTTCTGCTAATTGGTTCACCCAGATAACGCATCGGCCAAGGACAAACGAGATTTCCTAAACGAGCTCTCTATTTTAAAACGTGTTGGAAAACACGACAATGTCGTCTGCTTGGTGGGGGCGTGTCATATAAAAGGTGAGTAACTGTCTTAATCATGTCTCAGTTATTTCTCCTGAGGTGTTACAATATCGTTGATTTTACTCGGCATGTGCTTTTACGTTTCCATTGAATTTGCTTTTCCGAATGTTTGATAAACTGTGTGTAGCTGAAGAGGTAAGTGTCTAAAAGTAAATATAAGGATTCATTTATTTTTTCGAACAGGTGTTATGTACGTTGCCATGGAATACGCTAAACACGGAGATTTGCGCACGTTCCTACGTCACAGCCGACGGCTTACGTCACTACACGAGTATGACAACACGTCATCTCCGTTTTTGCACACGGCACTACGTCCACAGTCCTTGATCAAACTGTCGCTGGACACAGCTAAAGGATTGAAACACTTGGCGGAAAAACAGGTGAATATACATGTACAAACTTTTGATTATGAAAAAAACAAACACTCAGGTGAATATATATACAGTAGCTGACTAGGAGAAAAAATTAGCTGAATATACAAACAGTAGTGGGCTATAACAAAAATTAGGGGAAAATAAAAAGAATAGTTTGCTTTTTGGAAAATCTTAGAACCCTTATTTTTCAATGGATGATACAAAGAAATTTAAAATATCTAGAATTAAATTAATTATTTTAATTAAGTCGTCAACTGTCGAACTTTCAAGGACCTGGTAATGCATCATTATACCGACTTGGGGTTATTCTCTGCCACCAAACTCCTGAAAATAAAAACAAATAAGTATTTTTAAAAAATAAATAATGTCTAAGTAGTCGATAAAATAAGTAATAATTCATTACGTGTTCTAAAATGTCTGAGATGAATATTGCACATACGTGACAGGTAGAGCCTATGAAATGAGTCGATTTCTATTGCAGAATGCATTGATATGTTCTATTATTGTTCGTGCATTTCAATTATCTCAAATCTCGGACCCCCGCTCTTTTTCTGAGGTGACATACATTAAAAAAAATTGTCACATTATTTTTGACAGTTTTCACTCCTCCTTTTGTCCTTTGTCACAATCGGTAACTTAGCTTTCAAAATATTGTAAACGGTAAATAAGTAAGGTATTCACGAACATTGTGATGTCAACTGATATCTTTACCCCTCCCTCACAAAGTGTCATTTTCTAAGCAACCACTCGCAGCATGGCGTACTTTACGGGCGGCCCCATTTATTTTTGAATTGTCGACGTCACTTTCTTTATTCCATGCACTTCCCTCAACATTGTCTATGAACAAAACCTTTATAACATTTTTTTAAAGTAAAAATATTTAAAATAATAATCAATGTCCCCTCTAAGGTTCGTTGGCCCGTGTGCAAAATAAAAATACGTTGTGCAAAGTTGCACAGCATTCATTCTTTGTGAAAAATTTTACACCCCATAAACAAGGATATTATTATATCCTTTTCAAAGTTTGCTGTGCGATAATCTGCTGCGCGGCGTCTGTCAGATATCTTCGCGGCCGCGCAACTTATTAAAAGGAACATTGTTAATAATAAGAAACGCTACAAGCGTTTGAATACGATAGCAACATGGACTCTTTTGACAATCTTTGAGGGACACTGGCGTCTGACAATGCTGGTCTGTTATTTTTACATCAATGTTAAAGGATAAATTGTCTACTGTTGTAATGCACATCAACATAGTTGCTGCGCTCTCTCAACTCTCAAACCCATATCTTATCTATGGGACCGATCGTTTGATGTAACGATAGCAACGTTCACACACTGTAGCCGGAAAAAGTTTTTTTTGTGGGGCAACAAACAATTGAGGGATCCTCAAATCGTTGCTGGAATGGTGCTGCATAAACACGTCGCAGAATTAAACTTAAATAGTGCAGTCTTTTATAATGATTTTTTTTTACACTTCTGGGTGATTTTTATTTATTTATTATTATTATGTTTTAATGAAAATTTAGTTCTGTTGCGATATTTTTATTTTTAAATGCAATGTAACTTGAGCCCGTTATTCATAAAATATACTCCAGCCACCAAAAGTCAGCTTACACTTGAAACTATTTGGTTTAACTTCAACTAAAAGAAAAAAAATGATTTTAAAATTTTGGTTTAACATTCGGCATGTATGGCATAAAGTAACTTCCCCGAAGGGAATTGAATAGCTTGGTTAGTTAAATAACAAGAAACAAATAGGAGATCGAGTTATGGAAACACATTTTTGGACAAATGGTTATAAAAGGCGATAGTCTGGATAGAACTACAAGTTATAGCAAGCAATAGTCAGATAGAATTTCATGTAATAGGCACAAAGTAACAACATCCCTGTCAGCTATGAAAAGAATCAAGGCTGCTAACATGCAGCACCGCTCTTCTGTATATTATATTCTTCTCACAATGGACGTCAAAGAAGCCAACAAAGAAAACAAGGAATGGGGTGAGGGGGGGGGATTAAAGCTGAGACACGTTCCAGGGGGTAAACATTAGGGTGTGAGGGAACCCGTCATAAGATGTGCTAACCAATGTTCCCGTTAAGCTGCGTGTGCGCATATAAGTGACCGATGTTGCGCAGCAGTTTAGAATTACCGCGCAACAAATTTTGACAAGGATAAAATAATATATGTGTTTGTGGGGTGTAAAAATGTGCACCGAAAAAAAAGATGCTTTACCACTTTGTAAACGAGTTTGATAATTTTCACACGGACCATGTAACTTTAGAGGGAACATTGGTGCTAGCTAGGGCCTTGTTACCAAAAGAACATTACGGAATAACAAATATATAGCCTTTAGTTTGGGTTTCCCCGATAGAAGTGGAGCCGAGGCGGCTGTTCCGGGGATAGCTTTGCAAACATTAGGAGTACCGTAAGTTTGATGCCATTCCATCTTCAACGATTTGTTGTTGTTATTTTCAACATACCCATTAACGTCACACATCATGAGCCGTCAGTTGTTTATATAGGTAACCCCGGGGTCATATTTCACACAGGTACTCGGGGATCACGGGAACACTAGAGATGTGACCTATCCAAGGAAACTGTCTAGACCAGAAGTCGTTGATAGATGGTCGGATGTAATCTACTGCCCAACAGGTGGCCTAGAGCCCTACTAGATATAGCGAGTAGGTTTCCCTTTGGGGTGTTTACGATAGGTCAGACTCTTACATTCAAAAAAAAACCGTTTTGAGAAAAGGCGTGGAACTAAGGTGTTTAAAAATACTTGAGGAGGGTCGGAGGCGGACTGGGCATGCGCACTCGACTCATATCTAGCTTTTGAATATTGAAGAATATATAGTTTTCTTGTATGTATTAATTTTTTGATCAAATTATTGCAGAAATCTATTTAGTCGCCTAATATTTATTTTCTAAAAAATGTCTATAAGATATAAGGACTTATGTACACCGGTGGCGTGAAATTCGGCATGACTTCAAACGTAAGAAAAATACGTCAATGCCATTGACTATATAATTAGCAATGAAAGCCACTTGATCGCGAGGGCGGGAAGTGGGTTGGTTAAAAAGCGTACACGCCAAGGGGGCAGGGCCCATCAACCATATCACTGCCCTTTCCCACCCCCACCCCACGCAAAATATCTTGAAAATAAAGACATTTTGACTTTATTTAAAATTACTCTGTGTACATTATGTCCATTTTTCTTTTTACTCCTTTGAATTTTTTTTTATTTTTTTTGCCGCCTTTATTTCATCTCGGAGCCGCCACTGATTTCACAATTCTCTTCACAGTTGTTATACTTGTACTACTGTTGGTAGTTGGTGTCTGACCTTTCAATACTTTTATCTGCCAGATAATCCATCGTGATGTAGCGGCGAGAAACGTTCTATTGGGAGACAAACTTGTGGCCAAAATAGCAGATTTCGGCCTGTCTAAAAATGACCAGACCTACGTTAAAACGTCCAGCGTAAGTTGAATTTTCACCATTCTTCTGAATATAATTTTTTTTTAAAAAGTATAACGAAACAAATCATGCTGTAAAAACTCACCACCTATCTCCCCATATAACATTGCTCATGGTCCCATGTCAAATATGAGCCCTCTTAGTTTTTTTAAAACGGTAATTTAAACATTTGTTATGCTACATAGTTTGAAAGTACTACTTATATTACCTTGTAATAGAAATATATTATAACTAACATATTGTTTTTACAGACGAGGGTCCCAATCAGGTGGATGGCTGTAGAATCCCTGTTCAACAACACGTACACCCTACAAAGTGACGTGTGAGTATACAAATTACTAAATAAAACGTATTCAAATTTAAAAAAATAAACCATCTGGTTGTTTGTTGACCATTACTTTTGAATGTAGAAAAATTTCACATAAGGGGCCGTCCATAAATGACGTCACGCACCTAGGGGGGCGAGGGTGGTCACACTTTTGTGACGATGCGTGACGAGGGGGAGGGAGGGGGGTTGAAGAAATGTGACGTCACATCAAAAGGGTTACTTTAAATAAAACTTCCACTGAAATATTTGGTCGCTTACAATTTATTTAATGACTTTTTGTTTCTATTTTTTTTTATTTAAATTTTTTTATATTTTAAAATCAGTGCTTCTCAATGTGCCGGTCGGTAGGTCATCAGACGCTGGTTGGCGTAAGCTATCAAGATACGAAAATTAAATCTAATTATAATCCTTAAGTTTGAGAATCTACAAGATAACGTATGAAATTGTTACACTGCGTCGTTTGATGTTGACATCTAAGCATTTGTGATGTAACCGCAGCTCCGTTTGGTTCTCTCATGGCAGGAGTCGAACTTTTTTGCCCGTTACCCCAAAATATACAAGTTTATGTGTGCTTCACCTCCCAACCCCCAGACTCCAGGTCCTGCTCACATGGCTCGGGGATTTCGGGGAGCGTCGTTAGCCCCCCCCCCAAAAAAAAATGCTACTGGTGAGTTTTACAAAAGTAACAAGTGTCTAAAAGTGATCTGAATAGGATTATGTGTAGATATTTTAAGTCAAAACGACACGGAATATCCTTTTTTAAAAGGGGAGGGGGGAGGGAATCTATTTGATAAAATTAAAAACGCTTTAAGTTTGATATAATGGTTCGATTGGTTTTTGGTCAAACGCCCCTGGCCATTCTAGTCTTCTAGATCAGTGCTTCTCAGAGTGGTGGTCCGCGGACCAGTGCCGGTCCATGGGCCATCCGCTGCCGGCCCGCAGATGTTCTCATAAAAAAAGGACAAAAGAAAATATCAGTGCAGGGAAAATAGTGCACCGGTCACTGGTGCAATGGAAAAAATGCCTGCAGGTCCACCATACTAAAAAGTTTGAGAAGCACTGTTCTATATATAATGGTAAATGAGCCCATTTAAAATTAGTCAAGTATTCATTAACTTTATTGAATGCATCAAATTCTTGACATCGCAATTCGAGGGGAGCACAAAACAACTTTTCTTCTTAGCTCAGTTTTTAAGGCATTAATTTTAAATATCACAGAAAGGATACGTGATACAGACAAGTCATGTGGATTAAGATTATTGTCACTCGTGTCAATATAAATGAAAGTAGGGTAGATTTAGGCGTCTTCGTATCGTACGTAGGTTAGAAATCTACATAGTTGTCAACTTTTTAAAAAATGCATTTTCTGGAAGGAACCGGTTCAATAATGGGCATATGATCCAAGCGTACACGTACACATGACGTATTTTAATATATCTAGTGGATGTTTTATGTCCCAAATGAGTATGCATTACCCCCAAGAATTCTCTTTTTGACCCCAGATGAGGATATTAACGTCTGTTCGCCGACCTCTTTCTTACGGGATGCCCGTCAGTCAATTGAGGGATTTTTTAAAAATACATTTTAAAAATGTTATTTTTAAATAATTTTTTTTTGTAAACAAAGACGTTAACCGTGATGATTAATAGTCAATGTTTAATTTGTATGCATTAAAATAAAATATAATCTAAGGATGTTAACACAGTTCGTTTTCTGAAGGCAGGTTAAACGTTTTAAAAAAATGCTTCACACGGGTTTAAAATAATAAAATACTTAAATGACAATAAACGTGATTTGAAACATACTTATTTTCAAATAGAAAATAAATTTTTGTTTTTGTTTTGTGTGGGTTTTTTTTTGGGTCAAAGATTTGTGACGTATTTTTAGAGGGGGTGTCTAAGTTTTTGTGACGACGCGTGACGAGGGGGGGGAGGGGGTCAAAAATCGCGTGACGTCATTTATGGACGGCCCCTAAGAAGAAATTTCTAATAAAATTAAAAGCTACCACCCATGACAATAATCGGGTGCAAATGAAAAGTTGTCGAAAACTGACATGTCACTTGTTAATAAGTTACTAGCAACATTACGGACATGAATTGCGTAGTTTGAAAAAAAAACTGCTGTCGAAGAGGTATTTTCTCCCTAAAACTAAAAGCGTGGGCAGCCGCCGGAAGCACTGAACATGTCAAAAACTCCGAAACGGCAACAGCTGGTTCAAGTACTCAAGTGCCTATGTACTTGGCTTGTACGTCGGCGTAGTGATAACAAGGAGCGGGTTCCCTCGCGCGAATCTACAGAGTTGAAAGCTACACATAACATTCTAAACTTTTCGTCCAGTCCGTAAGTGATACTATATTTTACTAAGTGTTTAAGTAGATTAAAAACATATCCGATTTGATACCATGAACAGGTCTTTCACAAGAGAGTGGTATATTGACAGGTCTTTCACAAGAGAGTGGTATATTGACAGGTCTTTCACAAGAGTGGTATATTGACAATTTTGATATTTGGTGACTAGTTTCAGTTATACTTGGCGGCCTCAAATTTACACAGTACATTTTAAATTTAATTAATCAAATTAATTTCGAAAGAAAAACTTGTGTTATTTCTGAGTTTTAAATTTTTTCAATTGTAACCGCTTTAATGATGAAAGTTTGCATTTAATAACAACTGCCGAAAATGTCCACATCTCAAGTGGCATCAGCATTTTTTAACACGTATAAACCTCTCTCGCAATATTTTAAATAATTTCTTGGTCTGTCTGTTTTAATTCTAGTATTTTCTAGCCTCTTTTGGGAGTATAAATTTATGGCCAACTGTTTGAAAAACTTGTTTATATGGCTCCTTTTATTCTTTGGCCCATTTTGTTGGAGAAATAATTCCCTGCCCATTGTTTGGAGGATTAATGCTCTCTTGTTTGGTGAAGTTTTTATCTTTTGGTTGAATAACGTATTCTTTTGTCCTTTGGTTAGAACTTACTTTTTAGCTCCTTCATCCGACTCCCTGGCCCAAATATCAGACCCGCCAGGATAAATGTCAAGCTGTCCCTCCCTCCTGTTTTGAGCATAGGTGTTGTCTGTTTTCAACACACAGTGATCAATATGACACTAAATAAGCATCGACTTTTATTTCAGGTGGTCGTTTGGAATTTTGCTGTGGGAGATCTTCACACTTGGAGGAACGCCTTACTCCAGCATCGACAGCCAACAGCTGTTCACTTACTTGAAGGATGGGCACAGGTTAAGGAAGCCCAGGCTGTGTGATCAGGACATGTGAGTTCAACACACTTTTATTTCAGCTCAATAAATTGACATCCAAACGCCAGTTGAACATCAGCACAGAGTTAACATTAAATAGTGTCATAATTTATAATAAGCCCTGGCCGTAGTGGTTTAACTTCATTCCACTTCTTTCGGTCACGAATTTGCATGAGATATTTTCAATCAGAGCTAAATGGGGCCAACTTCTTTTTATTAGGTATTTAAAATACATATATTTTTGTAATTTTGTATGTAAATCCATTAATTTTTCACTTTGATGGTATTATTTATTACACAATATTTTTAATTCAGTCATAAATATCATCACTAAAACAAATTCTCATACATGGAGTTCCTGATGATGAACACATACTGACTCGTACCTGAAGAATTTTAAATAAACAAATGAAAATCTAATCAAGAGATGTATAAATAATCTTTTTAGAGTATTTTACTCCAGGAGTGGAGTGCTTCTGTCAAAATTTATAGTTTAGTCTCAAAGAAGTAACATTTTAGAAAGTTTTGAGAAGTATTTAAATCTTCATCTAGGTACGCCATGATGCTCCAATGTTGGAATGACATACCAGAGAGAAGACCAACAATTGATGAACTTACTGCCAGGTTACAACGAATGTTGGAGAATAGCCAGGTAAATTTAATTGAATTAGCATCTTAACTTGTTAGTTAAACAAAAAATTGGAATAAAAACACTAGCCATCTAGTAACAGATTTGATTGTAGGTATGGAGCTTCTTACACCAATTCCAACTGATGTACTTTTCACTTTAGTAAATGTATAACATATAAACAGGGTATTAGTTAGCCTGACAGGACGTAACACAACAGCGAACATTTCGGCAAAGAGCCTTCCTCAACGAACAAATAGTACACAAATAAAACGAATTTAACGAAAGAATAAAAAAACTTAGCCGCGGTGAAATCCAATTAGTCCAGTAGAGATATATGTACTTTTCACTTTGAATTATTTGTCAATATATACGCAATTCAATTTTATTAATTTAAAAAGTATATATATATTTCATCATTGTACAGGTTTACATGAATATAAGTGTCCAAGAAGAGTCATTGTACACAGAGATAGACCATGACAGAGAAAACTCCTAACTGCCTATGAAGATTGTATGGGAGACAATACAATAAAAGTGCAAGGCACATAACTAAGAGAATATTTGTATTTTCTTAGATTGACCAAAAACATTTTCTTTAATTGATCCCATAAATGGGAGATTAATGCATCATCTGTAAAAATGCATCCCAGCCTGTATACAGATGTTATATCACAGTTTTGGAGTCTTTAAAAACTGGAGGCAATGAATATTATTTCACTTGCAAAACGTACTCCATTTATGTCTGATTACATGAAACCCCATCAGTATGTGATTTAAGTACATGTAAAATTTATTTAGCTTTGTAGATATGTTTACCTTACCACTACCCTCTACGATTTGGAGCTTTTAAAAAAGTATATTTGTTTTGATTATAGTTGTTGCCGAGACTTCTTTTTCTCGTCTTCCCTGTTTTGAAGTTACACATCATTTTGTACATGCTTGATAACAGTCTTACTCGTAAATAGCATTGACAGTTTACAATATTATTATGAAGAACTATATCTAATAATTTTCTGTGCCAACAAAATCACTGTATCTATGTTATTATATATAGCAAAAAATACTCATATTTTAATCATCTATTTCCCTTGAATGCTAACTGTACAAATAAATTTTATCAATGCAAATGTTAACATGGGCTGACAATCATTACCATATGACAAACAGAAATGCTCTAAAAAGTATGAAATGTTGAAAATATATGTTTACTTGTTAAATATATAACTTTTAAAAACTTTCATAGCATTATTATGCATTAATGTAATATTAAATTTGAATTGCAATGCAACTACACAATGTCAGATTGGTAATGTGTAACTAATTAGGGCCTCTTGAAATGTACTGACAATAATTAATGTATTGAATTAATTTTCTAAAAGTTTATAGCTAAATTTTGAAAAAAATAACACAAAATCAAAACTTTCTGTTTCTTGAAAATGAAGTAGTATTTTATAATAATGAAAACTCTTGGTAAAATTTTAAAATAAATTTTTATTTGCTTTTACAAAAACAAACAAATCTAAAATAGATTTTTAAAGTTTAACATTTGTCTCCCAATTTTGCAAAATCAAATATCAATTATATAAACAATAAGGACATGGTTTTAAAGATGCAAAAATTACTAAATGGAGTAGGAAAAAATTTAATCAGAATCTGCAATGTAGTTTTGAATGTATTTGAAATGAGGCGACAGATTAGAATGGTAGACTGAATGATGTCATGATTTTAAAATGTTGATAATTTAACTTATTTTGTTTTCCCATGTCTAAGTTATAGATAATTATAAATATTAAATATTAATTTGTATCTTTCTGACTGCAATCATCACTGTATCAATTTTTGAAGGCTAAAAAAATGTATGTTGAAATTAACTCTAAATCATAAAATGTCTTCATGATACAATATTTGCTTTCAATGAATTTAAGGTGCCATATTATGGTACCACAATTTAAGTACATACAGTTTGTATAGTATGTGATATGTATGGTACTTTTGTACACTAATTCTATTTGTTTGATGGAAGATATGTACAAAAAATTGGAATTTAATATGTTAATTTTTAATATTTCCATTAAATATTTACTTGCTGTATTACAACTAAAATTCAGTAAGATCAATAAAATATATTTTTGCTTATATAATTGATGACAGAGACCCAGAAGGAAAAATAAACATGGCATTTTTTAGGGTTTAATTTGCAACCAATCCTTTTGCAATTCAAAGTATGTTGAATTACAATTGATATGATTTTTTGTAAATATCATCATTGAGGAAAGTTTGTCTTCAATGTGTTAATCTTTAGTTCCTGTGAATGGTTGATAGATGAGATAAGTATGTTTTCATTAACACAAATTATATGGACAGCATTTTTATTTGACTTATTTCAGATTGGTGTATTTGAGCTAAGAATGTAAATATTATATATGAATATTATTGTATGTACATGTACTGACAATCACCTTCAACCAAATATAATCTGAAGATTTACATTTTTTTTTATAAAGTATGTGTCCTACATATTAAAGCCTTTCTTGTGTATCTTTATTCGCATGAATGCTATGAACATTATAAACTTTCTTTTATGACAGCAACTTTTTTT
This sequence comes from Ampullaceana balthica, assembly GCA_944989445.1. Lineage (NCBI taxonomy): Eukaryota > Metazoa > Mollusca > Gastropoda > Lymnaeidae > Ampullaceana > Ampullaceana balthica. Next base: position 522,955 of record CALYLW010000731.1, on the reverse strand, counting down.
TTGGATTGTTCTAATTGTTCCTGGCTTTCAATTATTGTATGCCTTATGATTCTTTTAATGCAGCAGTTAATCTGATGAATTATACAAACAACACTTGATTGTCTCAGAAACCTGTTATACGGATCATAAACATTGCTCAAAAGACCCCATAAAGAGAGATGAGCCTATAAATTATAAGGGAATGGATATTTTTATTTGTTTTCACAAAAGATTACTAAATCATATAGTAAGTTTTAGCTCTAGTTGTCAAATTTGAAGAAAGATTACTTTAAAATTCTATTTTATTAACACCAAATCTGTAATAAATAACTTCACAAAATGAACAAAGTTATGTCTGATGAATAAAAGATAAATGGTAGCATGAAAATGATTACCGTATATACTCATTCTATAGCTCGTTCGTTCATAAGTCGACCCCACCCACTTTTGGAAGAGAAAAGTATTAAAAGTGTATAACCCCCTCGCAAGCCGACTCCCCAAAAATAATAGGACAGCTTAAACAAAATGGTACACATGTTTTAAAACTACAAGCTAAATCGGTCATTATGATTGTTATCTTTGTACTGCCTATCTTTGTCTTTGTGCTCTTCGTTAGGAAAGAGTTACCGGTATTTAAAAAAAAATTCTTTGGTAAACAGTGACGAAAGCGCGCACATTAAATTGGTTGTTGAAAACAAAATTTGTAAAATACATGTAATTTATTAAAACGTTCACGAAAATAAATAAAATGATTAAATAAGGTAAGTGCAGATGTTTAATAATATATTGTAGCTTCTGGTAGAGCAGTTGAGTATTGTAGAATGTAGAAAAGGACCTTGATGATCTACAATAACAACACCGATATTCAATATCCATGCAGAAATACATTAATGACCCGCTCATAAGGCGACCCCCCCAACTTTTTCCCTTAGATTTTATCCAAAAAAGGTCGGCTTGCGAACGAGTATATGTGGTAATGAATTTTAAAATACAATTTATTAAAGTCAACATTATTCTTAAAATACAAAGAATGAACTAGTTTTACATAGTAAAATTTTTATATTGATGTTTTCTTTACTTAAGGCCTTTAAATTAATTTAAACAATAACTCTACATCTAATCACAAGATGTTGAAAATCAGATCCATCTAAACAGCTTTTGTGTATTTATTCTTGTTAATTGAGATAGTTATTAGTCTGAGTAAAACTCAAGATGATGACTATTTCTATATGACTACATTGTTCAATCGGTGAAGAAAAGACATATCAGAAAAGTCAAGACTAAACAGACACAGTTCAACATGGAAACATTTAATTCAATAAGTGGTTTTCTGGACATCAAATAAATTTTTTCACACCCTGCAAATCCAACACAATTTACTGTCTGCCTGGTAGAAGGCTATGTAAAGAAATGTTAAGGTTGTTACTGATTTGTCACCAGGATTATTAATGACAAAACAAACTTGTTACATATTATTTGTTTACAATGGCTATAATAAGTATCTATAAAGTCTTATTAAGAAGTCACTATAATATTGTAAAATTAATGTAGTTATCCATAGGAATATTTTATCTTATAAGATATAAAATAAGGAATAAATGTCTTTGGTATAACAGAAATTCAAATTTAAAAAGCATTTAAAAAAACATATTGTTACTTTCAAATGGAAAGTAACTGTTTTTCAATTTTTAATAAATTAAACAATTTAGTTTTTTTAAATAAAAATCTAAATCTGGATTCTTATGGTGACAAATACGGAATGAAGGGCTACCTAGAGATAATAAATATGACATATTCAGTTAGCAAGATAGCTCACTACTCACTATCCAGTTAAAATAGTTTTGAAACAGAGGAGAATGTGGATATTTTAAAACATTTTTCACCACTAATTGGTTGTAGGGTCACAGACAGACAACTTTCTAGAAGTTTTATTATAAAGATTGCATGAGATTTTACAAATAGATTCGAGGACTCAACAACTGTTCTTACAGAAATAAACATCATGTGATCTTTCAAATTTATTTTACTTCCATATAAATATAAAACCAAAAATCTGAATTTCAAGTATTAGGACTTTTTAAAAAAAATGTTAATATAAAAATCAATAACAGCGCATTCTAGTTTTTTTTTAAAAACCATATCCACAAGTTTATCTATGAGCTGATAAATTGCACAATAAAAAATTAGTCATAATAAAGAAATAAATATTTCAAGATATTTATGTAGTTTATAATGAAAAGTTAAGTGAGTAAAAGGGAAGAAAAAAATCATTGTCATTTATTCTAGGGTTTCCTTAAAAGCAACACTGTGAATGAAGAATACTTTATTTTTTTAAAATTTGTGAGAAATCTTCAAAAGATTCTCAACCAAAATTTCTCAATGTCAACCTGACCTTTTCTCAAATGTTGAAGTGGGCATTTTCTTTTACAGTAATTTATTAAGGTTCTAAGGGTTTGCTTCCTTTATTTCAACAAAAATTTTAAAATATTTGGGAGTTTCCTTTATTCTTCACATTAAAAATGAAGTAAAATTTAAATAAAATCTGTACAATGAATTATTTGATTTTTTATACGTTGTGAATAAGAAATAAAAATGTCCTAATAATACTTTACAATACTTCAACTACTAAAAAAGTTCCTGTATTCAGCATTATAAGTCATGAAAACAAAAAATAGGCCCACAATATTTTCAGTTATCCACCTATTAATAATAGAAAATTGTACTAACTACTATAATTTAGAGCAAATCTTGAAAAAAGAATTTGTAAAAGTCATTTCAGTGAGAGAAAAAATGTCATTTCCTTGTGTTTAAATATTTTAAAAATAGATTGTCTTTTACTTTTAGTATTCATTAAATATTTGAATCTCCAGTTTTTAAAAAATTAATGTTTTTTTAAAGCACTTTTCAAAAAATAATCTAACTTTAAAATAAATATTATAAACGAGCAACAAAGCCCATCCAAGGACATTCCGCCACCATTCGGTGGCATGTTGTAACTCCCCTCCAACAGCCGTCTCGACAGGCATTACATGTGCAACGTGTCAAAAATACTATTCATTATAGATAAAATAAATAACTCGTAAAAACAGAGCTTTTGACTATCAATCCCAATGCGCATAATTTAAAATAAAGTCTTGGAAGAAATACTGCACCAAAAATAACTCGTTTTGAACGTCCGCATAAACGTGTTCAATATGATTGGCTGTAGGATTCATATGTGTTTGAGGATCCAATCGCTATCGATGACGGCACAGAACATAGCCTTTTATTATATTATATAGGATTATAAGACTTTTTTCATCTTATGGGTTAGCTATAACCTATTTTGTTCATAATCTGTGAAACTTGAGTTTGAGAAGGTGGTTAATTGGATGATGTTTATTTTAAGATTTACATTAATAGTTTGGTGTTTTTTTTTAATTGGAATGTTCCATAATATTGTATGATATAAAACTTGACAAAAATGTACATCTTTTACAACCTAGACAATTTTACAAGGTGATAGGATAGAACAAAGCAGTTTTCAAAATTACCAAACCCTGTATTATCAATGAAACATTGCTGATGGGTTATACTTAATAAGAAGGAGATGTCATTTCTTTTTTATTTATTAAGAGACATAGTGAATGTAAGCTGTTTCATTACGGCACAAGGTTACGTAAATAAAACATTAGGCCCACTGTTGAAAACAGGAGACCTAAACACCCTGAGAAGTCAAATTAGTTAATAGTTATCACTGGCCTATTTTCTTTAATATATACACATACAGATATATAAATAAATGTTATGGCCAAAACCTTTAGTTTGGCGGGTTCCTTTTTCACAAGCAATATTGATATTTGGTCAATGTTCCATATTCTGGAAATCATCAGTGCACATGCCCCTGTGCTCTTGCTTTTTAATTTTTTTTTATTTTATTTTTTTGCAAAGAGGCGGGGAAAAACTGGTTAATATTTTGTGTGCTGATGCACCCCATCAAGAAATTCAAGGCCATTTCTACAAGTGTGGGGGGAAAAGAACATAAAGTTCTGTAAACAAATCAAAGAGTGAATTTTCTTTTTTTACACATGGAAATGCTCATGATGGAATCTGTGAGCATAAGAAAATCTAAAGAAAACTGACTGATTCTTCAATGCCATTTGGCAAACTGACTGGCTCAATTACAAAATCAAGTAAACATTGGACTTTGGTTATTCAATTTAGATTACATTAGCAATTGAACCAGCCAGTTCCTACATTGACCCAAACATATATGATTTCCTTACAATGAAATAATGGGAATGAAATGAGCGACAGCCTTCATCGTAAGAAAGGAATTCGTTCTAGCAATGCACGTAGAATACTTCCTGGACACTTTTGGTGCTTCTCAATTAAGTTTTCAATTGCTGATTTGACCTTGAAAAAATAATTCTCTATTTGAATATGCCTCCATTAAACAACATTCAGGGTAAATTAACAATGCTACAGCTTATTAAATAAATAGATGATTAGCATTGATTACAATGACATAGCCCTCATAAATATCAATTGAATACCCACTGCAAAACATTAAAATTGTTTTAAAAGGAGCCAGTCATCCTAATAGCTAAAGGAGAAAATAAGGCAATGGTATATAGGTACTCACCCTTTCTGCCAACTCCTCAGGAGTCAAGTTAGGATTAGGTAAAATTGGTTCTCCAATTATTGTCCTGAAGCCAGAAAAGAATTGCATCATCATTTAAATGACGATGTGACTCATTTGAGTAATACATAAATATTAAAAACATTTCCAAGTACTAGATTGGCCATTGAAATCTGTTTTCAACTCATACTTAAAATTTTTTTAACATTGTCACTAATAACTTCTTTACTTCAGACATATGATGTTAAAATTTTCCTACCATGGCCCAGTGAGAATTAAGTTTAAAATAAATGCAGTAAGGTAGCCTAAAATTAAATTTAAAAAAAAATCAATTCATACTTTAACTTAACAGGAAAAAATCCATACACAGGAACACAAGGTATCCTTGTTTTTTCATAAAATCCTCTTAGCCAAGCTGAAAATTTTATTTTAAAAATGTAAAGCATTGTTTGCAATCATCCTTTTATTTAATCTACAATTTAGTTTAATTCAATACATAAAAATTATCCAACTGATATATTACAAATTAAATATTAATATGGAATAAATATATTTAACAGCTAATCAATTAATGTTAATATTATTTTCTTTAAATTATTGGCAGCATGTCAGAGTGAACGAAATGATCAATAACAGCAAACCTCTTGCCCAATAGGGAGTCCTGAAAGCTTCCCTAATATTCATGGTAAACATCGGAATGATTGCCTGCAATTAAAGACATAAATATCTGAGATTATAAGGAATCTACGTATTTAACATTTTAAAAATTGATTTACCTGTAGTAGAATTTGCTTTGACATCAGTTTATAAAGGGAACATTTTTAAGGAATGTACTGTGAAAGTGAAGCAGAGACTTTACATCAAAACAATTATTTATTTTACTTATTTCTTGGCAGTATGGAAAACCTTGAAACACTAGAGGATAGAAGAACAAAGAGTTAAGTAGTAACAACACATAAGGCAACTAATTATAATTTGGAAATACAAAACAAAGATAACTTAATACAACCCTCAAATAGACAAGGGGATATAAACACTATTCTAATTCCGTATGCAAGAACAAACACATACAAATTCTCGTTCTTCCCGTCCGGAATTCGGACGTAGAATGGGTTGCCTGAAGAAACCAGGAAAACCAACACTTTATCAACATTTTAAAACTCTAATAAGAATGCAGGACTAGACACAAACCATGGATAAGCAATAATCTTCTGTAACAGATAAGATAAAATAAGATAAAAAGAAAGTACATATTAAAATGAATAATTTTTTTTTATTGAAAGGGAATCTTTGCTTTCACTTGAAATTTTTGATGTGATGTTATAGGTTTCTTTTTCATAGATTTTCTGTAGATTTTGTAAAAGTGAAACGAATCACAGATGTTTCAACCCCAGATATTTCGACCCCAGGACGTTTCGACCCTGCCAAGTCAACCACAGGAGATTTCGACCCCAGGACGTTTCGACACTGTACGGTTCGACTAAAGATGATTTGACGACCCCGAAAAAATTCCACCACAGGACGTTTCGACCCTAGGGCATTTCGACCCCTAATATTTCGACCCTTTCGCTTTTACACCATGAAATGGTTTTATTTATTCTTTGTTTTTATTAAGGTTTTTAAGACAGCTCGTTTTTGAGGATCGGTTAACCGTTAAAAACAAGACCGGTTAACCGTCCATCCATATTTTTACTATGTTGTGTGAACCAACTAGAGAATGGATTAAATTTTTGCCTCGCGTCGTCTGATTTGATATCAAAGCGACTGTGTTGTACCGACTCTACTGTTCAGCTCACTGACATGATGTCGTCAAAACAGCTTTTTTTTAAAAATAGTCCAAACAAAGAAGTAAACAGTAGCCTAATTTTTTAAAATTCAATTTTAATTTTTATGCATTAAAAGTATTAAAACTCAATATTATCAAATGTTGTCAGGTCAGTTTGTTTTTGAGGACCAGATAACCCGTTTTTTTAACCGGTTTTTGAGCCCCCTGTTTGACTACTTAGTTTGTGACTAAAAAAATAATTTCTGCTTTTTCATGCAAGATTCTACATTCCTCACTGGAGCTGGTCCTCATCTTTTTAAAAAAGTTTTTTTGTTCATTTTATTTCAATCGTCCTAAATTAAACGTTAAAAATAACTATTTCATAATATTTTTAATTTTTTATAGATAATAATATTAAACTATATCATTTTTATATCAAAAATAAATTTGAAAATAAAATTTATTTTTTTAAAATTTAAAACCAAATGAAATCAATTTTATAGTGTAGAAGCGAAAGGGTCGAAACATCCTCAGATTGAACCGTCCGAGGTCGAACCGACCGGGGTCGAACCATCCGGGGTCGAATCGTCCAGGGTCGAAGTGTCCGACCACCAAATAAAACACTTACCACATTTGCTTGTAATGCAACTTTTGCAAATCCACATCTTTTATTCCATAGTAATTTGTAGTTCTCATCACTAAAAAGTCCTTCTCTAACTCCACCTTAAATTGTAAGCATTGGAAAATAAATTAATATTCTCATTGAACTATTTCACAACTTATAGTAATTTCAACAATGACAAATACACCAGATTTTTTTCTGACATGCTATTATATTTCACACTTTTAATACAAAATATTTCTAGTACTTTTGAATGGAACATTCATAAATTGTAGCTTTTGAAGTTTCATGCACACTCAATAAGACTAAGTAAGTGATATTGAGAAGAAAATAATGGAGATACATTATATTTAAAATAGCTGAAATAATAGGTACTTCTACAGAGATATTCAGGCAAGTCTGTTAAACTCATACTGTAACAAACATATAAACAGTGGAATTAACACACCAACTACGCACCTGGAGCAATAGATAGCAAATGCCCATTAGTCAATACATCTACACAACTAGAAACAGTTCCTGGTGCTACATTAAAAACTTCCATCATTGTTTGCCAACCTAAAATACAAAAATTGCAGAAAGTAATAGCAACTCAATAAGTCATAACTATTTTAATAACACTCAGTCAAAGAAGGTATAACAGGTATTTCAAAATGCATCTGGATCTATTTAATTTAACTTTTCAATATGGCTCAAAGAAAATTTCTTATTTTAAGAGCACAGAAAATTCAATATTAATCTGGGCAAATACAAATTTTAAAATATTTGTTTAAAAACATTTTGAAACTTTAGTTGATGTCTTAAATAAAGTAATAATGGTTAAGGTTCGTAATTACTAATTTCAATGATCATTATAAAAAGTCCCAATAAAATTAGTTAGTATTTTATCCAGGGGTGCCACTAACTGGAAGCTTTGAACCCTGAAATCCCTTTTTTTAAATTTCTTGAACCCTGAAAATTCTTTTATAAATTTTTCAAACCCTGAAAATTTAAACATAACGAAGTGCCACTGTAATTTTCATTTTCCAACCACCTAAATCCATCATCAATTGTTTTAGCAACTTTTTCCATTTTGACAATATTTATAATTTATTTCACATTCGCAAAAAGTATTTTGAGAAAGTTTAAATTTAAAGGAAAAAGTATATATATACATATATATATATATATATATGCTAGGCAATATGTACAATACAATACAAAAGAAAAATGCCTATAATATGGAATTCCCTTACAATAACTTACACTAATATTTCATATTATTTATATATTACAATATGATAACTAAATTAAATACATTATTATTACTTTGAATTTTATTTCTCTGTTTTAAGCCATTTTATGGGCTTGTTTTGAAATTAACTCAATACACTTATTACATAAATTATAGTTTATAGTAGGATCATAATTTAATAATTATTATTGTCTATAGTCTTTAGACTATAGGCCTTTATCTCGTACTTATACTACTTATACTGTTTAATTTGTAAGAGTAGAGGCACTAGAGTTAGAGGCCTAATGAAAGTGAATAGTATAATTATAACTATAATTTAGGTTTGGTTAGAATTACATTAAATTACAATTACTACTACTAATGCAACTATTGTTATTGGATAATTAATTTAAATTTTAATTACTAACTAAAAGAGAAGTAGCAGTGAAAATTATTATTTAGTATTGCCAAAGCACAAAGTCCTTAAACTTAAAAGTCGTAATTTTTATTTTATTTAAGTATCTGTACGTAGTAGTAGTAGAGGCATACATGTATATGCCTATTACTAATTTTATTATATATATATATTTTTTTTTAAATATCAAGGGAAAAAAAAAGAAATATTGATGTTTTTTCCAACCCATTTAGTTTAGATGCAAACCGCAATTGCAATCATTTTTTATTCATGTTTGTAACATCTTTGTGATGTTTTACTTATAAGTGTATCTTGTAGGCAATACATAATCTCAATACATAACCTTGCATACAATAATCCCCTGAAGAATTGGTTTCAATAAAACAACTTTAATATCCACACTATGTACATAACATATATAATTTGAGGTTATACAACGTGGAGTCCTCAAATACACGTCCGCCATTACAAACAGAATTCTGACAACTCCGATAATACTCTCGAACCTTCTTCCAGCGCTTTCACTCTTGTTACCTCTCCATCATCCAACTCCTGATTCACACGTGACAATGTTCCCTATAATTAATGCATGCTAAAACGAAAGCGGTTGAGACACTTCTAATTCTAATGAACTCATCAAACTTTTACTAAAAGTAAGAAGACGAAAAACTCCTAATGCCTAATGCTATGTTAGTATTTATAAACTGTAAAACAGTCACCCGAAAGCACACATCTGACGTAATCAATGATAAAATTAAATTATTTTTTTAGAAAACTGACGTCAAGTACAAAATTCAGATTCAAACGGAGTACGATCCGTTCAATTATTTTTTCTAAGTTTTTCCGTATATTGTTGATATGCAATGAGATGCTAGCAAAAGAAGGGAGAGGTCACAGTCACGGTACCAGTCCTATTTATAGCGAGTCAGCATCTCACTGAATAGGCTTTCCGCGCCGCGCGTTATGACTTTTCACCCCTCCTTTTAACCCCAGAAGCCAATTTTGAAAAACTAAACTCACAAATCCGGAAAATTCGGGAAGAGCGAGAAAAAAACCTCGCGAATCCGGAAAGAGCGAAATCAAAAACTCGCGAATCCGGAAAATAAAAATATTTAGCCTCATGAATCCGGAATTCCGGTATAAACTGTAACTGTGGCACCCCTGATTTTATCATTCTATTATAAAGTATAAAATATTTGAAGCATCATAAAAAGGCTAAACAAAGGTTTTCATTCAATTTTATCACCCTGATTGAATATTCCCATTTATGAATGAGTTTAATGCATTTTAATTTATCCTAAATATTTAAAATAAACATTATTCCACTTTCAAAAATATTGGTAGAATATATTTTGCAGTCTGATGTCAACTGTAAATGAACTTTCTGTCATGTTTTCATCGTTATAGACTTTTGACTTTTTTTAAAGAACTCCCACGGGGATTTGAGATTTAAAAAATTGTATTTTTTAATCGCTCATAATAATAAATTTCAAACCTGGCATGTAAAATAGAAACTTGTCTCCTACTAAATGAACAAGTCTATTCTTCTCCAGTAAGACAGTGGTTAAAACATAGTAGAGGTCAACCGGTAAAACTCCATGATAGTAAATAATCAAAGCAGGCCCAGTTTCTGGTATGTGGTGGAGACCTTCAACTTCATAGCCTGTTGGAAAATAAACATGACATTAAAAGTAATAATTTTTTAATTATACTGTTATAACGATTTTTCAAAATGTCCATTTAAACAAATAAATATGAAAAATGTAAAGATATGCAGACTAACCAAAAAATCTATCTTGCATGTTAGAGAACTCTTCCTCTTATACAATATTATGGGTAAGGATGGACCACAGTGATATCAAAGACATTTTTTTTATCAAACTTTACATATTTATTAATTCATTCTCCATCCTTATGTTACACACACCTAAATAGGAACATTTTCAAAGCTACACCCACTCCACCATATTGAAAATGTACATTTTTGGACACAAGAACTTATGCAGTTGAATTATTTTTTTTTACCATGCCATATTCTTGCTTGAGCCAACCAAATGACAGCAAGTGTTTTCCTTGCACCATCCCAAAAGTCATGATCATATGCTGCTTTCAATTTCATCCGCTGTTTGTAAATGAACAGAGCAAGTGATGTGAGGTAAAGAAAGAGGACAATAAAGGCGGGGAACAGAAAGGTTATAAGTATGGGGTATAATACCCATAGAACCCAAGATATGTAGTCAATATCAAAGCTGTATAAATAAACAATAAATTCTGATATGGTGTCCATTTTTCCATATGAGCTCAACCAGCACCAAGCTGACTCATCTTACAGCAGTTCATGCTCCAGTTTTTTAGTTCATAAATTGAAGATTTTCAAGAAGATATTCACTGGGTGCACTTTCATAATCATGAAGAAAATCGATGAACAACTATGGTTATCTGAAATAAAAAGTATAAATAAAAATAAATATTAAATATGGGAGTAAAATTACAGTTGGACAGACATAACACAGGGATAATAATTAAAATGTTTAATCATGTAAGTAAATGGAGGAAAAAGATATTTAAAAATTTATAAAAGACAATAAAATTACAAAGACACTTTGACTTAGTGCATTCTTCATCAAATGAAACAAAAAAAGATGTAGTTTATATTTTGTCAATTTTAATAAATATGTTGGGTTTAAAATAAAAATATTACGCATTTAAAATATAGGCCTATACTTGTTTAATATTTACGCATGAGCCAACTGATTATAAAATCGCTATGACAGTTTTTGCGTGAATTACAACATGTGCAGTACGATGCGTAAACGAGTATTAAAGTACCTAATTTAAGTTAAAATATATTATTAATTATACATTTTTTAATTATTGTTATAAATCATAATTTTTTAATGTTCATTTTGCCCTATTTGTATCATCTCTACACCATTTTGTTTCTTATTTTTACATCATCAGGTTTAAAAAGAATATTCGTTCTTCCCATCCGGAATTCGGGCGTGGAATGGGTCGTCTGAAGTCACTGAAGAAACCAGGAAAGCAAACACTTTATCAACATTTAAAACTCTAATAAGAATGCAAGACTAAACACAAACCATAGATAAGCGTAGGATGCAATAATCTTCTGTATAGAAGGAGTGTCTGTAACACATAAGATAAGAATTCTAATAGGGTTATTGAATTTAGTCATAAAGTCGAATGGTCGTAAGTTGCATAAGTTATAAGTCGAACACTAGCTGTAACTTGTATTTTCAAACACTGTCACTTCTACTTCTACAATACTATTGTTTTCAATTGACCAAAATTAACAACATTAGTAAGAAGATTTTTTAAACTAGATTTGCATTTTATCCTGCACCATTTATATTATTTCATACGATAAGTACAAGTAAAATATAAATTAAATATTAAAATTAATGTTACCCAGTGAAGTCAGTTTTATTTTGGTTGGTTGGACCGGGTTGGGAGGAAGATGTATCTGAGTGAGTATCAGTATCAGTCAGCAACTGAGTCAGTATATAATATATATATATAATAAATTATATTTAAAAAATATACATATCATATGTGATTATTATAATGTATGAATTGTCTGCTGCTATGACTAGTCGTAGCAGAAGTTTCCTGGCTAGCGTTACGACATGTCGTAACGGTAATGCTTGCTAGCAAAATAGTATTAATTTTCAATGTCCGTGAGAAATGTTCAGTTTAATTACGTCATAAATTTCTATTTTTGGCTTTAATCGAAATTATCGATTAATTAATCAATAATTTTTCAAAAGTTAACGATTAAATTTAAATTAATCGATAACAGCCCTAGTTATTATAGTTATTATTCAGTGTGAGTGTTCAGAGTTCAGGTGTCAGTTGTGTTGTTTTTTAAAAAGAAATAGAGGGATTTTTGTTCTCCCTTATCATATCTTATCTGTTTACAGACGCTCCTTCTATACAGAATATTATTGCGTCCTACGCTTATCTATGGTTTGTGTTTAGTCCTGCATTTTTATTAGAGATTTAAATGTTGATAAAGTGTTGGTTTTCCTGGTTTCTTCAGGCAACCCATTCCTCACCTGAATTCCGGACGGGAAGAACGAAAATTTGTATGTGTTTGTTCCTGCATACGGAATAAGAAAGGTGTTTTTATCCTTATGTCTATCTGGGGGTTGTATTAAGTTATCTTTGTGTTGTATTTCTAAATTAGAATTAATTGCTTTATGTTTATGTATGATTACTACTTTGCTCTTGGTTCTTCTATCCTCTAGTGTTTCAAGGTTTAATGATTTAACTAATGGTGTTATTCTTGTCAGTTTTGAATATCCGGTAATGAATCTGGCAGCTCTTTTTTGAATTTGTTCTAGTTTATCAATGTTTTCTTTGGTGGATGGGTCCCTTACAGAAGATGCATATTCTAGTACAGGTCTCACCAACGTGAGGTAGCACTTTAGTTTTATATCTATTACATTTGTTAAAGTTTATTTTTATAAAGCCTAGGTTTTGTTTGATTTTTTAATAACTTCATTGACATGGGGATTCCATGATAGTTTCTCATTTATTAAGACTCCTAAGTATTTTGCATCTTTAGTATTCTTTAGTCTTTAGTTTGAGTTTGGGTCAGTTCTTTTCCATGAATGTAATATTTTGAATTTGTTTCTTTTTCTTGGTTACTCATAACAGTTGACACTTTTCTGGGTGGAAAGACATACTCCAGTTAGCTAAGTTTCCCATTTTATCAATGAAAGTAAGTCTTTTTGTAAAATTTTGCTATCTTGTGTCTTGTAAATTGTTCTGATTTAATTGTTCTATGGATTATACAATCAATAATTACCGAGAGTTTTAAGTAACTCATGTATAATTATAATAACACGCTATATTGATTTTATGTTTCAAAACGTAAGTCTAAAGAAAATGTAAAAAAATTCCAATAATTCTCATTCTTACATTCATTTATTTTATTTGTATATTTTATAAACAATGGTGTATTTATTGTATTCAAGACAGATCACTCTCTTTTACATCAAATTATTATTTAACTATCTGTTCGTTTAACGTGACGAATAACATACTCTTATATAATATACCCTAACGATTCGTACGAACGAACTGAATGGGAGATTTTGCGTACCCTTGAGTTTGGTCATGGATGGGACAGTCTCGACAAGAAATACGTATATTTTCTCACAACGTCTGAAATAATTTTCCTGACCTTCTGATAATATATATTATTATTCAGAACAGCTTAAATTCAATAGAATTTTAGATAATAAAGCTTTTTAAAAAAAAATAAACACACTATCATAATGATAGTACTTTTGAATTTTTTCGATTTTTTAGCATTTTAACTTTGTACATCTTTACTTAAGCCTGATCCGAATCCTAATTCCTATAAATAAAAAATAATAATTTGCTTTGCATATATCAATATCATAATTCATATTCTTATTTTAATCTTTTTCACACTACCACGTGTAACAAAAATATCTTTTTTTAAAAATTAATAAAGCATTAAGTTTTGGTATTAATAATAAAATTATTGGAAAAATTAGATAATTGGCCATTTTTGAAAAATAGTGTTTAAAAAGGTCATTTAAAAAAAAATTTGCGCTGCTGATTTTGACTACTTTCCTAAGATGCCGATAACAAGCAGAACCACTCCTTTTTTAATGGTAAATGGTAGTTACCTCCCATTAAATATTAAGTTTACTTTTACTTTTAGTTTTGATTTTTTTCGCTGTTTACTACGAGAAGAAATTACTAATACATTTGTCATTTGAATTGATAACTAGGCCGCTTTAAAATAACAAATGATAATTCAGTGACTCTTTTTATGTCAGTGTGAATACAGAATTTGTCTTTTTTTTTGTTTTGATTGTAACAAATAAAATGTACATTATATATTATTTCTTAAACATAAAACCCTTAATATTAATTATCTTCTGTTATGTTTAATATTAATATCATGTTTTGAATTGTACGTGTAAGAATGTGTTTCAAATCAATGTTATGTTTGTGTAACTGTGGTTATGGGAAAATGCCTGAAGTCTGTGATACCATATGTGTTTTCTGTACTGTGAAAGTATTTTTAAGCTTATACTTATAGTTTGTTGTTTCTTGTTTATAATTTATAGAGTCTAAGTCTAGTATTATGTCTAGTGAGTTTAGTTTAGTGTTATTGCTTTGTCATTGTCTATATCATATTATATCTACCTTGTGTATTGTGCCTGCTTTTATGAATTGTTGGAGTGTGTTTTTAGTTTGTAAAATTGTATTGCATGTGAGATATAAATGTTGTTCAGTCTCATCAGCTCCTGCCCTACAGAGTGGACAGCCTATTCTTGCCCCTCTGTCTTTATAATTTCTTGATGAGACTGGTGTTGTAATAAGTTGTATTGTAAATTAGTCTGTATGTAATTTCTTTTTCTTTATTTGGTATTTCTTTGATATGTGTTAATGTGTATTTTTAAAAGTTTCCTCAGTGTTTGTAATTCCATAAACTTGTGTCCACTTAATTCTATTGTTCAGAGGTGTTGCTTGTCTTTTTATTAAATGTGTATATATTTCTTTGGATGTTTTGTGTAATACTTCTTCATTACCTTTTATTGCTTTGATGCATGCTGTATGAAATTGTGATTGATTTCTACCCATGTAATGTGCAGTGTTGTTATCAATTGCTATTAAATGTCCTATTCTGATTCCTAAGTAATAATGTGTGAATGTATTTTCTGATCTTTTTTTAATGGCTTGTCCTATAAATTTTATTCTGAGTGCTTGTATTTTTGTTTGTATGTCTTGTAAGTTTATTCCTCCATTTAGCTTAGATTGTATTAGTGTTGTTTGTTTGATATTGTGTATTGTTCCTTGGAATATGTATTTAGTTATGTGTGAGTTAATTTCTTTTAAAATTATTGGTGGGGGTTCCTATATTGTTACTGTATATATTGTTTTGGGGATGACATATGTGTTTATAATTGTGCTCCTTCCAAAAATTGTCTTTAGCGTTATTGGAAGAGCCATGAGTTGTTAGAATAATCACTCCGTTTATAATTTATACTAGTCTTAGTAGTACTTAGTTATACTAGTTTTTAATACTATTTTTAACCTTTAATTAATTTAATAGTTTCAATATGTAACTTTATTAAAGTTTGCTATTTACTATTTAAATTAACTCTACAAATTTAATATTACTCAAACTCAAGTACAGTCGGACCTCGCTAAGTCGAACTTAAAGGGACCCGAAAAGAAAATTCAACTTACAGAGTTTTCAAGTTAGGGAAAATGGCGAAATAGGCGCAGATTAAATTAATCAAGGACAATGTTGATATTTTATATTGAGATTTGGGGGGAAAGGGGGGGGGGAACAGCCAGAAGGCTTGACATGAAAGAAAGGGGTGTCTGATGGTTCATATGAAACTAAGCTTTGACATACTGAGGAAGCCCCTCCCCCCACACACTTTACTCCCTCCACAGTGGGATGGGGGGAGTAAGATTTTTCTCTTTAAAAAGAGTCACAGCATGCAGCAAAGGGACACCCCAATTAACAATTAGGTACCCTTATTCCAGCCACTCCTTTTTCTTGTGTAGGTCATTTTTAGTCTCAAAATAGACGTTTACGTGGCTTTACGGAAAACATGTTCTTAAATGTCATCCCAGAATAATAACCCAAAGGCCTTGGAAAATTTTACTAAGGCAGGGAGGTTGGAAGCCACAAAATCTTCAAGTTAAGGAGATCTAAAATACATTAGTCTTAACTTATGGAATTTGGTCGTGACCTAACAATTAATTCGATTTAGGGAGGTCTTCGACTTAGCGAGGTCTGACTGCATTACTAGATTAGTCTGATTAGTTTAGTCTAGTGAGTTTGTTTAGTGACCCAGGGGTGTGTAAAATTAATTACTATTCTAGTCTATTATTAAATTGGTGCAGTAGATTTAAAAAAATTATCTTACATTTAATGCAATGTACAGATCAATGCATTGCCATGAATGGCCATCAGTCAGCCTATCTACATCAGTAATCTATTACTATTATTATTATTTAATATAAATTAGTTTGAATAACTACATTTCTACATTTAATTTTGTTTGAAAGACAATAAAGAAATGGATCTCAGCCTGAATGATTTACCCTTGCGTCAACTTTGTTTCACACAAGTGTCACTGCAGGAAGGTATAAAAAGACAGGTTGGTTATAAATTTTATTCCATTATTTTTTCATTTCTTATATCTGTTCTCTATGACTCCACTAAGATGGCAATGAAGTTATGTAGACTTACAAATCTTTTTCTTTTGTCTTACACACAAAATTTTACAATTTATTTTTTAATGTTTTTATACTACTAATTATTTTTGTAAAATAAATAATAACACCATAAACATGATTTAAAAATTAAATAATTTTGAATGTTTAAATTCTTGATTAGATTATAGGCGATGTTGCTTCAGAACTTTCAAATCCATCAACGCCCTTTGGGAAAAAAGACATAGTGGATCTAGCAAATAATCTTGTTCCTTTCTTAAATGATCCTGTATTTTCCTCAATCTGGGTTGCACTCTGTAAAAGACTTTCCAGTTTTGAAGCAGATGAGGAGGTCTCTTCAATTTTCAATATGGTTAACCAAAAACAAGCTGAGCTATTTACATTATGTATTGAAAAAAATAATGGTCAGTAATTTATTGACATATTTAAAAAACATACTAATGTTTGTTCGAACAATTAATTTATAAATAAACAGACTGATTGGTATAGTTATAATATAAAATCTAAAATATCCATAGCAAATTTTTATCTATATTTTTTTTTAAAATTTCAATTGATTTTTTAAAAAAACATTTTTTTTTCAGAATCAATCCCAGTTTCAGTTCTGCATCATTTATGGCTAACCCATCTGCCTTGTTTGGAATTTACTGTACTCACAGTTATCAAGCACATCTCAACATCAAAATACTGTTTTCCTTCCAGGATTAGAGATGTGCTCAAAAAAAGTTTTATGGTGAGATGTGTTTATTGTCTAGTTGTTATACCTGGCTTTTCCAACCTTTACATTGACTCATATAATTTATTTATTGAGGGAAGCCCTATAAAAATTGGTTGTAAATGTATATATTTTCAGGTAGCTTTTAAAAACCGAAAATTATTAAAGGAACTGATCCATAAAGTGCAACCTTTATCACTTTAATGGAGCAAATGAATTTAAAAGTTAAATAAGTAAAATCTTTTACCTAATTTGGTAGTTATTGCTTTTATTATTATTAATAATTGCGCCTAAGACTCAAAATAAATAAAGATTGTATGGCAAAACTATTCCGATCAGACAGCTTGAACACAATCTTCATGCATTATCTGTTATCTTAATCTTGAAGATGGTAATACAGTCGGACCTCTCTAAGTCAAACTCAAAGGGACCCGAAAAAAAAATTGGACTTAAGGAGTTTTCGTTTTCGAGTTAAGGGGAAAAAGGCGTAATAGGTGCAGATTAGTCAAGGACAATGTTGATATTGAGGGGGGAGGGGACAGCCTTAACGGCTAGAAGGCTTGACAGGAAAGAGAGGCAGTGTCTGATGTTTCATATGAAAGAAAGCCAACTTGCTTTGACATACCGACACAAGCCAGTGAGAGTAGACACCTTCCCTCCCCTCCCCCACTTTACTCCCTCCACAGTGGGATGGGGGAAGTCAGATTTTTCTTGGAAAATTCGACTAATGTAGGTTGGAAGCCAAAACTCTTGAGTTAAGGAGATCTAAAATACATTAGTCTTATGGTATTTGGCGGGGACCTAACATTTAATTCGATATAGGGAGGTTTTCACTTTGGGGAAGTTCGACTCAGCAAAGTCCGACTGTGTATCTTTTTTTGTCCATTGGCTTAAGGTAAAGAAGGGGAACGGAATCTTTAATTTTATAACTGATATTTGATACTGATATTTTACCAATAATTTATTGGTATCCAAATTTTATCAACATGAGTGTGAATGAACCTTCTCTTCGTTTTAAAATAGAGATACATAATTTCTTATTTCACATTTAATTTTTAGTTAAAATATACTTAGAAAAACTTATATATTTATTTATTCATTCTAAACAGTAATTTTTCATTATCAATTTGTGTAGTGGGGAATTTAACTTTTCTTTTGCCATAACTGTAACTTTGGTGGAAATAAGTTTATGACCTCTTTCACAGAATGGTATATTTTATTTTATTTGTTTAAAGATATTTTGTTTGGTTCATAGAAGTATTTAAAAACTAGTACTAGTAACAACTTTAACAAATGAACAAAGATTTATTAATTATTAGATTTTAATGAGATTTATTAGATTTTTTATTAGAATGAAATTTATGTATACAAATGAAATTAAAAGTAATTTAAACTCACAAAGTCCAAAGGCAAGGGATTAGTTAAGATGATACAGGTAGTCCAACCTTCAAATTGCACATGTAAACGAAAAAGGAAATTCATACATCCAGCAGGAAAGGAAGGATCAAATAAAAATTTTAAATCCACCCATGAAAATATTAACTCATATATAGTAGTAAAAGTGTTGCAACGCAAAACTTTCAGCTACTTATGATATTGTCTATTTATGTCATAACTCAGTGCCATCTTAACGCATAGGCCCGTTGAGCATTTGCCGGAGGGCCCATGAGCATAGGTGACCCATGGGAATATGTTTAATTATATATATTATGTATATTTATTTTTTATTTATGGGGGGGGGGCACTCTTTCTTTACCCATGGGCCCAAAATGGCGTAAAGACGGCTCTGTCATAACTAAAAGAATTTCTTGATGTTCCAGACATAAGCTACACTTTATGCTGCACATTAATTAGTTTCCAAAGATTTTAGTGATCATAAAAAAAATTAGTCCCGTTAAGCCTCTTAACTAAAGTTGCAAGTGCTGAGAAAAGTTATTTGAAGCCTAAACTCAAAAAAATAATTTTTTATTGTCACTGCTTGATGAGGAACATATGTTGGGAAGTTTAAAGTTGTTCCATAACAAATATTTTATTATTTTGATTTGAACTTATATACGTACAATAAAAATCTCCCTGTAAAAAGATTCAATATCCCATTTTTAAACAAGTATAGGATTTCACTCCTTCCAAACTAGGAGTAAATTCTAGCATAGAAATTTATGTACATGAGTAAATTCACTGCCCTTGAAGTTGTTGTTCGTCCGTCGTGATCGACGATGACCACTCTCATCATATTTGCTGGGCCGCCAAATGTGTTCTCTGGTGGCTTATTAACCCTATTTTTGCACGAAAGAGGCGTCCACATGTCGGACAAGAGATAGAAGCTGTCCCTTCAGGTGGGTTTTGGTTACGTTCCTTTCTGGCTTGGCGTTTTAACTTGGCAGCCTGTTGTCTATTAGCTTCACAGACAGCTGCGCCATTCCATATCGTAGAGCGCCAGTGGGCTCGGTTACTGGCTGCTGCTTCCCAGGAGTCATGTCCGATGTCGAAGGCCTTCAGAGCAGTTTTAAGTGCGTCTTTGTAGCGCTTACGTGGACCTCCGCGTGCTCTATGCCCTTCGGTAAGTTCACCATAGAAGAGCCTCTTGGGTAGGCAATGGTCGGGCATGCGCACTAGATGCCCCGCCCAGCGTAGTTGGCTTTGCATGAGGATAGTGTGGATGCTGGGGCAGTCCTGACCTGGCTAATATTTCGGTGTCTGGAACTTTTTCCTGCCATTTTATATTGAGAATTTTTCTAAGGCTTTTGGTGTGGAAGTGGTTCAGCAACCTCGCATGGCGTTGGTATACAATCCAAGTTTCACATGCATATAATAAGGTGGGGAGCACTACAGCTCTGTATACTTTTAGTTTTGTTTGGGTGCTGATTCCCCTTCTGTTCCAGACACTGTCATGCAATCTACCGAATGCTGCGCTGGCCTTTGAGATTCTCGAGTTCACCTCGTCATCAATATTGGCCTTCTGGGACAGTGTGCTGCCAAGGTAAGTAAAGCGGCTCACTGTGTTGATTTTGTTGCCGTTGATGAATATGTTAGGCTCAGTATAGGATTTGCCCGGGGCCGGCTGGTATAGCACTTCTGTCTTTTTTGTGCTGATGGTGAGCCCAAAGTTAGAGCACGCACTGGAAAATTTATCAGCACTTAGTTGCAGTTGTGCTTCAGAGCCCGCGTTAAGGGCACAATCATCAGCAAAAAGAAGTTCCAGGATGCTGTCTGATTTGACCTTTGTCTTAGCTTTAAGCCTCCTGAGGTTGAACAGACGACCATCAGTGCGATACCTGAAGTCCATGCCTACATTTCTATTCCTGAAGGCCTCTGTAAGCATGGCTGAGAACATGAGGCTGAACAATGTTGGGGCCAGAACACAGCCTTGCTTAACGCCATTTGTGACAGGGAATGGTTTAGAGACCTCTCCGTTGTCCTGGACTCGAGCCTGCATGCCATCATGAAATTGCCTTACAATGGCTATATACTTATTTGGACACCCATACTTGGCCATAATCCTCCATAGGCCCTCTCTGCAGACTGTGTCAAAGGCTTTCGTAAGGTCTATGTAAATGGAAAATAGGTCCATATTCTGCTCTTGACACTTTTCCTGCAATTGCCTAGCTGCAAAAATCATGTCAATGGTCCCACGTTCTTTCCGGAAACCACATTGGCTTTCTGGTAAAAGACCCTGATCCAGATGTGCATTTAGGCGATTTAGGAGAATTCTGGCGAGTATTTTTCCTGCAATTGATAGCAGTGAAATTCCACGATGATTGTCGCAGGCTTGGCGGTTCCCTTTTCGCTTGTATGTGGACTATAGAGGCGTCTTTAAAATCCTGGGGGACAGCCTCTTGCTGCCACATCATTAGGAAGATTTCATGCAGCTTTTCCAGTAGAACCATGCCACCTTCTTTGTATATTTCTGCTGGAATTGAGTCTGCTCCAGGAGCCTTTCCACATGACAGAAGATGTACAGCTCTTTGCGTCTCAAGAAGTGTAGGCGGGTCATCCAATGCCAAGTTGATTGGTACTTGAGGGAGGCGACTGATAGCATCTTCATTAATACTTGAGTTGCTGTTCAGGACAGCATGAAAGTATTCAGCCCAGCGCTCAAGAATCTTCTCCCCGTCAGTAATTAGATATGTCCCGTCAGCACTGAGAAGCGGGGATGAATTAGGCGTTGTGGGTCCGTACACTTCCTTAAGGGCGTTGTAAAAATTCTTCATATCATGCCTGTCTGCATATTGTTGAATCTCATCAGCTTTCTTGTTTAGCCATGAGTCTCGCATCCAGCGAAGTTTTTGTTGTATGAAGCGGCGTATGCTATTATATGAGTCCGTTACGGTTGAAGACCTGGGATTGCTGATGTGTCTTTTGTGGAGTTGATGTTTCTCTGCCAACATTTGCTTGATTTCATCGCAATTGTCATGGAACCAGTCTTGGTGCTTTCTCGTCGCGGGTCCAAGGATTTGGGAGGCTGTGCTGTAGATTTGATCTCTAAAGTTCATCCAAACAGTCTCAATGTTCGTATTGTTTAGAGTGGTGGATCTCAGTTTGCCCTCCAGGGCTGTCTCCAGAGATTGTTTAGTACTCGTACAGTTTAGCTTTGTGATGTTTAGCCGTTTTAGGGTTTTCCTTCCTTGGGGCCGTCTTTTGGGCTGAATGCATATCTTAAGTTTAGAGATGATGAGACGATGGTCTGTCCAGCATTCAGCCCTTGAAGTAAGCTCATAATAAAAAAAATTAATTGAAAATCTCAAAATTGGCAGCTTTTTAGGTGACAGTTTTTTTTTATTTTAAATTATATTAGAGCTATAAGAAGGCTTTTTATTGACTTGTGTAATTTTAGGATAATTAATGCTAATTTTTTAAAATTATTTAAATGTTTCTGTGGTTGAGCAATGACATTAGCCAAAAAGAGATCTCAAAAGTTTGTAGAAAATGTACCCCTGCACGGAGAAAAAAAATCCAGCCTTGTTTTTTCTTCCCATGCAAGAGCATAATCATAATATGCATGCTCTGTGGCATATGAAGAAAAAAACTTCCATCAAAATAAGTATAAAAGTGCAAAATTAAATGGAATGAATGCTTCCACCTGTTGTTGCACTTCTGTACATTTTTCGTACCCAGGGGTGACATTTTTGGGTGATAGTAGGATTTTCTTTTTTCCAAAACTAATTTTTGTTCATAAATATATTTTTTAAATTAAATTTGCCCTCCACTCCTTAAAAATGCTGCATTAGGCAGCCACCTATGCCTAACCTCAGTGCTGGAGTAACTAATTTTTCAATAGACATATTATTATATTCGCATGCCTTTCACATTCCAGCTGGATAAAGATTAACTGTACTTTGAGCAATGTATATTTTATTTTTGTGAAGTATTCACTTTCTAGCTTTGCCATGAGCTGGGATGTTAACCCCATTATTTTTACTTGCACAAAATTAAGTGAAATCAAAGATGTGAGTTTTATAATTACTAAAATATTCAATTTTCCACTTATGTTTTTTTATAGGTTGAAGTTTCCAGCAGAGAGCCACTAATTTATCAGACAGTGTATCGTATGATAAATTCCATTACATCACAATCTGATTACCCAGATATTTTAGTTGATCTCCTTGCTATTTTTTGCCATGCATCTAGAGAAATGGCAATTGGAACTCCTTATCAAGATCAGGTTATAGTTGTTTATTATTAAGTATGTACCAATTGTCAGTTATTTGTATTATCTTTTCATCACAGTGAGTTAGGTTTAAACCTTTGCTTAATGTACAAAACAAAGTAATTTTGAAATAAATAATTACAACTTATATTTGTATGCAACATAAGGGGCCATCCATATATTATGTACGCACAAAATTCGTATTTTCGCACCCCCCCACCCCTGTTGCAACCCATACATTTTCTGACCCCCCTCCCCTATGCGTATGTACAAATTTGCTTAACAAATTATTTAAAAATTAATTTTAGGCCAGAGTCAAAAGCAATTGGTTTTACTCTTTGAAGCCACCTATAAATGACGTCACACGCCTAAAAAAGGGGGGTGGGGTCATGCATTTTTTACAATGTGTGACGAAGAAGAGGGGGTGTTTAAGAAATGTGACGTCACATCAAAATGCCCAATTTTAAATATAAGTTCCACTAAAATATTTGATTGCTTGCAATTTATTAAATGACATTTTCAAAGGGGGGTCTAAGCTTTTGTAACAAAGTGTGACAGTAAAAATCTGTCAAAATCGTCTGACGTCATTCATTGGCGGCCCCATTATAGTTTTTGTAATATCATGTTTTTCATGTTGAAATTATTGAAGAATTTGGTTTGCATTAAATTATAAAACATTATTGCATATCAGTCTTGACTCGGTCAGTCTCGAATGTTGTTTGCAGCCTGAGCGGTTTACGTTACTCGGCTTAGTATTATGCAAATTAAATTTGTTGTGCGTACGTACACATTCAGTCAAGACCCTCCTCCCCCCCCTGTATGCATCCATACGCAAAATGCCCTTAATTTAAAAGACCCCCCTCCTTGCGTACGTAATATATGGATGAACCCTAAGTACATTTAATGCAAAGAATAAAATTTGAAATGTTTTTAAATTTATTCAAAGTAATTACATAGCTATTTTTAAATTTTAGCAATGAGTGCAGTGGCACCTCGGTATACCTTTGCTTTGGAATAAGCCCAACTTGGTATGTGTCCTGTTTGGGTGCGAAACAATTTGCTTAGCTTATGACCTTTGTTGGGAATGTGATAGAACTTGTTTGATTCAAAATGGCACACTTGCAATAATTTGTAGGAATCACAGCACACTGTGCGATACTTTTGAGTTTTCGTCGGCAGTTGCTACCATACAGTGAACGACTCGGGCAATAACTGTAGATTGTCACATGATTTTGCGTTTTTGTCATAAAGTTTTAGTAAATTCACTTTGCATGAGTTCTAAGAAAGTTAATGAGAGGAGCCAAGCAACGGAAAAAATGGTTAGGACCACCATAGAGGTGAAAAAAAGAGATTGTTGAAAAGGATGAAAGTGGCATGCGTGTCCGGGTTGTGAAGGATGAAAGTGGCATGCGTGTCCGGGTTGTAAAGGATGAAAGTGGCATGTGTGTCCGGGACTGAGTTGTAGCAAACAGATGCCGAGAAACAAAAATTTCTATGATTGTGAAAAACAAAGATGTTATGAAATAGGCAAATGTTGCAAAGGGGGTGAAATCGATTATAAAACAAATATCAGGGACATTAGAGCATGTTGAAAAATTGCTTTTGATCTGGATAACAGAAAAAAATACTTTTAAGTTCTTTATATTTATGTATTTCAGTATTAAGCAGTGTTAAAATTATTTTATACGACCACATCAATGAATGTATAATATGTAAATAATATGATTTTTTTTTCATGGGATGGATTAATCATTTTCCCTTTATTTCTTATGTGAAAAATAAGTTTGGTATACGTCCAAGGGTCTGGAACAGATTAAGGACGCATACCGAGGTACCAATGTAATTTATAATACAATTCTTAAGGTGAAGTTTTATCAATTTCATTTTTTATTTAAATGACAGGTGGACAGAGGTTTGATGGCTAAAAAGGTTAAATATTATGTCAGAAATTGTCATTTGAAGATTGATTTTCCCATATTCAATTATACCATTTTAATATAATTTGACATAGGTACAAATTATCAGAAGGCAAGGGAACTCAATTTTCAAAGCTTTTTTGAGTATAACACCTAAAGGTAGGTTTATGAAACATGAAATAGTAATCTTTCTTATTTAAAGAATTACTTTTTTCAATAATGTAAATTTAGTGAGTTAGTTTCTAATATCCTAATTTTTTATATCAGATGTTTTTAATGATAGACAGTTAACTCTTTTTAGGTTCCTCACAAAAATCTGTTTGTCATTTGCTTCATGAACTACAAAAAGAATGGACAAAACTCATGCAGGATACTGAAGTTTCAAATAATAGAATTGTTCAAAACACACAATTCTCAAGTGCAACTATCTCAGAGAAATGTGATTTTCATGAAGACCTAAAGGAACTCACTATAGAGTACAGAGAATGGGTTGTAGCTGCTCTTGACAATATCTTGATCTGTGAGCAGAAAGTATGAAATCCATTTTTAAACATTAAATTATATCTGATAAGTCATCAATAACTCTAGATTACTAATGATGTGAAAACAATTTTTCTCAATTTAGGGAACCTAATTCTTTTTTAGTTGTACAGGAATCCCTCGCTACTTCGTGGTTCACGATTCATGACTTGGCTGGTTTTTTAATATATTATTATATATATGAATATGAGGTGCCCCCGGAAATAGAACTGCTGTCACAAAAGACATAAAATACAGTCATTGACTGCGCAGTAAAAGTTATCATCACCTTCATTGAGGGATTGCTGTAAACATTGGTGAAAATGTGTAAAAAGTCATAGAGATTGTTGATTTCCAGTTGAGCCATGAATCTGTGAGCATTGACTTTTAATTTCATTTTATGTTTAGGATTAATGCTTTCAGAGTTTCTCTGTTTCAAAATACCTATTTACAAGTTATGGGTTGCAATTTTTGTGTAAAATGCTCTCTTTTTCAGTACATCAAATCATGTCTGTGGTTAATATTGCTGCACAATAATGTAAAACTTAATGCACCGCAAAGCTTAGTAAGTGGTATCAATTCTTATTAACTCTTACTTTGTAAACATCTTAGACTCATTTTCAAAAATTAAATTTTTAGGACACTTGATTCTAATTTAAATACATTGTAAAGCTGAAAATTACTTGTGACTCTTGTTACACGGAACACAAAATGAAAGATGAAATTCCTCTCTTTCTTTAACTAATTTTTACAAATTAAATCCAGTCAGTTCTTAAAATCATTATTCTTTTAATAGACTTTAGGAAAACTGCTAATTTTATTTATTTATTTTTTGTTTGTAATTACCAGTAAAAGTAGATAAGATTTTTGTTTTGTAGGCTCACTCAATTAGTTTTGCATTTTATAACTTAATTTTTAAAATTTTATTTTAAGAACAAAATTAATCAAATGTTTTGGGTTGTTTTTTTTCCCTCCAGGAAGTTGAACAAACACTACTAAATTATATAAAACATCTCAGAAGTTTGATTCAAGTTCAGTGCATTTCCACTGAGCAGCAACAGCTGATTGTTGGATCACTTAAAAGAAAGCACTCTGGATGTTCCCACAATGTTGATGATGAATCTTTAGGAATTATAACAATCCAAATATTTGTGATGTTTTTATTTCATTCTACTTCTGGTTTTAGTGCAGGGATGCAGATTTGTTTCTCGGTTAGTGCCTAGCATATTTTATTTGCATCCTTATTAAGTACTAACATATTATTTATAATTGAATAATTAAATGTTATCACAACCAGGTAAATTTGCATGAATAAAAATAATAAAATGAGGGGGTAAATAGCAGGACATTTTTAACTGATAATATGGATTAATATATTTAAATTACATATTTGTCACAAGTTGTAATTTGGATAAAAAAAATTGAGTTCCTTTATAAATGGCATTACAATTAGTCTTAACATTCCTAAGGATAGATGTAAGCAGAATAATTTATGAACTATTTCATTTTCTATGCAGGCTAGTCAAGTGGAGATGGTGACCAAATATTTAATATATCATTACCAGAATTTAGAAGTTAACCCTGTTCTTTGGAAAGAAACCAAAAGAGGAGCGTACAAAGTTTTTCTAAATGATCTGATCTCAAGATTAAACTCAGATGAAGCTGTGATACCTGCCCATTGTAAGATTCTTCAAGATGAACTGAATAATATTTTATTTGCTATGAAGTAGTGAGAAGTTAATAAAAATCCAGTATGATAAATGCTCGTATTCCGAAATATTTTTTCATTGCAAATTGTTTTTATGTATTAATCATTAAAATTAAAACAAATGTTTATATCTCTAGATGTTGAGATAATAAGAGTGGAATAAAAAAAAAGATAATTAAATGCTTAACACTGATATCCGAGCTTATGGATATTTTTGTGATTTTTTTAACTTCTGTCAAAAAGCAGTGTAGATTTATGATTAATTTCCCTTATTTGTTTAAAAAGTATTGTTAAAAAGTTTTGCTCTAAATACATGCTTTATATTAAAATAGACTTAATTTTAGATACGACTTATTTTAGAATTGTTAATCATTGTATTTAGTTTTGTATAATAGACACCAGCTAAACCAAATTATAAGGTATTTGTTCAAATACTGCATTTTTTAAATATATATATGTAGGTACAAGTGGATGATAATATAATTTTCAAGTCTTTATTAATTAAATTTTCACAGGTAGTTTATGCAGTATTTAATAAATGATATTTACAAAATTGTAAATAATAGTAAAATTTATGACAAATGAGGCAATGGTATTGGAATTTCAGAGAAAAAAAATCACTTCATCACTTTAATTTTGTTCTGAATTCTTGTAATTTTTATTGACTTTAATGTCCATTTATATTTTGAATACAAGTTGTACATGAACATTACATATTTAAGAATAACAACAAAATGGTCAAAGAGTAAATAATAAAGATGTGCTGGTAGAGATATGTATTAATAAATTAGGCATAAATAATTATAAAAAACCTACATGAATTACCTACTTGGCTTAAATTGGAAAAACTATAGCAAAATTGGTAAAAATAGAGAATAATTGTAGTTTTAAGTAAAATATATACACAAATCATATAACACATTGACCTGACAAATTATATCCATAATTTTTTGTTTTGTTCTGAAACATTTTTTATTTGCATATTAGAAATTATTTTCAGGTCATTATACTTGAAAATAAGAATATGACTCTATGACACTATTTCTTACTAATACCTTACATAAATTTTAATCTGATTATCAAAACAAAACTTTATGTTAAAGAATATATGAATCCTGTTGAGATATACCCACAGATCACAAAATGATTTTTATTTTACATGAAATCTCAATGTAAGATAAGTATACATGGATAAAGCAAAAATATGGCTATAACAAATGTAAGTAAATTTGTTGTAAATTCTTTAGATGACAAGAAACTGTATAGGTTCTCTCTTTAAAAAAAGGTTTTTGTAAGATAAAAAACAAACAACTATATGGATATGCATTGTTTACCATATCTTGTAGAAGTCAAAATTACACCAAACAATAAATAACAAATATGTTAATCATGGATGAATGACATCTCAGCTGTAT
The DNA here is from genome assembly GCA_944989445.1 of Ampullaceana balthica. NCBI lineage: Eukaryota > Metazoa > Mollusca > Gastropoda > Lymnaeidae > Ampullaceana > Ampullaceana balthica. Next base: position 494,164 of record CALYLW010000731.1, on the reverse strand, counting down.
ACAATTCTTTAACAAAAACTTTTTACTCCATCATATAGCAAGAAGGCATAAAATATCATCAAAATGAATAATTCACTTGATGTGAGTAAAGACAACAGTATATTAGTAATAAAGAACACTATATTATGAGATGCTACTCATGAATAATTTTTTAAAAAAATTAAATATTTACAATAATAAAGTGAAAAGTCCATAGGTAACTAATTTGTCAAAATCAAATAGGCTGATGGATAATGGCTGTCCTTTAATGAGGCTGGCAATGACTTTTCTGGTTTAATAGTGCCATTTTCTTGTAACTTTTAATCAAATGATATGATATTTAGACTAATTACTTCATCATTCACCTTTGATTTACAAAAATATATCATGTCCAGGTTTGTATTCAATATTTTTCTTTTGTTCCAACCGAGCGTGTTCAATAGAAGAAAATGTTGGTAACCCATGAGGCATTTCTAAGAGCTGGTGTTCTTCATCAATTATGCGGTCAGCCATTTCTAAAGATAAGCGTTTATAATAATAAACAAATAGTCTTACTACTTGAAAGGTCGATTTCATAAAAATAGAATGTGTGCATTGGGATAACCATTTCCCCCTTTGATTACTAGACATTATATATATATATAGCTAGATTGTGATTAAGGTTGTTAAACGATAATCGGATTTCCGATTATCGGTTTTGAAAGCGATAATCGGTTTTAAATTTCCCAAACTGATAACCGAATTTAAATCGGCCAGATTTATGAAGTGAAATCCGGAGCCGGATTTGTAAAAATTGCCGGATTTGCCGGAGCTATTATATTTATATATATTTTATCGAAAAACCGGACAGCCGGATTTTGCAGGATTTCTGAAGTAAATTTCTGCCGGAGCCGGATTTGTAAAAATGGCCGGATTCCAGATTTGCCGGAGCCAAATCCGGTACACCCCTAATTTCTAAGAAGTCAGCGGTAAAACAATAATCGGTTTAAAATTGGATTTACATAACCGATAATCGGTTTGCCAAAAAAAGAAATTAACAACCCTAATTGTGGCTTCATCTCAGAATAGTTAGAGAGTTAATACATTGATCACCTGGAAATATCACTAGCTTTGGTATTTTCACTTTAATAATTTTATTGCCTGTGTTTCATACAACAGGCCAAACGTTCTGTTAAATTTAGGAAAATTAGACCATCCGACTGTACATACCAATACATTTCAATTTCTTTTAATGTAAAAAATGTATCTTCATATTATTTCTCTATCTCAATATTGCCATAGTGATATCATACATAAGTAAAAAGTCCATTCAAAATCAACCTGCTATATTTGCCATATACCTAACACTAGTCTTATACTGAAATATATTCACAGGTGTAAATCCTATAATAATCAAATTGATTTGAGAGGCTTATGACTGGTTTATTTATTATTAGGTTGGTATTTTAACCCAAGAAAGCTTGTTAAAGTCTTATTGTCTCCACCAAGTAGTCCTTCCTTACTAATTCTGAGATAACTAAGGTTTGAAAAGTTTATCCTAACATACAAAAATCTTAAGGCATATTTAAAATTTACAGTAACAACTTTAAAGATTCTATTGAGTCTTACCTTTAATTCTTTCTAGCTTAGATCCATATGCAAGGTCATATTGGTAGGCAAATACAAAACTTAATGGAATCAGGGGCGTAAGTAAACCATATCGTTTTGTGCGAAGTGCTCTAAAGATAAAAGAAATTAGGATAAGCAGAATGTCTAGTGTTTATTTATTATATTTAAAGAAAAAATAAATGTGAGTTTTTATCTGTTCTAATTCAATTTCATTACTAAATTATGACCCTGCCCAGGCTATTTAAAATACTATAGTGTTATTTCAGCAGTGTTAGTAAATAATATAAATATATATATATATATGAATAGAAATTAGCATTATTAAGTATTTGTATAATCTTTTAAAATTTTCTTTTTTATAAAAGACATTAGATTATTTTTATTATGTTTGTTTGTACAAGTTATTATATAACTGAACAGAAAACCATTGAATTTAAAACTGATGATTTCACATTAAAAATTGTCAACTAACCCAGCGGTAAGAGCAACAGAGACAATGCTGTCAAAAGCGGTATAAAACCAGAAGAAATCTCTGGATTTTGCTATCATGGCTGCCATCTGTCTTTCTCTCATTTCATTTTGCATGGTAAGTTGACGCTCCAGCTGTAAATAAATATTTGTTTTTAAAAAACACATATTGAGAGTCTTGGGAAATTTGAGAGATGTTTACAATTTTCTATTTCATTGGAATCAACAGATATATTTCTATGGCTTATTTCTTTAATGATCCAAGTTGTAAAAAAACAAACCAAAAAAAAGTCCTACAAGCTTGTATAAATGAAACTGCCTATATCTGCAGATATATCAATTAAAGAAAGAGGGACAACACAGATGAGAAGAAATCTGCAGCAAAGGTCGGTTATAATAAGTGGAAATTGTTTTATTTTTTTAAATCCCTTATTTTAACTTCACTGTCTTGTCTGTCTGTCTGTTGTGAATGACCCGATTCCCGTGATCCTATCGAGCTGAAATTTTGCACATAGACTTTTGTCAACTAACAATGCATTTTATCACAAATTCATATCGATTGAATGTACTGTAATTAAATGAATGAATTTTTAGATTATCTATGTACATATCTCTATGTGGTACGTAAATGTTTATGCTAGTCTGTCAGTTGGTGCGTATTATATTGAACATACTTCGTGCGGTGCGTATTATATTGAACATACTTTTATATTTTCCCGATCTATAAATGTTTATGCTAGTCTGTCGCGTGGTGCATATTGAAAATAATCAATACTTTTAGTTATGTCTCATATACAAGGGATTTATAGTCAAAAACTTTGTTTTTACAGGTTGTTTAATTATTTAAATAATTTAATTAAATAATAAATTTGTATGTTAAATGAACAGTATGTGAAGCCTTCATTATTCATCGAGATAGATGATCTTTGAATGAAATTATTTATTTTTTGTTAAAGACAAATTATTACACAAATAAATTGTAAATACCACTATGCATTCTAAAAATATTTGTTAACTCTTCATTCTAACCTGCAGTTGTTGCACCTTGAGCATGAATTCCTGATTTTTTTTTAGATTGTCATCCATTGCTTTACCGAAAAAGTTTCCCATTCTTTAAAACCAGATTGAATTTAAAAATCTGCTGGAAATAAAATTGGAATAGATAATAATAATGTACTGTTATAATTATAATTTTGGTACTGTTTATTTTTTATAACTCTTTGGGTGAATAAATCTTAATTTACAAACACATCTTTCATTCATTTTATTTTAATGATCATGGGAATAGGAGTCATAGTTTTATTTTAGGGATAGGTACAAATGACATAAAATTGAGTTTAAGCTTAATGATCAAGGGTAATGTAAAGTAAATGTGGGCGATCATATTTCATTTAAATACATTTTAATAGTGTTGCACTTGTAACAGCTGCCACAAATTACATTTATATACATAGGAATTTTTGTTTATATTATTTTTTTTAATTAAAAAAAACCCATTACAATCAGAAGCAAATGTACCTATGGCAAGATTAAGAACAAGGACTAAGGACCATATAAATGAGAAGCAAAAGTTTTTTAAAAAACTGTAAGTAACATTAATATAAGTATTGTAATGTTTTAGTAGAGTTAGAGGCCTATTCCAGGGGTGGGCAAACTACGGCCCGCAGGCTGCATGCAGCCCGCCAGAGTATATTATGCACCCCAAAGTCATGTACATGTTACGATCTTATGTCAATGTTAATGTTCTTTGTTTAGAATTTTCACTATATTTTTAAATATTATTCCAATTATTTGATTTGAATCTAGGGATATTAAATCGTTTTTATGGCTCCAGAATTGATTAGTGATCATAAGTCATTAATTGTTTACATCCTTATTCGAGACTGCATTTCAAGCTCAACGGAAGTGGCTTTTGTTTATGATTTACATATTTGCGGTTTTGTAAAAATTGTAATTTAAAATCGAATAGATGTTGACTTAACCATAAGTGCTGCAAAAAGAAAACAAATAAAGATTGAGGATGAATGTCATGTTTTTAATGACAAAAGGACTGCTAAATATTGCTTCACAAGCGTTGGGAGCAAAGCAGTCTGCTTGCTGTGCCGTGAGTGTGTGAGCCTCTTTAAGGATTGCAACTTAAAAAGACACCAACAAACAAAACATTTGGATTTCGGGCACAATTTAACGAACGAAGAGAGAAAAAATTTTAAGAAGCTGCAAATTGTTTTCACAAAACAGTTTTCAATGCAAGATGCTTAAACCAAAACCATTTTGGTGTTGTCCCATAAGATTGTAAAACTGATCAAGTCTTTTTTTGACAGCAAGTTCAACAAGGAATGCTTGTCAGATGCAGCAAGTATTATGTCTCCAGAACAGAAAACACAGTTTGACAGCATTTCACCATCAAGGATAACTGTAGTCAGGCGTGTTAAAAATAAGTGACAATTTGCTGCACCAACTTCAAAATGCAATCAAAGACCTTTTATGATACTCCATTGCGTTGGACGAAAACACCAATGTACAGGACACAACACAATTGTTGGTATTTATACAGGGAATAAACAGTCATTTCAGCTTACCGAGAATTACTTAGTGCTGAGCCACTCAAAGACAAGCATGTTGAGAACTGTGTTAAAAGAGCTGGGTTGGTGTAGAACAAGATAACAACTGTAACAACCAATGAAGCGCGTGCTTTGACTGGAAAAAAATATGCCTGGCGAAGTTGATGAAAAATAAAAAGAAGAAATTTCGGACCATACACTATTACCTCTTCACTGTGTCATCCATCAGGAGAGTCTGTGCAAAGCTGCGTTAAATATCAAGCATGTTATTGACCCAGTTCTGTTCTTAGACTTGTTTATTGTGACTTGTTTGTGTGATAAAACTCATCAGAGCCAGGGCAATTAACTACAGGCAGTTCAAGGCACTGTTTGAAGATTTGGAAACTGAATATTATGATATTATATACCACAGCAGTGTCCGCTGGCTGAGCATGGACAAGATGTTGAGGCGAGTGTGGGATCTCAAGGAGATGAAGGGTTTCGTGTGACTTTGTTACTACCATTGTTAATGAAGAGTGGAAGTCATACTTCATGTTAGCCATTGACATTATGAAAAAGTGTAATGAACTGAATTTCAAACTTCAAGGAAATAGATTGTTTGCACATGAAATGTATGTGCATGTTAAATCATTTCAGGCAAAGCTCTCCCTGTTCTCCAGACAAGCAGGTGAAAGCAGGTTTTGCCATTTCTCTTTGCTGAAACAGAAAACCATTTCTGATGAAATGGCTGACAAGTATAAGGCTAAGTTAAAATACAAAATACACAAAACAAATTTTTGCAATGAAAACAATAAATTTAAGCTTTTTTAAAAACTAAAACTTTAAAATAAAGCTTAAATTTATTGTTTTCATTGCACAAATTTGTTTGTGTATTTAGTATTTTATTTAAAAGCTTTATCGTAGTCCCATTCTGTATGATATAAGGCTAAGTTGGATGCCTTGGCTATGGAATGTGAAATGAGGTTCCAAGACTTCAAGAACCTCGAACCACTCTTCAATATCCTCAGTTCGCCACTTATTGCAGAAGCTGATTCAGCACCAGAGGATAAACAGTTAGAGCTGCTTGACCCACAATGGCCTACAAGCAGATTATTTATGACATGAAGGAGAAGTTCAAATAAGTTCTTCTGTTGGAGTTTTATGGATCTTTGCCAGCAGCAGCTTTTCCACAATTAAAAAAAACTTGCTGAAAACTTTTTTCAATAGTTGGGTCCTCATTCATTTGTGAGCAAGCTTTTTCTTGTATGAAAGAATAGAACGATATTGACATTGTCTTACTGCTATTTGAATGGTTCCACAGTTCAAGAACATTATCCAAAGTTGTGAATAGGGGCCGTCCATAAAGTACGTCACGCTCCAGAGGGGGGGAGGGGGTGTAAGAAAGTGTGACAGTTTGTGACAGGGGGGAGGGGGGTGTCTGGCCATGTGTGACGTCACGCTGTTTTTTATTACATTTTGATTATTTTGTTAATATAAAAAAATTTGTTCAAAAGTGTGACGTACTTTAGGGGGGGGGGTCTAAGATGTGTGACAGCTTGTGACAGGGGAGGGGGAGTTAAAAATGGTCAAAATTAGCGTGACGTACTTTATTGACGGCCCCATAGTAACATGCTTCTCATTAGTCATTAGACATAAATATAATTGTACCCTCTGATCAGTTTGTATATATATAAATTACGTTCCTACTTCTTCATAGTCATTATGACAGGTAATAGGTAACAATAAACTTTTGTGGAAATAATTATAATTAGTAAAATCTTATCAAATTATAATGTTTAAGTTAGTTAAGTTAGTATTTTAAAATGTAGGCCTAATGTACATGTGTAATTAGTACGTAATAGTAATAGTAATAGAGTGTGAATTTGAAATAAAATGACAAGTACATGTTACATGGTTATAATATTAATTCATATTTTATACGTTGTAAATTGTAATTTGATGTATACAAAATAATGGAAATTATTTGAAAATATATGTGCGGCCCGACTATATTAATATTATAAATTATAAGTTATAATTATAACAATAAATTTTTCAATGCGGCCCTCCGTAGAAAAAGTTTGCCCACCCCTGGCCTAGCCTAAACTTACTAAACTAATATCATAAAACTACTAACTTTAACTAATTAATAAGCCTAAATCGTGAAATGTTTTATGTTAAGTTACAAATGAGATGAAAGAGACGGTAACGCTTTAAGTAACAAGCAAGTCAAACTATCGCAAGTCAAACTTGAACAAGTAAACAGTACTGTTACTACAGACTGACAGTACAAGTCAAAGCTTAAGAGCGCTCTTGTATTTATAAAAGCAAGAAAACTTTTACTTTTACAAGAGTGAAGAGCACAAACTGTGGAATATGATTTTTAGAAGAGAATGGCAGAACGCTAACCCTGTATCATCAACCGTTGAATTCAAGAGTGCTCATTCTTGTGAAATGGGAAAATCATTTGGTCTCCAATGAAAACAAATTTTTACGTTGTTTGAAAAGCAGTCACACACGTATAATAAACTTAATAATGCTTAACTTTTTGGCCGGCACAACGTACACCGCGACGGTGGACCTAGCCAAAGCATTCATTGTGTCAGAGCTAGGTACACGGCGGTTAAAAATAGATAGGCCCTAGATATATAAAAGTTAATAGAAAATGATACCTTACCCATAATTAAGCATAGATGTGAATAAATTACGCATTAGCTAAAAACTAAAAGTTGAATACTAGTCTATTTAAAATATATATATATATTGTTACATTTTATTTTTATTTAATTATAGTTTTTGGTGGGGGGGGGGTAATAAAATGCTGACCTAATTTTTTAGGGGTGTCTATGACTATGGACGTTTGACAAGTTGTTGACAAGGAGGATGGGGGAGGTAAAAATCGCCAATAATTTGTTGACATAATTAATGGACAGCCCCTTAGCGTTTTCACCACTGTCACCACTCTGGTATTGCTTGCAAATACTCAAATTTCAAAACTATTTAGATTTAGATTTAAAAGGGGATTATAAAATTTCCATTCAACGCAAAATGTATTATTCTACAAAATGATACTCTACCATCTTCGACTCTTCATTATCCCCCCCCCTATCTTTCTTCATTCAACGGCAACGAGGAACTTCACTATTTCTCTTTCAGGCTGTGGAAACTGACATAATTATCAACAAGTATAATTTTAACAAATACATTTTAAAGTTAAAATTAAATACTAGTCTACCTGTAAAAATTATAACCTGTGCGTGTAGGCTATTTTATTTGTCAGTCCAGTGAAAAAATGTCTTAAAATAACGTCACGCGATTTTTGACTATTTTTCACCCCCTCGTCACACGTCGTCATACAAACTCCCCCCACCCCCATTTTTTTTCAATATGACGTCACAGAGCTGTTGCCCCCCCCTCCCTCCCCCGCCAAAAAAAAATAACAACAAACAAACAAACCGAAAAAATGTATTTTCTATTTGTAAATGAAACAAATTAAAATCACTTTTTTTTCGCCCCTAACGTATAAGTATAACATTTGAATATTATGTAATTATTAATATCTTTGAATGAATACACATTTTAAAAATAAAAATTGAAATTAATTTGTCTTTTCTTTTGGTGTGTGTGTGTGGAAGGGGGGGGGGTATTTACCTATACTATCTCTATATATATAAGACGCATTTGTTGTCTGGATGTCTGTCTGTTCCCTAATAACTCAAGATCCAGACAACCAAATAACGTGAAATTTGGTACACGTACACAAAATTATACCGGAAAGGTTATTAAACAGGTTTCGTTCCATATATATAAGATACTGGGGGCCGGGGGCCCAAAATGTAGTTTTTCCCTATATGAGCTATATAAAATAAAAATTATTGAAAATTAAGACGTAAAATAATGACGCAAATTAATAAACATTTTGGTGTCGAGATTAACAAGAAGGCGATTATCGCCATAAAATAATTTTGTTGTTTTTGTTGTTGTAGTTGTTGTTTTGTTGTTGTTGCTGTTGTAGTTGTTGTTTTGTTGTTGATGTTTTGTTGATGTTTTGTTGTTGTTTTGTTTTTGCTGTTGTTGTTTTTGTTGCTGTTGCTGTTGTTGCTGTTGTTGTTTTTGCTGTTGTTGTTGTCCACATCCCTTGCCCTGCGACGACAATGTCCTTCATGTTGTTATTGCTTTGTTGTTGCTGTTGTTGTTGTAGTTGTTTTGTTGTTGATTTTGTTGTTGATTTTGTTGTTTTTGTTGTTTTGTTGCTGTTGCTGTTGTTGGTTTTGTCGTTGTTGCTGTTGTTGTTGCTGTTGTTGTTTTGTAGTTGTTGTTTTGTTGTTGTGGCTTTGTTGTTGTTGTTTTGTTTTTGTTGTTTGTTTTTGTTGTTTTGTTGCTTTTGTTGTTGTTGCTGTTGTTGTTAAACCTGGGCGAAGCCGGGTACTTGCCCCTAGTATTATTATAATGGGGGAGGGGTCGGGTGGAAAACAACGGGTTCTCTACTTTTTTTTTAAGTTAGCTAGTCAATGAGACAAACAGATACTCTAATACTAATACAATCCTTTTGTTAAACATAGGGGTCATACTCATAGCGATGGTGATAGAAACACCTTTCCGTAGCAGTATGCAAGAACAAACTCATAATGATTTTCGTTCCCGTCTCGAATTTGGGTATGGGTCGCCTAAACTATCTACAAAATCCAACACACAATAAATTTTTTAAATTTAAAACTCTAATACTTAACATAAATCCATTAAATATTAAAGCATGCATAGGCGTAAGACTGTGTAGAAATAGAAGGAGAGTCTGTAACACAAAAGATAAGACAGGCCTTTTTTTTGTGAATGCTTCATTGATACTTGGATTTGCACGTAGTATAAAACAATTTTTGCGAGCACCCTCATTGTGGTTTTAAAATAAAAATAATAATAATTTTTTAAAAATAACAAATTCCATCACCGAGATTCAAACCCGACACCACCAACGTAACTACTACTTCACTGCGCTTTACCATTCATCTGGAACTGCTCATGAAATATGTTGGTTTTTAAAACTTATAACTAATTATCCTGGAATGGTGACCAAAATAGTTTTTTTTAAAATTCAGTAAACATTAAAAATTGCATAAATACATTGATTATTTAAGGTCTAGTGTTTATTAGAATAGGGATTACACACTTTTAGCCTAAATATAGTGAAATCGTCTCAATTTTTAGCCGCGGTGTACCTAGGCCAAAGCCAATGGTTTAGCTAGGTACACCGCGGCGGTGTAAGCAGGCCAAGGACGATGGTTTAGCTGGGTGCACCGGCTCGGTGTCCGTAGACACTTCGTCACTTTTTTATTAACGAATAATGTCCAATATTAATGATTGAATCACATTCATAGAATTAGAATGTGATAGACTGATAGAACTATAGAATGCATTCATTATATATTATATGCATTCATTGGAATGCATTTCCCTGATGATTTCCCACTCCCCTCGCCTCACAATTTTTCTTTTTAATACATCTAGTTTATGTCTACAGTTACACTTATCACTTTATTATTTATAATATTTTATTATAAAGCTTACTGTGCAATAGGCCTGTCAACGGGTACCCGTTGTCGTGCAATTACCGAGGTAGTAAAATTGCGCTCGGGTACCCTTGAAAATGTGGCTGCAATTTATATAACAACGGTGGTGTAACTCTTCTGTGTTCACATTGCGGCTCAAGAACAATTTATCAAATTTAAACTTTTCGTTTAAAAAAAATACTGTGAAATACGTTCAACACGAAAACACTTAGACTTAGAAGAAATATCTGTCAACGGGAAATAAAATAAGTTGTTGACAAACTACAATGTATTTTGAGAAACGAAAATCTAGTAGCACAAAATAATTTTGACTCTTTGAAAAAATTAAGGAAAACATGATCGCACCACTGAAGGAGCTGGAAATGAAAGATAGGCGGTGTTTGTGTTATTAGTAATAACACCCTTGCGATTATTATATGACAGGACGCTAACTAGGCTTTGAAATACAATGACTATGAGTTACCACAAGTCAATGTTGTTTATTTCCCCCCCCCTGCAACTCCTCATTCCACTCATGACTCATACCCTTACCATACTTTTTTTAAAATTACACCCCCCTCCCCCCGTTCAAGGACTTTCTCTCTAGTAATTTTTGTTTGTTTGTTTGTTTTTTTTAAAAAATCGGTACAGAAACAAAGGGTTGAAAATAAAATACGGGCTTGATGTCAATTTTAACAGTTGCAGGGAGTGATTTGTACGTAATTGGTTGGGGTGGTGATCTAAACCGTCCCCACCCGCCCACATGCTGAGAGACCCACCTCAAAGCCAATCACAAACCCACACCCATTTCAATTTTTTTAATAAACTCTAGGCCTAGCAGAAAAACTGATTTTAATAAGATGTACAAAGTTGTCAGTATGTAAATTTAATAAATAAAATAGTTACTACCGGCGCCTAGTGGACATATACGTTCAAGCTATAAGCTGACTGAACGTTAATCATTGTTGATATTTTATTTTGTTTGAATGTTCGGTTTACTATAGTTTTATGAGCATGACGAATGCATTTTCAGCAGGGATAAAAGTTTGTAGTGCATTTAAGTTCCAGTAGTGTGTTGCTGGCAGCATGTCATGACTACTGTGTGAAATGAGGTGCATTGATGGTGGCTAGGTTGCATTGCTTTGTATAGCGGTCATGATGTTGAAAATTATGCTGTGTTTTGAACAGGTACCCAGGTACCCGTGCCAAAATTTGGATGGGTACCTGGGCAGCATTTTTCAACACTTTTGACAGCCTTACTCTGCAACTTACTATTACTGTACTTAATTCTAAGTATGTATGATTAAATATTATGATTATGTTGTTACAATGTAAGGTAGATACATCAACAGATGCCCGGAAGTATTCTGTAGTTTATTTATTATTTTTTAGTTTACTTCCTGTTTCAAAATTGACAGTTCTCAATTATTTACAAATGTACCTCTCGGCTACATAGTTACTTTATACTATACGTGTCCTGAAGTTGTTGTGCTCGTAGGTCCTCAATTTGAATAAATATATATTTAAGCTATAACACTTCCAAGTGACTCTAAAATTGACATTTCCGACAAAATAACATTGTGTGTGTCTTCTAACCTCGATTTTGATTTAACAATAGCTCAGTTATTTAGCCAAAGGGTACATTTTAAATATATGAGAACTTTTAACTTTGAAACAGGAAGTAGACTAAAAAAACAATAAATAAACTACAGAATACTTCCGGCCGTCTGTTGCCATATCTACCCAATGTAATTGTTAGTCCGTCGTGATCGACTAGGACCATTCTGTCATCATTATTCATGTGCTTTAGCAGCCATGTGTATCCTTTGGCTTTGGTAACTTATTAGCCCTTTTCGTGCCCAAAAGGCAATTAACTATTATACTGTATTATGCTTATACTTATACCGTATTATCAATAAATTATATAGTCAAAAGCAAAATTTTATATTGCTTTTCTGTTCATCTTTTTACTTGTGACTTGTGTGTTTTAATTTTAAATAGGTTCATGTATACTTAATACTATACTGTGTTGACAATACTCAATGCAGTAAAGACAATTCAAATTGTATTTTAAGAAATAAAGTATATTTAAGTTAAAATTTTTGAAAATCATAATAATCATTTTTAAAATGAATCACTAATCTAATTACATATTTATTTTTCAGTTCAGGATGCTAGGGAGCCGGTTTCTGGAGTATAACAAGTTTTCTAAACCACAACTTCAACATTCACGTCCGTTTCAAATCAACAAATTTTTCTGCTTGGTTGTGATTGTTTTATTTTTTGGCACAGTGCTCACTGGGATAAATCTGTACCATCTTCACCACTTGAAATCAACAAAACTTTTGTAAGATGCACATACAATTGTAATGTTAAGTCTAAATTTATGTATGAGTAAGTCAAGTTCTAGATTTTAAAATTTATAATCACTAGTTCATCAACATTTCTAATAAAAAAACATGTGACGAATACATTAAAATCACTCTTTAGTTTTGAGAATACTTTATGAAGACATAGTGCTAATTTTGCATTATTAATTTTATTATCATTTTTCCTTTCAGCGAAGAAGTAACATCCCATCAGGATTCTTTAGCTCCAATTGTATGGATCCAAGGCAGTCCTAAGGCAAAAGACAATGGCCCTAACGGATATTTGAAACATGTCTATCAGGTGTTTCAGAAGATGGGCTTTATGTTTGGGGACAAGCATTCTGATTGGCTCATAATGTGGAGTCATGATTACCCATTTGTGACCTATACATCAGTTATGGAAAACCTTAAGCCATATCAGAGAATTAATCATTTCCCAGGCTCTGGATATATTACAAATAAAGTTAATCTAGCTCAGACAAATATGGAGTTTATTCCTAGAGCATTTGCATTGCCAGATCAGAAAATGTCTTTTGTAAAATTTGCCAGAAGTAACATGAACACAAGTTGGGTTCAGAAGAGCAATAATCATAGAGGAATAAAAGTCAAGAAGTTTGAGGAGGTTGATTTAACAAAGGTAGATACTTTTGTTCAGCAGTTTATAGGCAATCCTTTCCTAATAGATGGAAGAATGTTTGATATCGGAGTTTACACAGTTATTACATCCATTGATCCACTTTTAGCTTATGTTATTGATGGAGAAACTCTTTTCAGATTCTGCCCACAGGAGTATTACCCATTTGATAGCCATAACTTGGACAAATATGTGATTGGAGATGACTACCTTCCAATGTGGAAATTACCTTCTTTTGAGAAATACATTTTGACTCATGGTTTCTCATTCAAGACTTCATTTAATAACTATCTGATAACCATGGGGCATGACGCAAAAGCACTCTGGGATAAAATTTATTCTGCTATCCGAGAGATTCTCTTGCTGAAAGAATCTGAATTCATCACTTTACTTCAGAAATATCAGTCAAAGTACTCAAAGAGGCATTTTTTTGAAATGATGCGATTTGACTTTTTAGTTGATGACCATCTGCAGGTATTCTTAATGGAGGCAAACATGTCACCAAACTTGTCCTCGGATCATTTCCCCGATAATGCTCGCCTCTATGAACATGTTATTTTTAACTATCTAGGTCTTGTAGGGGTTGGACAACTTACATCCACCTCTAACAAGACAAATTTTGCTTATGATGACCCAATGTATGTTTCTTCCCAGGATATTCATGTGTTTCCTGAATACTGCTTAGGAAAAGTTTGCGCTGCCAACTGTCACCCTTTAGTGTGCAAGCTCTGTAAACAATGTTTGACATCTGATTTAACTAATGCTGTTAAAACAGCATACCTTGAACATAATCGCAGAGGCTCTGCTCGAAGAATTTTCCCACCAGCTTTATTGCCCTCTGATGCTTTCAATTGGACACCAAAATCTAGTGTAATAGCTATGGATAAGCTGAACTGGAAGAACAAAGTGATGCACATTTGGTTTATTGGCAAATGTAAGCAAGATATAGCTTGGTGTAGCTAGTTTTATCATAAGGATATAATGTACAGGATTTCCTATACTGTAAAAAAACATGCTTTTGGTACATGGCACCTCTCAATACTCTCATACATGAAGAAAATTATGCTGAATATAAATATTATGAATCACAATTGTGCCTGTATTGCTTTAAATATCCAGAATGCGAAATTGTTTACTACCAAATCAAAATAATTTGTTATTTTATAGAATAAGCTTGTTTCATAATCTCATTATATGTCAAAACATTTATGTCTTCTTGTGCAATATTTATCACAATTTTTTTTAAAATGTTTAATATTCTTTAATTTAGAATCTCATGCTTCAAGGGAGAGCATCCATTAATGTCACACACCAAATTTAATAAATTTGTGAAAAAATCTAAATGTGACAGTGTTTGATAGGGGTGAGTGGGACAATTGGTTATAGATGGGAAAAAATTGTGTGCATCATTAATGGATGGCCCCTAAATGCTGTTTATTTCCTTTTTAAAGACATGTTTTTGTTGAAGGTAATGATTTATAAATTTTTGTTACTATGTTACTTAAAAATTTCAATTTTTTTCTATTGTTATAATATGTTATAACCCTTTTTTAATTATTACTTACAGATAAAATTATATAAATTACTTTTTTAACACTGGTTCTTCCGTCCATTGTCACCGAATCACATAAATTTATTTATTTGTGATTCAGTTTCATAGAATTTATGTGATCTGATTATATAAGCTGACTTTAAACCAGGGGTCGGGAAACCATGGCTCGTGAGCCAGATGTGGCTCTATTGATGGCTGCATCTGGCTCTCAGACAAATGTTCGATTATTTTTTTTAAAATTTATTCAGACTCCTTTGATCTAAATTGCATATTTTTAAACAAAAACAGCATAAAAATGTTATTAAAAAGAATTCAAAGACATAATTATTTTACTTTTAGTTTTGAAATTACACAAAATTCACATATTTACTTTAATTTTTAGTGTTAAGCATAACTTAAAGGCGGCCATAACGTATGGCTCTCACAGAATTATTTTTTCAAAATGTGTGGTGTTTATGGCTCTCTCAGACAAAAAGTTTCCCAACCCCTGCTTTAAACATTTAAGTTTAGATGCCTTTGTTAGCAGATCTGCTGGCCTGTTTATAGATAGCATTTCAGTAAACATCATTTGAATTATCCAAATTTGTGAAATATTAAAATACTCATTGAAATATATTACATGCATGTACAAAACTAAAGTCAAATTTTACCTACTGATGAACAAAGAAATCCCTCTTATTTTTACTTATGTTAATCTGTTGACTTTTGATTTTATAATTTTAAGTGTTACTAATTTTCACATGACACTTAAGTTAAATCTTATTTTGTTGTTTTGATCAACTTCAATAATATTTTTAAATATTCTGAATATGTCAAACAAGTTTTAAAGCGATGTAAACAAATAAAAGTGCAAGACTAAAGAAATATTTGTTCTGACATACTGCTTCGTCCTTAAAATCTCAGCATTTTTGCGTAAATGAATGATCTTCTTCTTATCTGTTACAGACGCTCCTCCTATACAGAAAATTATTGTGTCCTACGCTTATCTGTGGTTTGTGTTTAGTCCTGCATTCTGAATAGAGTTTTAAATGTTGATAAAGTGTTGGTTTTCCTGGTTTCTTCAGGCAACCCATTCCACGCTAATATACCAGACGGGAAGAATGAAAATTTGAATGTGTTTGTTCTTGCAGACGGAATAAAAAAGGTGTTGTTATCCTTACGTCTATTTGAGGGTCGTATTGTTATCTTTGTGTTGTATTTCTAAATTAGAATTACAGTTTTATATTAATTGCTTTATGTAAAATTACTACTTTACCCTTGGTTCTTCTATCCTCTAGTGTTTCAAGGTTTAATGATTTAACTAATGGTGTTATTCTTGTCAGTTTTCAATATTCTCCAGTGATGAATCTGGCAGCTCTTTTTTGTATTTGTTCTAGTTTATCAATGTTTTCTTTGGTGGATGGATCCCATACAGAAGATGCATATTCCAGTATAGGTCTCACCAAGGTGGCGTAGCATTTTATTTTTATATCTCTGTTACATTTGTAAAAGTTTCTTTTTATAAAGCCTAGGGTTTTGTTTGATTTTTTATAACTTCATTGACATGGGGATTCCATGATAGTTTCTTATTTTTTCTGACTTCTAAGTATTTTGCATCTTTAGTTTGGGTTAGTTCTTTTCCATGAATGAAATATTTTGAATTTACATGTATTTGATTCTTTTTAAATCCCTTATATTAACTTCACCGCCGTCTCTGTCTGTCGTCATCTCTCTCTGTCTGTCTTGGGCGGGCGGGCGGAAAAACAAAAGTAAAAAATGACCCACTTCCTGTGATCCGATCGAGCTGAAATTTGGCACACGGACCCGTCTCACTTAACAATGCATCGTATCAAAATTTCAGATCGATCGAACGTACCGTAATTACATTAATGCATTTTTAGTTTATCCTTATATAACGTATGTAATTCAAATTCACTGTTTGCTATTGTTTTTTTCCCACGTGAGAGTTTGAGTTGACGCGTTGACGCGACCCATCGAAGTACAGCGTGCTTTTGTTTACATTTTACATGTCACGCTGAGCTCGGTCAAGCGATCGGTGACCAGACTTTTCCCATCTCAGAGTTGTGAAGAAAAGTTGAGTTAAGACAGATTCAGTCTGCAAATGTTTGTCGCGTTTGAAAATAATCAATACTGTTAGTTATGTCTCATTTATAAGGGATTTATAGTCAAAAACTTTGTTTTTACGGGTTTGTTTTATTCTTTGTTACTCTTAACAGTTTACACTTTTCTGGGTGGAAAGACAAGCTCCAGTTAGTTTCCCATTGTATTAATTAATCTAAGTCTTTTTTTTAAATTTTGCTGTCTTGTTCTGATTTAATTGTTCTATAGATTATACAATCATCAGCAAATAACCTAACTTTTGTTCCTGTTGAGATGTTGTTGGGTAAATCATTTATATAAATTAAAAAGAGTATGGGACCTAGCACAGTTCCTTGTGAAACTCCTGAGTTAACCTTTATTGGTGCAGATTTAGATCCATTAATTATTACAGTTTGCTCCCTACCCAAAAGGAAGTCTTGGATCCAGTAATGTAAGGAACCTGAGATTCCAAAGTACAAAATAGTTAAGTTTTTTAACTAAACTTAGGTGGTGAACTTTGTCAAATGCTTTTGAGAAGTCTAGTAATATTGTATCTATTTGATCATTATTGTCTAAGCCTTTTGATAGATCATCTATTATACATATTAATTGTGTTTCACGTGATCTGTTTTTTCTAAAGCCGTGTTGATGTGGGCATAGGGCATTACAATTAACATATATTTTTCTAGATGGTTAACTATTCTACTATATATTATGTGTTCTAGTAATTTACAGCTGATACTAGTAAGTGATACAGGTCTGTAATTACCAGGGTCTGATTTATCACCTTTTTTAGGAGTGAATGTATACCTATCTCGTCTACAGTTATGTTACCTATTTCTTCCATTTTATTTAAATTTATTAAACATTCCTTGTCACCTGAGGCAGAAAAAGATGATGCAAAATATGTGTTAAGGATATTAGCTTTAGTCTCATTATAATTATAGGTTTTATTATTTTAGCCTTTTAGTGAGGCTATTCCTGTAGTTTCCATTTTTTTAGATTTGATAAAGGACCATAAGTTTTTATTGTTATGTTTAGAAATTACATTGTTTATATATTCATTTTGGAGGTTTCGACTAAGTTTTTGTGTCAGGTGTTTAATCTTTAAGTTTAAGTATTTTTTGTGTATTCTGTTTAAATTGGTAGCCTTAAATTTCTTAAATAAGCTCTCTTTTTGTTTGCATAGATTTTTTAATTTTGAATTGAATCAGCATTTTTTAAATTTTATTTGATGTTAGTTTTGTTGGAACATTCTTTGGTGTAGTTTTATTGAATTACATTTATTCCAAAGATAGATTATTCTTCTTGGTATCTTATTTATTTTAGTTTTTATTGTATTGGTTTCCCTAACAATATCATGGTCGGACAGTCCAGGAATGATCTTGCAGTCTATCACTGGTCTATTTGTTAAGAATAAATCTAGAGTCCAAAAGATTAAAGTCCCCCATAATCCAAAGTAGAGCATTTTTATGATTTTCTTTTATATATGTTAATTGACTACAAAGATTCTTCATGTATTCTAGGTTTGTATTCGGTGGTCTATATATACTTCCTACAATTAGTGGTGCTGAGTTTGGTGTAACTATTTTACAAAAAACGGACTCTATATTAAAATTTGGTGTCTAGTAATTACTTCAGCTATGATATTTGATTTGATTGCAAGTAGCACTCCTCCATAATTGTCTGGTCTATCTTTTCTAAAAATATTATAATTGCTGTTAAAAATTTCTGAGTTATATATGTTGGGGTTTAACCAAGTTTCAGAACCAGCAATTATGTCTGGTTCTTCTGTTTTTATAAGTAGTTCTAAATCTGGAATTTTATTTTTTTTATTCGGAAATTAATTATTAGCGTTTTGAGAATGTTTTGATTATTAGCATTATTAGATTCTGTATGGTTATTTTTATGGGTTTTTGTGGTAGGTTTCATTTTATCTAGTGGTTTATTTATAAAAGGATTAGCCAAAACACTGTAAGTTTGTGGTCCCTATAGTTAAACAAATATGTATGCAGTGCCAAGATGCATATTTATTTCCTAGGCTTATTTCTGTGTACTTTGGTGTGTTGGTATGCAGGCTTACTGTGTGCCATTCATTGCAGGTGTCACACTGAATGGTTCCTTGTTTGCTAGTGCATGCCTTAGGAAAAATTTGGCATTTAGATGATACTGGGCCTGGATTAAGTTCTATGTCGCCGGAGAGAAGCAAAATTAAAATTAAGTGCTTTAGCCTATGTCTACATATTTTATGTTTCCATTGTTTTAGGGTAATTTCCTTCATTGTGCTTAAGATAGAGGTGTTGTCAGTGTGCGTTGTGTTGTGGTGGTTTATAATTATTGATATATTAATCTTATTTTTAGGATGTGTGTTGGTTGATGTTAATGCCCTTAAAAGTATTGTGGCTATTGCTGAGACTAAGATTAAAATTCTCATTTTCGGGCTAAGCTAGGTTTAAGTTCAAGGTGTAAGTATAAGATATTACTTATTAACTTATTATTATTATAATACTGTAAGTTATGTATAATTTTGTTATAGTTTGTTTATTTGTTCTAATTTAATTCAGTTCAATTAAATTTAACTTTGAATTTATAAATTAAGGATTCTACACCTAGTAATCTATGTTATTTGGAAGGTTTATAAGTAGAGCTTTTATGTAAACAGTTACAGTTAGGAGAAAAATGAATTATAATAATAATAATAACGAGAGACACAAGAGGAACCTTAAATTAAGTAAACCAATCAAAGCATCATAGTAAGAAAAATTCTTTATTAAACTGGAAATAACCTTGCAAACAGTGGTTGCAATGAGTGAACTTTCCATCTACTTATTAAAGTTATTTTACAAAACATCATTTTTAACAGGCATACAAATAACTCACTTAAACTTTCTAAAAATTCCAATTAGCCTTTTTTTCTCTTGGCAATGATAATCTGTTGTTGAAGTTGAGTGATATAGATTTTTTGGGTTCTACATTGGACATGTCTGTTCTGCTCATGTGTGCTCTTTCATTTCCTGGTGTATTTATATGTCCTGGTAACCATTTTAATTGATATGTGAGCTAGTTTGAATAGGTTTTGATGAAGGCTTCTGTTTTCAGAAATACATATTTTACTTTTGTGTATGTGAGAAATGGCGAGGAATTACTCTACTATCAGTACCAAGCAAGGTCTTTAGCAGAACAATACTAAACTAAAAGATGCCTGCGATGATCTCATGAGAGAAGAACAAGCTGGGTTCAGAAAAGGAAGATCATGCATTGACCAAATAGCAACACTCCGGATAATTATAGAACAATCTATTGAATGGCAATCTCCACTCTATGCCACGTTTGTGGACTTTGAAAAGGCCTTTGATAGCATAAATAGAGAAACTATATGGTCAATAATGAGACACTACGGAGTACCAAAAAAAATAACTAACATCATCCGAAATCTGTACGAAAACTTCACCTGCCAAGTAGTACATAATGGTAGACTAACAGATGAATTCCGTGTCACAACTGGAGTCAAACAAGGATGCCTCCTTTCACCACTTCTGTTCCTTCTTGTGTTAGACTGGGTCACAAAAGAAGCTTATGCAAGCTCAGGAAAAGGAATCCAGTGGAACCTAATGCAAAAACTAGAAGATTTGGAGTTTGCGGATGACTTGGCCATTCTGTCCCACAGACTTCAAGACATGCAAGACAAAATCACAGCCTTGAGCGAGACTGGGAAAAGAGTAGGACTCATTATAAACATTCAAAAAACAAAATTTTTGAAAATAAACTTCCTACAAGATGGAGTTATCCAAGTAGAAAACTGCAACCTGGAGCAAGTAAACAACTTTGTATACCTTGGGAGTGTGGTCAGTGTATCAGGGGGAACAGATGAGGACATCGAACGAAGAATAAATTTGGCGCGACAGGCCTTTGCCAATCTGAAACAGGTCTGGAGATCTACACACATCTCTGTCAAAACAAAAGTAAGGATCTTTAACACCAATGTTAAAACGGTCCTACTCTATGGATCCGAAACATGGCGGACGACAGAGACAACAAAAAAATAGACTCCAGACCTTTGTGAACAGATGCCTCAGAAATATTCTGAAAATAAAAAGGTTCGATAAGGTCGAAAACTCCAAGCTGTGGGAGAGGTGTGGACAAAGAACAGTAGAACAACAAATCATGGAAAGAAAGTGGAGATGGATTGGACACACCCTCAGGAAAGATAACAGCAGGGCTAGGCAGGCCTTAGATTGGAACCCCCAGGGCAAACGACAACGAGGAAGACCCAAGCGTACATGGAGACGGAGCATGTTGGACGAGGCTGGAAGGACTGGGAAGAGCTGGGAAGAATTGAAGCGACTGGCAAGGGACCGTGTAGAGTGGCGAGCTTTGACAGAGGCCATATGTTCCACAAGGAACTCAAAGGACAAATGATGATGATGATGTGAGATATTCATGCTCAGCTGTCGAAATTTTTGTTTATTTCCACCAGATACAATAATGGAATTATTTAATTTTCTGGATACATTGAACTTTTCCTTCTGTGAGGTTGCAGAGTTCATCGCAGTATCAGTCTGTGCACTATTAATTTTACACCATAGTCTGCATGTAGATATCCTTGAATAGCTGCTGATTTGTGCATTTTCTGCAGCTATTCAATGTGTATAGAAGTTATGTAATTCGTTATATTTTCTAACAGAGTCTAACTTTGATGTCAGCCGTTTTTTGGTTATATGAGAATTGGCAGCTCTTCTCTTTCTGTTGGTGGTTGGCTTTTTATCTACAGTTGCAGAGGTCACACTATTTTTATGAAATAAAAATACCTTGCTTTGTACTTTTCCTGCACTCTCTTGGTGCGAAATGACTTATGACAAGAATGTAACCCATCACAGATCTCGTATATTTTATGTAAAACTGGCAGTATGGTCTTGTGTTAGTCCCATGAGGTACTTATCTGTTTACAGACGCTCCTTCTATACAGAAGGTACTGGCAACCTTTTAAGAAGGCTTAGTCAAATAGTGGCATCTTGGTAGGTGTGAGTGCATATGTATTTAGATGCCAAGGTACAGGAGTACCAAAATTAGGCTTAATATGTTAAATTATAAGTGAACAAGACTAATAAATAGGCTCGATTTTATTTTTTTTTCCCATTCGCAAAATAACCTTGCTGTGATGCCTCTGGTATGTATGATTGTGTGCTGTTTGGAGTACGGTGCTTAGACTAAGAAGGGATAGTGTAAGGTTCTGTTTTGCTACCTTATGACTTAGATGTTGTCATCACAAGTCCATCTATAATAAAGTGCCTTCTCCACTTGTAGCTTGTGCAGCAGGTCAAAGTAAATTAGGTATAGGGTATACAAATTGTGAGAGAAGTGTTGTATTGACATTGTATGAGCGTGCAAGTTGACTAGTATGAAACACGTGGTTTGTGATGTGAACTGTAAGCGTACGTTGTGGTGGACTAGGAGGATGGCTGACTAATATAGGTGGTTCAAGAGGTAACCGAGGTTGTGGATTGTATAGATTGATTAAAGACAGTTGTTAACCAGAGCACAGTGTGTTAAAGTCTTGTTACTTGACCTGCAAGTTCTATTACATGGTGTCAGAAGTATAGGACCTCAAGACTAGTTGAAGTACTGACGCCATAACTATTACATAGTGTCAGAAGTATGATGGCCATTGTGGAAGTCATAATTAGGAATGCTCCTTCATAAGATGGCAGTATTTATTTATTTTTCTATTATGCAATACGTAAGAAAGGATTTAATCTTATTTAAAGATTGTAATGAATTCATGTCTTGTTTAACTTCCAAAGTTATCCTTTCTGCCACACTGTCATAGGCCCGAAGATGGTTCACAAAAAATGCTGTAGCACAAAAAAATGCTGTAGCGTGTTTTTGTCTAGGCACTGGAAGTTATTTTGGATCCTCTGACTCATGCAGAAGAGTTGATCATCTGCTCAGAGTGAAAATAAGCCTGGCATTTAGTTAAAGTAAAGTGCCAGTTTCTTTTTGAGATTTCATTGCCATTATTTAGCTCAGTCTGTATTAAGTTTATAATAAAGATCTCTTCAAAATGGTAAATACTTACTTATTCTAGGACCTCTTCTTTGAACTTAGGGGCCCGTCCATAAATGACGTCACGCACCTAGAGGGGGAGGGGGTCACACTTTTGTGACGATGCGTGACGAGGGGGTTGAAGAAATGTGACGTCACATCAAAGGGGTAACTTTAAATAAAACTTCCGCTGAAATATTTGGTCGCTTACAATTTATTTAATGACTTTTTTAAAAAAAAATCAGTGCTTCTCAATGTGCCGGTCGGTAGGCCATCAGACGCTGGTTGGCGTAAGCTATCAAGACACGAAAATTAAATCTAATTATAATCTTTAAGTTTGAGAACCCCCAAGATAACGTATGAAATTGTTACCCTGCTTCGTTTTATGTTGACATCAAAGCATGTGTGATTTAACCGCAGCTCCGCTTGGTTCTCTCACGGCAGGCGATTTTTTTTGCCCGTTACCCCAAAATATACAAGTTTATGTGTGCGTTACGCCCCCCCCCCAACCCCGAGACTCTAGGTCCTGATCACATGACTCGGGGATTTGGGGGAGCGTCGTTAGCCCGAAAATGCTACTGTTGAGTTTTACAAGCATGACAAGTGTCTAAAAATGGTCTGAATAGGATTATGTGACGTATTTTTAGAGGGGGGGGTCTAACTTTTTGTGACGAGGGGGGGAGAGGGGGTAAAAAATCGGCCAAAATCGCGTGACGTCATTTATGGACGGCCCCTAAGGCTCTTAGGTTATTTACCAAGTCTGCTAGGGATATGATACTGTCTGAGTCTAACTATTCTGTTTGTCTTATTACTTAATGATTGAGGCAAAGTTTTTGCTTAATATTCTGACTTCTTTTTATCTTCCCATCTTTCTTTCATTGTACGATGGCTTTGCGTTAGATTTTTTTAGTGCACTTCATGAGAACAAGGTCCATCTTTGATAAGTTTTGCTTTGATCAAATTCTGAGCCCACTTAATTCTCGTGGGTGTGTTTGTGTTTTCTCCAGTAGTGGATTTTTCAAAGCCTGTCCCGGGTGCTGCCAAGCAATACGGGCTTTGATGTTGGAGGTTTGATGTAAAAAGGTGGGCCATTACCTCATTACCATATGAGCAGATGGCGCCAATCGAGACGTAAGATATATATTCAATTCAGAGCTTTCCAGGAATGCTATACTTAATTATTAATAGTATACAAGTACAAAGCTAGGCCTATAATATTTGTATTTTACTATAATCATAGATGTTCAATGTTCTCTCTGAGTCTGAGGTTCGTTGGTCCTTGTGTAAAATAACATAATAAAATACTCTTGTTGCACAGCATCAATGTTTCGTGCAAAGTTGTACACTCCACAAACACAGATATATTAAAATTATCAGAATTTGCTGCGCGATAATTCTAAACTGCTGCGCGGCGTCGGTCAGATATCTGCGCAGCCGGGCAGCTTAATGGGAACTTTTGATGTGGTAGCACTTGATACATGTGGGAACTCACTACTTAAGTCTTAAGGAGAAGCATCGACACACGCATTATCATTTTGTATTCACCCTCACCCATGTAGGCCAGATATTGAAACAGCTATGCTTTTAATTTTTAACAATTAAATCTTTATTTTAAATATAGTATCAGTATAAACAAATTTTACAAATTGCATATAATTATAAATAAATGAATAGGCACTATTATGCACTATTTTTAAAAATACTTAAATTTTAATTGATTTAATTTTGGAGTCCAAAAATGATTTCTAAAAAAAACAACCCGTAAAAAACCAAGTTTTTGACTATAAATCCTTTACGTATGAGACGTAACTAAAAGAATGTTCATTATAACACGCAGCGCAAGACCATCCAAAAATACAAAATTGCAGTTGTGTCGTAAAACGTGTTTAATATAATGCGCACCGATCAGGAATAGGTTTATAAAAAGTGTTGTCAGTAAAATACGCACCTTATTGCGCGACAGAAAGGTTGTTCAATATAATACGCACCGCGACACTCTATCTCAAAAAATAGCATGTTACATAGGAATAAATAAAATAATCTAAAAAATCAATAATTTAATTACGGTACATGCGATCGATCTGAAATTTTGATACATTGTTTTTATCATCGGTACGAAACTGCCTGCAAAATTTCAGCTCGCTATCTTGCGAGCAAGTGGGTTAAAAATCGATCAAAAGTTTTGGCGACAAGCAAGCAAGGTCGGCCGCAGACACCACGAGTTAATATAAAGGATTTAAAAAGATTACAACTAAAATAAAAAGGTTAAACACAACAAATCTTTTCATAGTCATATAATAGTAATTATAATAATTATCCATTTTATTTTTAAAACATTATTTTTAAAATAGTTAATGGTCTCATAATAATCATATGTTGAAATAAAATCCCTAATATTAAAGTTGGATAATAACTTTCCATTATTTGTCTCGTTCTATCGGTCTCAATTTCCAATTTTAAACTTACATTGTAAACAACATGGAGGCCGAGTGGGAAGTAGGAATATTTTTCTAAACTTACCATGTTATTTAAAGCTGCCGATTAAACGATTCTTTGCAAGCCCAAATGCGAATCAGTAATTTATTTAGAGAACTTGATACTTGGGCCTGAAGCTTAGTTTTAAAAACATGATTGAGGGACATATTGAGGATTAAATTATACTAATTTAATGAATAAATGTCACTTAACTTTAATTTTTAATAAAGTTTATAAAGTCAAGTGACAAGTGTCATTTATTCATTAAATTAGTATAATTTAATCCTCATCATGTTTTTAAAACTAAGCTTTAGACCCAAGTATCAAGAGACTTTATATAGAATCTAGTTAATCTAGACCACCGCCTAGGCATATCTTGATCTGCACCTTGCCTTAACTGTCAAAAGCAAGGCTGCTCTAACTCAAGGCCAAGGCTATAATATAGTATTAAAGTATTAGTGTGACCTAGAAATACTAGAATTAAAATACTAACTATACTAATAATGCGGTAGTGACGCTAAGGCTAATTCTAACATTGGCCTGGAATGCCTGGAGAAACCACAGTACCACAGTGTTGTGCCTAGATAAATTAAGACTAAATACTTACTAAATGACTAAATTTCTGACTAAATTACTAAATGCATAAGTCTAAGTAAATTTAGTAAGTCATGATAAGTTTTAGCCTTCGTAAATCGTGGTGATGTACATGACCTAGCTACTAGCTAATTTAGGCTAAACTATGAGTTTTGGCCTGGGTACATCTTGGCGGCCACGGTTTGGCTTTTTAAAAAAAGCAGATTTATTCATTGATGGGGGAAAATGATAAATCAGGAAACAATTCATTGCTGCCGCTTCAGAGTGAAAATTAGCACTCGGAAAGAAGTATTCTTTTGTAAACCATCTAAAACACTTGTAAACACTAGTACTGATGAATAGTATAGACAATTTGTAATTTATTGTCAAACAAACTCTAGAATTCAAAAGCTGCTCTGATTTTTAAAATGGGAATAGAAAGAAAAAAAGCAGAATACACTTTTTATCAAGAATTGCTCTTCCATCTTTGACTTGTTTTACTCTCCCCCACCCAGCCCCAACCTCTCTCTTCATCAACAAATCCTTTGTTTTCTTCTTGCTATCCTTTGTGTTTCATGCACATAAGACATACACATTTGGTATACCAGTGCAGCAATATTTGCTCTAAGGTTCATTGGTCCACATGCAAAGTAAAATTTATGTGCAGAATTGCACAGCATCCATTTTATGTGCAATAGCAATACACTATAAAATTTGTAGAGCAGAAACTCTAAACTGCTGCGCTGTGTCAGTCAGATATCTTTGCAGCCACACAGCTTAAAGGGAACATCGCAGGGCAGTAAAAGTAAATATCATTAGCACCTCAATTATAGTATAGTCTTATACTTATAATTTTACTGCCCTTTAGCCTTGAGTCTTATCAATTTGGAATACATGTGTATTATTAAATAACATGGTTAAATTGAATTGAAAAACAATCCTACAAAATTAAACAGATCATAAATAGTGTACCCCCCCCCCAAAAAAAAATGATTGAAACGTTACATACAAATTGAAAAAAATATTCAAAAGATAGCTCTAGTAGTTACTTGAAACAGTACCCAAGGAGGGCACATATATTAAACTCAAGGCCTGCATGGCTTACAATTACATCAGGTCTGAGAGGTCTCTACTGGCAAATAAGTACACCTGGTCCAAGAAAGAATTTTAGGCAATCATAATTTTTAATGGCCTTGTGATATAAAGTGTAAATTGTAGGGCTGCGGAAACTATCGATTAATGTAATCGATAAAAAATTTAATCGGTTAAAATTAATTTGATCTATTAAAATTTAAGAAAATATTTATAATAATCAATTAAATTTTTCCCGATTAATAGAACAAAAATTTTTTTTATCAGTACCAGCCCTAGTAAATTGTAAATCAAATTCGTAAAATTCATTTTTAGGAACCTTGCCAAAGTTAGGCTATACAGTATAGCTACCCTGACCATATTATTTAAATAAAATTCTATGCACTAATTATTAACTTATGTACATTATTGTATCCATTAATTAGTAATTATTATATATTGTCTACTCTTTCTGTAGGAAACAACACTTATGATAGAGCTACCAAATTTAGACCACAGGAAACAGACCGAGTCATTTATCCAAATTATGGTAAGATTACAAAAGATTTTTGAGTATTGCTTGTGTTTTTGTTTTTTAAAATAGCAAAGTTGAATTTTTTGGCATTTTAAACTACACTTTGTTTTCCTTGCGTCAGAGATAAGACCTTAGGGTAGGCCAAAAAAATAACTGAGTTAAGAGAAGAATGAGGGATCTTGCAAAATAACATTCAAGAGTAGTGAAAAACAGAGCAAAATGTAGAAGTAATTATGGGCCTATTCGGAATAATGATGTAATGATTTTTTTTAGTGGTTGCCTCTACATTTAAACCAATACATCTAATTGTTTAGTAATTGCTTTCAATTAACAAAGAAATATGATACCCTTTTTTCTTCCCAGGGTTTGTCTACTGATAAGCCATTTGTAAAGATAAACAACCAACTTTACACAGGCACTATGATCAATACTCTAGGTTCCCAAATATTTCTTGAAGTAGATGAAAATACTGGTATGAAAGTTTGTTTTTTATATTTTTTTTATTTTATTTTTTTTGCTTTTTTTAAAACTTTTGTAAGATAAAAAAAAATTAAAATTAAGTCTATGGATGGAAAAAACAAACCTTATGTGCTTCTTTTTTCATATTTATCTTTTAGTTTAAACTCATTATATATTAAACTTTATTTATTGCCCAATTATATAATATAAATAGATTGGACAAAACTAAGTGTTTATAAATTTAAATTTACAGGAAAAGATTCTGCATCACAGAAAAGAGCTATCAAAACTAAAATTGTTACAGACAGGTGTTTAAAATTAGACCCAATTTACTTAGAGAAAAGGACAGGTACTTTTTTTTTCTTATGCAGAAAATTCAATGATTGTTGCAATTTTAACTGAAAACACATTAGAAAAAAAATGAGCTTTTCAATCTGAAACACATTACATGTATTTTACTTTTTATCCCAATAGCCACTCCATTCCTTGCACCTCATGTAATGATACCAGCTGTGCAACTCCTATCTCTGTTCAGCTTGTACAAACTGCTTTGAAGTTTTCCTCTTTTTAAAGCTCCTTTTATTTACATTAATTTGTTGCTATAAGGTACACATTTTTTTAATGAGTTGGCACCCAAATCCCAAATTTGAAATATAAAAAAAATAATTTCCCTTGACTTGGCTACTGGTTAATGATCTTTTTTTTTAATATTCATCATCTCAGATCTAGATCCAAGCACATCAACTTCATCAACAAAAACATAACAGTGATCACCTAAAAAAGGAATATTAAGAGAACATTCAAAATCAGTCAGTAAAGCCATGAAGATGTTTTTCTCATTTTGCTGTTGTCATCTTTCAATGTCATGAGTTGTTAAATTACTTTTCATTAATGAAAACAACACACACCTGATTTATATGCCTGTTATTGGGTAAACAATATATTTACAGTACGACGAGCCCCGTTCGACTTCACTGGATCCTCCCATCTTTCTCTGCCACATAATTGGTCCGAGACCCTATTGTCTGGGCCTGACCACAATACACAGGTGGGCGGAGATCCAACGAGATAAATCTGACAATTGACAGTGGTTTGTTGGTGTGGGGGAGTCAGATCGGACGCCGCTGGACTACCATTTTTATGGCCAATGATTGCAGGCGAGACCTCACCAATTATGCAGATAAAAGACAGTTGGAGCAGCATAGCATTTTATTTTTATGGCTGACATCTGTTCAACTTGGACACTTGGCGGTGTCTGGTAAGGGTACTGGACTGCCACTTTAGGCAGGACACCCAGGATGGTTGGACAGATAAAAGGCGTTCTAGTTGACATGACATTTTATTACCATCACCCGATGAGCTGTGATGCTGGTTTGGGGACTTATAAAAGGGGAGACAGACTGAGACTGAAAAGGAGAGCTAGAGACTCTCTAGTCCACGTGTAGAGAGAGATATTAGGGCATATGAGAATATACTTAGGGCTTCACACTGCTTTTTCTGATTGTTAGTTTAACTAGAGTAACCTATTAGTAACTATGTATTCCTGACAAAGAGCCAACCAAATAAACGTAAGGCAACTGTAGTCCTCACGACCTGTGTTGTGTTCACTGATTATGTAGATCATCATCATTTTTAAATCCTTTATATTAACTTGTGGTGTCTGGTTGAACCCTTGATTGCTTGTCGGTCGCCAAAACTTTGGATAGATTTTTAACCCACTTCCTCATAAGCTAGCGAGCTGAAATTTAGCAGGCAGTTTTGTGGCGATGATAAAAACTATGTATCAAAATTTCAGATCGATCGCATGTACCGTAATTAAATTATTGAATTTTTAGATTATTTTATTTATTCCTATGTAACATGTTATTTTTTGAGATAGAGTGTCGCGGTGCGTATTATATTGAACAACCTTTCTGTCGCGCAATAAGGTGCGTATTTTATTGACAACACTTTTTATAAACATATTCCTGATCGGTGCGCATTATGTTAAACATGTTTTACGACACAACTGCAATTTTGTATTTTTGGATGGTCTTGCGCTGCGTATTATAATGAACATTCTTTTAGTTACGTCTCGTACATAAAGGATTTATAGTGAAAAAATTGTTTTTTTACGGGTTTTTTTTTATACTGTATTGCCACCACTCGGCTACATGTCTATTTATAGTAGAATATTAAAATTCACTGAGGTTTATTTTATTTTTTACATTCTTAAGTGCAACTTAGAGTTAGAGTTTCAAAGAAGCATGTTAAACTCAAGTAAGCTCTTAGAATTTGTATAGACGTAATGTTATTTCAAGATGGCTAAATTATATCCAAGTTGGACCTAATTTAAATATGTGATGTTGTTATTTGGACAATGAAATATAAATAATTTAAGATATTTACTTAAATTTCAAAAATGACTGGAAAATAGAATACAGAAAAATTCCAGTGACTCAGTGTGGAGTTGCAAAAGCTGACTAATTCTATTGTTGAATGGTATTAATTTCTATTTTATGTAGGTCCATTAAAATTATGTTCTTGAACAGTGTTTGGTAAAAATTGCTTACTTCCAAGAATCAAAACCTAATAAGGTTTTTTAAATACATGTAGATTTAAATTTGTATATATTTATATTTCTTTAACATTCTTTTTCTTTTGTTTCATATTCTCATTCCGAATAGTTACTTAAGAATTTTTTTTTCATATATTGCCATATTTTAGTCAGAATGTAAATTTGAATAGCAATATGTACATAAGTTAAAGATCACCCACATAAGAAATTTTATAATTTACTATTTGAGAGCCTCTCATACTTTTTTGAGACACTGCACACTTGCCCCGGTTACTCCGAAATGTCCCAAGTCAAATTCTAACAAGTTTGCATCAAATTTTGATCAATTTTTTATAATTTGTCTGTGAGGGAGATTTTGTGTACACTTTAGGAACCTCTTGCATATCATTTAGTTAGATTGTTTTCTTTTAAAAAACTTCTTTTATATCTAGAATCTAGAATTATCTATAAAGCGCAGGAAATAATTTACATTTGTTATCTCCTATTTAAAATGTTAAAATGTAATAAACTTATGATTGATAAAACTTATTATTGTGTCTTTAATTTATTTGTAATTTGTAAATATAAATTAAAAAATGATAAATTTTGTCATTTTCTGAAGTAATTCATCTTTTTAAAATATTATTTAAAATTGTATGTTTCATTTTATTTTTAAATAAAAAGTTGTGCAATGTATCGGTCATGAAGTGAGCTTTTTGTGACATCTGAACTCAGGTACTGAGCTTTGTGTGAGACCAACTGAACTCAGGTAGTGATCTTTGTGTGTGACCATCTGAACTCAGGCAGTGAGCTTTGTGTGATCATCTGAACTCAGGTAGTGAGCTTTGTGCGTGACCAACTGAACTCAAGGTAGTGAACTTTGTGTGATCATCTGAACTCAAATAGTGAACTTTGTGTGATCATCTGAACTTAGTGAGCTTTGTGTGAATATCTGAACTCAGGTAGTGAACTTTGTGTGATCATCTGAACTCTGGTATTGAGCTTTGAGTGTGACCATCTGAACTCATTGTAGTGAGGTTGTGTCTTTAAGGGCATTGACAATTTTTTGGCATTGCCCATTTAATAATTATTATTATAGCTGAAATAAGAATATATGTGTGACTACATCTAAAGCGGTGATTAGCCAATGTCCACAGGATGTCCTCGGAGCGCATTCCAAGAGCCCTGCTTTACTGTGAGCTGGCAACTGGTTATAGGAAAAGAAATTGCCTTTGCCTGCGCTACAAGGACGTCTGCAAGAAAGACATGTTACTGGCGCGCATCGACGACAAAACTTGGGAGACCATCGCTGGGGAGTGCACCCTCTGGCTGTCAAAGTTACACGAGGGCACTCAAGCTGCGGAAGCCACCCTCACGGCTAGGAGTAGGAGTGAAGAGAAAAGAGCCAGGAGAAAAGTGGCGTGCAGTTGATCAGGAGTCAACACCATCGTCCCTTGAGGACGGACGGATGCCATTTTGTAAATCAAAGAATATGCTCTCAGGATGTGGTTGTATTGTAGAGTAAAGTGATGAAAGCGTCTGAGTGAGGATTATATCTTGAGTTCAGTTGATCACATGATGACATTTTGAATTGAAAAATTATGACGTATAAGCACAAAAATAGCTACTCTCTCCATTTAATATAAGTACATGTAAATTGCTGTGTTCAAGTCACTATCAGAAGAGATTTCCAAGAAGTTAGAATTAACTTTGGAAACATAAAGTGTGTTAGATGAAAGTATATTTTGCTAAGTAATTAAGATGATGAGTTGACTTAACTTTTATAATCTTGATCAATATTAATAAACGCTGAAGTATTTTTATTTTTAAATATTTGACAAAACAAAATGTGATGGGGCAGCTATTCAAAGTTATTGTAATTTAGATTTAACCCCTCCCATTCTGGAAAAAAAAAGCACACAAACTCCATAAAATAAATTAAAGAACTACACCGGTTAGGGGCGAGGTGATGTTGTGTAGATAGTATACTCAGCAGATTATAAGACGGAATCATACCTATTATACTATAACAAAGGGCTAACCGGGGGAGGGGGGGGGGACTTTCAAAAAATAAAAATTATGGCCGATTTGCTAAGAAATTGTGCCAATTTAATAATAGAAACACAACATTTTAACAAATTATTTTTAGTACACAGCAAAAAATAATAATAAAATAGCAATCTTACCAACTTATGCCCCCTGTTCTAAGTGGTTCGATAGTGTTTTTTTTTGGTGGAATCAAGGTCCCTTTGTCATTGTCGGAGTTGAGCGAAGGCGAATGTTACTTGGATAGGATTATTTCTAATAAAAAATAATACCTTCTTTAAATTACCTTTTTTATTTTGAGGATTCACTCTTTAGTAAGGTGCTGTCTTAACACCCCTCCTTATAATTAAGTATTTAAATGGATAAAATAAAATGCAAAGGAAATGCTGCCCACAGACCCTTTATTAACAACCCTACTCGGACACGAAAGGACAATTGGACCAAATGTTGAAACAGAACCCCTGCTTCATATATTGTGTGTGTCATGGTTTTGTTAACATCTGTAGGGTCCCACATGGACAGCTCTCAAAGTATCATAACTGCCAGCGTCCGTTGCGCGAGGTAAATGGTGGATAGGCGCAGAGGCGTAACTAGGAGAGTGCGAACCACACAGTTTGACACCTTGCAAGGGGGTGATGCAAAATTGTAAAAAAAAATTTAAAAAAAAAGCATAATTACAGAGCTCTCACTGATCGGTTTAAGAATGTCTTGGGGCCATCCACAAATGACGTCACGCGATTTTGGCCGATTTTCACCCCCGCCCCTCGTCACACGTCGTCACAAATATTACGCCACAAAGCTTTCACATCCTCCCCCTTAAAAACCTTTTTTTTCTATTTGAAAATGAGCATGTTTAAATTCACTTTTTTGTCATTTAAGTATTTATTTAGTGTAGGCGTAGGCCTGCATTTTAATATCGTACCACGCGTGAAGCCATGTAAATCCTTATTAAATAATTTGTAAGCAATCAAATATTTAAGTAGAACTTCATTTAGTTGCGTGTTTTGATGTGACGTCACAATACTTAAACCCCCCCCCCTCCCACTTCCCCCTCATCACACATCGTCATATTTGTGTGATCCCCTTTCCCACCCGCTAGGTGCGTGACGTCATCAATGGGTTGCCCCTTGATCGGAAAATCAAAAGATCACATTTAAATTTATTACTATTGTAACCAGTCCAAATGGCGATTTCTGGATAGTTACAGGTTGGTGCGTAAAAATCAGGTGACCCTATGAGTTAAGACAGAAAAATATCGATTTCGATCATGATTTAACGTTTTTCTTTGAAGGTTTGGGTAACGTTTATAGTGGAGTGAAGCCTACACTCATCTACACTTTAAGAAACATGCCTTCCAGTCCAGTGTTATGATATAATCGATCATTGTTAAGAAACAAATACACGGTAGGTAAAAACTAGGGCTTGTACTAATTAATTTTTTGTTCGATTGATTGGGGAAAAATTTAATCGATTAATTTCGATTACTTGTATTTTTATAACGCATATATAGAGCCCGTTAAGTAGCGATTCATTATTTAGCGAAATCGGTTAAGTCGCGGTAATTCCATGGCTCCCTATATTGTGACGTAACACAGCAAATTTGTTCTGCTATGCAAGAAATAATAAGGAAGATAAAACTTTTTGTTTACATTTGCATGTCTAAATAAATAATAATAATACGAGGGAAAAGTATGTAATTAACAAATAAATAGAGGTAAAAAAAATATATTTAAAAACCACGTTTTTATAAGTGTACTAAAAAGAAGAAAATAGTTTAAAACTAATAAGTTCAAGTACTTTCATATAATATGAGTAAAAACGTTGGGCGGGCGCTTATGAGGTTTTACATATGCAGTTCACTCATTCTCTCACTATAGTTATAGATATCTTTTTTGCCTTCTTAATTATAAATCTTTAATTTTCATACCAAACACCCGCCCCACGTTTTTTAGTCATATTAAATCAAGTACTTGAACTTACAAGTTTTAAATTATTTTCTTCTTTTTAGCAACTGTAAAAACGTGTTTTTAAAAACTTTTTTTTTACCTATTTATTTTACTTTTTAGTCCACTTACAAAAACGTGGTTTTTTAAAAATACTTTTTTACCTCTATTTTTTTTTAATACCAAACACCTCATAAGCGCCCGCCCAACGTTTTAAAAACACGGTGATGTGGTCACGGGGTGAACTCATGGATGTCAACAAAAGCAGACGGTACAGATGCTTATATATAGATAAACTAAAAAGTTCAATAATTTAATAACGGTACATTCGATCGATCTGAAATTTTGATGCAATGCATTGTCATCCAAGAACTATCTGTGGTAAAATTTTGAGTTCTCTAGGACCATCATAAGTGGTTCAATTTTACGTTGGCAGATTTGAAAAAAAATTGTGGACACGAAAGCAAGTTAATAAAAACGTGGTAAAAATATAAATTATTAAAATATAGGAAAAAAATATAGAAAATTTCTTAAATTTTAATCGATCAAATTAATTTTTATCGAGTAAATTTTTTACGATTAATCGATCAATTAACGTTAATTTTCGCGGCCCTAGTAAAAACATAACTTTATAACTCAAAAATAATATTTTAACAACTTTTCAAGGCACAAGATCAGGTGCTAAATCTAAGGATGCAACACACCATTAACATAACGATGATTCTAAAAGTTGATGCTAAATGAAGAGAAAATACTTTGGTCGGTGTGAATGGTTGATAATGTTAGAGAAACAAAAATAAATTTTGGTACTGGATTTTTTAAGTGCAAAAACTGAGCCCAAAATGCATTGTATAATCATTTGACTTGAAAAATTAAAGGGAAAAAAGCAGTATACAGCTACACACAACCATTGAAGCCGAAAGCGCTGCTGTGATGGACAGTAAGAATGAAAAGTGAATGGATATCTCGCACATGTTGTTTCTTGTTAGGCAAAATCTAGAACTCCGTGGTCCGTAGCTAAACTTTTATTTATTTCATTGAATAGATAACATGTTCTTGACATAGTTGGGGTGATGTGTACGTACATTAATGACCAGTGATATTTGAGCGCCATGTGAAAATTTAAACGACTACGTCTAAAGCAAATTATATTGCCACTCACTAAGAACCCAAAATGAATTTATAAACATCCTGGCCACGATGAGAAGGGGATTCTTATCGTTTATATTAAAGCTGAGAGTCATTTGTGAACTTTTTTTTCATTAATACTTCACATATCCAACAATTTAAGAAGGTCAAAAGCTGATGATCTTTGTTCAGACAGTCTACAAATCTAAACATTGATTGACATACATAACGATGTAACGATAATGCCACCACAATTTCTAGAATCAAGGGTGATGTTCAGGCCATTGATGTATTAAAATATTCGATGGGTTATTTTTCTAAAAAATATTTTCCATTTTAGCTGCATCAATAGGATGTCTTAACTGAACAAGCAGTAGGTCCGTAAAATGGTTGCAACAACGCTTTGGAGTTCTCATCATGTTGCTGTTGAAACAGTGAAATTGAAATATAAGTTTCATGGATATTTGGCACCATTTGAAGGTCTATGAAATTCTATTGAAAATTTGGACACCAAATGTACACCACAAGGTCTTAAACACATATTGTCTGCAGTGGCGTAGCTAGGGGGGGCGGTGGAGGCGGTCCGCTCCGGGCGGCACACATTTTGGGGGGCGGCATTTCTGGGCATTTGAAAAGTAAAGCCATTTCCGACAACCAACCCTTTTTCTTTTGAAGGGGGAAAAACCAAGGTGAAACAAAAATATTCTTAATTTCGAGTCTTAATTAACGGATTCGCGCAACATTTGTTTGACTACATAGTGGTTGTTATAGCTAACGCAAAACCGTTCAAAAACTTAAAATCGCCCCAAAAGGGG
Source organism: Ampullaceana balthica (assembly GCA_944989445.1). Taxonomy (NCBI): domain Eukaryota; kingdom Metazoa; phylum Mollusca; class Gastropoda; family Lymnaeidae; genus Ampullaceana; species Ampullaceana balthica. The sequence goes on along the minus strand of CALYLW010000731.1, from coordinate 457,769 downwards.
TATCAATTTGTTTGGAAAATTAAGCAGTATACGTCACAGATGCCACGCATAAATAACATCACGCTATTTTGGCTGATTTTTTCACTCCCTCCCCGGTCACACGTCGTCATAAAAACTTAGATCCCTTTTTCAATATGACGTCACAAAGCTTAGCGCCCCCCCCCCTCCCAAAGCCGTATTTTCTATTTGAAAATGAACATGTTTAAAATCAATTTTTAAATCCCTCATATTAACTTCACCGTCTTGTCTGTCTGTCGTGATCTCTGTCTGTCATGGTCACAGGGAAAAACGAAAGTAAAAAATTACCCACTTTCCGTGATGCTATCGAGCTGAAAATTTTGCACATAGACTTTTGATAACTAACAATTCATTATATCAAAATTTCAGATCGATCGAATGTACCGTAATTAAATTAATAAATTTTTAGTTTATCTATATGTATCTCTATGTAACATGTACGTTTTTGCGGTGCGTATTATATTGAAAAACCCTTTTAAATATTTTCCTATCGCGCGGTGCGGTGCGTATTAAATTGAACAACCTTTTTATAATATATTATTGATATGTAAATGTTTATGCTAGTTTGTCGCGCAGTGCGTATTATATTGAACATAACAATACTTTTAGTTATGTCTCATATATAAAGGATTTATAGTAAAAAAAACTTTGTTTTAGCGGTTGTTTAATTTGTCAGTTAAGTATGTTTTTAGTGTAGGGCTGCACTATAATATTGTAACCCGCGTGAAGCCAAGTAAAACGCCATTAATTAACGTCAGTACTCAAATAATTAAGTGAAACTTTCATTTAAAGTTGCGCGTTTTGATGTGACGTCACATTTATTAAACACACACCCACTTCGTCACACATCGCCACAAATGTGTGAATCCCCCCCCCCATGTGCGTGACGTCATTTATGGATGGCCCCTATAAAGGGCGGCAAATTGAAGACCGCCCCGGGCGGCAAAAATTCTAGCTACGCCACTGATTGTCTGTGATTTCACGTTTATTTGATAATTATACTTTGGTTCTGGTCTATTTGAAAAAAAGTGAAAATTAAACCCCAGTATAACACGCAGAAGACTGGTTTCATTTTTTTAAACAATGTGGTGACCAAGCTAGAGAGCTTAATTTTTGTTTCACTTCGTGGAAAATGCTCCCGTAAAGGCATTTAATACTCAACAGTAGAGAATAATAAGATTTTAGAAGAAAATGGAAGAATAACCCTTAGATGTTGAGGTGTATTAATCATTTTCATTCTCATCTCCGGATCAGATGAATTCACTTTCAGTCAGCAAATGAAATAGTGTTTTTGATCTCAGGTACAAGATTAACCACCTTCTAAGAGTTATCCAAAAAGCAGCTGTTAAAAGAAATACCAAGGTTTAAAGATTACACACGGCTTGTTGACAGTCGTGGAGTATTGAGGACGGGGGGTGGCTGGTGACAACATGAGTTTGCTGCCCCGGTCGACACCAACTCAAACAAGATACACCACGCGATGATTTATGTTTTAATTTAAAAAATACTTTTAAAAAGTTATTTTTAAAAATGTTTGCTGAGGTAGAATGAGCTTTAACTGGAATCTTTAAAAAAAAATGTTTGAGGATGATAATCCTGTCCGTTGTCTTTGATGTTTGTACATTATTTAAAGATTAGATATAGGCTAACACAAAAAATTATAACATTTAAAGCTTTGAAAAAATACTTGTGAAATTATTATTATATTTAATATTTACTAAGAGTAAGAGCACTACATTTATATACCTTTACAGTTACTTTGTGATACTTTTATAATTGAGTTTAAAGAAATTCTTTAAAAATGTTTTGTAAGTTTTAAACTGTAATTTTTTTAAAGGATAAAGATATGTTACATATTTTATATATAAACAATTGGGTTAAGTTGGGGAAAAATCATAAAAAACGAAGCAACTGTTGGTGAAAAATCATAAAAAACGAAGCAACTTGTTTTAAATTTTAATATTATATTTATATTGTTGACATCAGAGGTATGTCACTATCTTTTATTATTAAGATAACGTTAATAGTTGTATTATTTCCCTTGCTTATGTCTCGTGACATACTGTTTTTAAAGTAATAGTAATACTTCATTTATTAAAAAAAAATATTATTTCATTAAATTAAATAAAAAGAAACAAACTCTATATTTATTATTCTGCATTTTTTTTCTCAGGACTGGAATTTTAAAGGTTAGAGAAGCATACAATTGTGCACTTTAATTGATGACGTACATTACCGGAAGTAATAATAAAGCTGCTGAAGGCTACTAGAAGAAACCATTGTAGAGATCAACAACTTGTTTTCAAATTTATTGTATAATCAGAGTATTTCAAAATGAAACAAAGTGGACATTTGCCAGGCGTAGATCCTAAATCATTTCGCTGCTGTTTTTGCTGCCACGTAAAAACAGGAACTCTGTTCTATGGGATTGTTATTGCAGTAGGTTCTTAGTCTAATTTTATTTCTCAGTAATTCTAGTAATTCACAAATTTTAAGAATAATATAATATAATGACTCAATAATCAATAATAATAATAACTTAACTGTCTTAACGATAATGATTAGTAATTTATAATTAATGGGCTAATACTTCTAATACTTTATTTTTTATTTTTACCACACTTAAAGAATTAATTATGTTTTGTGCAGTACTTTGACTTTGACAATTTTGTTTGTTTTTAGTTTTTAATTAAAAATTTAGTTTTATTTTAGTACTTTTACTTTTAGTTTTAGTTTAGAGTTTAGCTAGGTTAAGTTAAAATATTAATTATTTACGTTAAATTCTGTAATTGAAGGGCCACATTTTAATATCAAATTGTCTCTATTGGGAAAATTTAGAAGCTTAACTAACATTTTATTAAGATCAATTGGCAATTTGTTATTAATTTGTTAATTAATTGTTAAAATTGCAGATACATTCTCTAATAAATCTAAGTTTATGATTTTAATTAAATTAACTTTTCATTTCTTTTTGCATATCCTATATTATATGCTTATAGGATTTTTAAAAATAAAATCATCATTTGTTCTTCATTTCAAGTTCCTGAACAACTGTGAATCATAACCAATTCTTCTCTTAGCCTAGATGAAATAATTAACTTGAGTTTAGACATGCAAAAAACTCACTGCAAATCAGCCTTTTTTCACTATCAACAACATTGATATTTCTTTACAAATAAAATTACATTGAATTATGTAACGAAACACTTGAAGGAGGGAGGGTGTTGATAACAATAAAGGAGACAGTTAATAAATAAATAACCATAGTACCTGAATAAAATAGTATGAAATTTGTGGTGTAAGCACCAGAGGGAAATTTATCAAGCGCCATATTTTTTATAAGTAAATTTTAAACATTCTAAAGTATTATTTTAAATGAAAAAAAATGTGAGTCTTATAAATTGTATTTTTAAATCCCTTATATTAACTTCATAGCCGTCTCTGCCTCTCTGTCTTGGGCGGGCACAGCGGAAAAACAGAAGTAAAAAATGACCCACTTCCCGTCATGCCATCGAGCTGAAATTTGGAACACGGACCCGTGTCACCTAACAATGCATCATATAAAAAATTCAGATCGATAGAACGTACAGTTATTAAATTAATGCATTTTTAGTTTATCTATATAAACTATATGTAGCGGTCGCTATCATTTACATTTTACGGGTCACTTGACTTCACCCGAGCCATATGTCAGCACATCTCGTGTTTTAACCAGGTGTACCGGCGTGCTTTTGTTTACATTTTGCGTGTCACGCTGAGCTCGGTCCAGCGATCGGTGACCAGACCCCCCTCGGTTAAAAGCAAAGTTGAGTTAAGACAGATCAGATTCAGTCTGTAAATATTTGTCGCATTTGAACATAATCAATACTTTTTGTTATGTCTCATATATAAGGGATTTATAGTCAAAAACTTAGTTTTTACGGGTTTGTTTTATTAACGAGTATATGAATGTAAATTAAATGTATCCAAATGTAAACTATAACAAAGTAATGATTTAATTTTTTTAAAAATTATTCATACAATTTTATTGAGACTGTTATATTTTTTCAGCTCATCCATCTAGTTTTCCTGGGATTTCTTATTCTTGCTGCTATTCACCCAGATGTTTTGGTACCAGATAACAAGCAGCAATATGATGGAATCATTGTTGTACAAACAGAGACTGGAAATTTCATTCAAAACTTTCCAGACCAGCCCATTAAACAACAGATTAGTAAAGGTGAATTTGTTTGCAAGAATTAGAAGAGAAAAAATGTTTTTGTTTTCTTTTTTAAATACTGGGACCAGGAATAGTTCTGCTGAACAATTTTGTTTTTCAAATTAACACTTCATTCAGTTGAAATAGTTTCTTTAAAGAAAGTTATAAAAAGAATATGATATGTTTTTACTTGATAGTTCAATGTTCAAGATGTTTTTTCAGGTATTAATTGTAACACATAGTTTATGAAGGTGAGCAATCAATGAGGCCTGGAATATTATGTTTTGGCAATAAAAAGAAAATAATTATATATCTTAATTTTCCAGGTGTATGATTTCCCACTACCTTGACCATAAATAATCCATATGATAATAACATTAGGGTATTTAATCTAAATGATTTAAAAAATTGTTAAAAATTAATGCATCTGGTTACTTTTATCAACAAATGGATGTGAAAAAACATGATGTTAAGATGACCTCATTACAAATTGGAATAACATCATAAAGCCACAGTTTCTTGTCTTTTGTTTTTTGAGATACATTCTTGTATAACATAAACATATTCATCAACATCACCTGGACTCAAAAACCAAAGAGGTAAACTTAGTACTTAGCCTTTTTTTTGCCTAGGTAGTAGTAAGACCATAGTGATCTTGTCTGTCCGCACCATCCATAATGGCATTGTAGGTTCGACTGGGATATCTGTTTATCAACAAGGCAATGAATTGTATGTCATTTTAAGTACATAAAGATGGCACATTGTTTTTAAATCCTTTATATTAACTCGTGGTGTCTGCGGCCGACCGACCGACCTTGCTTGCTTGCTTGCTTGTCGCCAAAACTTTTGATCGATTTTTAACCCACTTGCTCGCAAGATAGCGAGCTGAAATTTTGCAGGCAGTTTCGTACCGATGATAAAAACAATGTATCAAAATTTCAGATCGATCGCATGTACCGTAATTAAATTATTGATTTTTTAGATTATTTTTTTTAATCCTATGTATCATGCTATTTTTTGAGATAGAGCGTCGCGGTGCGTATTATATTGAACAACCTTTCTGTCGCGCAATAAGGTGCGTATTTTATTGACAGCTCTTTTTATAAACATATTCCTGATCGGTGCGTATTATATTAAACATGTTTTACGACACAACTTCAATTTTGTATTTCTGGATGGTCTGGCGCTGCGTATTATAATGAACATTCTTTTAGTTACTTCTCGTACATAAAGGATTTATAGTCAAAAACTTGGTTTTTTACGGGTTTTTCTTATTTATCCTTCTACTTAATGCAACAGACTGCTTATTCGGCTTATTTATATTTTTCCCTTGATCCTTGAGAAGTTGGGCGAATGTCTCATGTTATGACTAGTCATTCCACATGAAATATGTTACTGCATAGCAGTTTTGTTCCAATTTAATAAATGTTAAGAAAATGTTAAATAAATATGACCTTTTAGTGTAGATGTGGCTGTTCTTGTTATTGACCCCAAGGTTCGTTGGACCGTATGCAAAAGTAAAAAAAACTTCCCTGCGAAGTGGCATAGCATCCATCTTTTTGCATTTTTTTTTAAAATTTGCTGCGCGGTATCTCTAAACTGCGTCTGCCAGATATCTGCGCGACCACACAACCGCGCAGCTTAAAGGGAACATTGCTTATAACATAGTCCATTAGGCATAATAATGTATGATTTTTCCTGTGAAGAATCGAAGTCAAAAATAAATTGTGTATTGACACCTTATGTGCATTTTCCTTTTATTTATTTTGAAAGACAGAGAGGTTTATCAAATGATATTTATTAGCTTCAGGTCGGTAGAGGAAATTTTTAAAAAATACTATTAAAACCATTAATATTAAGAAAGATCTTAGCTAGATATATCACAAATGTTGATAATTGTAAATTAAGAAACTTGAAATTGTGAATTGATTCATAAATAAAATTGAAAGTCTAGTTTAATTATATAAAATTATAAATTGTTGTTAAAAGTAAAGGATTATTCAAAGCGACACATTTTTAATAATTAAGTTTTTTCACTCAACCTTTTTATATTTTCCATATTAACTCATTAGTAACTTAAAATTATTATTTTTCTTCAGATAATCTGTGTGTTATGTTTGGAATCACTTTGGTGTGCTTAATTTCAACAATAGCTCTAGTTTATGGAGTGGCAAGAGTATGTTCATTCTTCTATTAATTTTATTGTTTTTGTTCACATCAACATATATAGACATAATCATAACAGATCAATTATTTACTTGTCTTTAGAATGTGCTATTCAGTTACCAATTATTATTTACTATTAGACAGTAAACAGTTCAAATGAACTAACAACAGTGCACACTACAAACAATGATGCATTAAGGATTTTTATGCTTGAACTTGAAGCTAATATTTAACTATGTATTTTTCTTCTGAACTGCACAGAATTTGGCAAGCTATCTGATGCCCTTTTTCTGCCTTCAAGTTTTTGACTTTTGCCTCAGTTGTCTCACTGTAGTTGGCTGCTTCACTTATGCTCCTAATGTCAAGCAGTGGATCCATGACCAAGGATTGGTAAATATAGGCTTTTTTTTTGGTTCCAATGAAAAATAAAAGAAATTATGGTATTCATGTTTGTTTTATTCTTGATAAGGCTTTCAAGTAGTTTAAATGTTTCTTTTGAAAATACCTTTCTACATTTCTTAATAATTTAATAAAATATCTCATTTCAATTTAATATTAAAAAATAGACTATTTTTTCTACATTATTAAATATTTAATACTTAAAGCTTTATAATACACCAAAGGATCCTCATAAAAATGGAATGTTATTATTTATGACTTTTATTTTTAAAATTCTTTATTTGGTATGTTTCTATACTTTACTCTCACAAATTTGTCACACATATGATTGCTCTTTTATCAGGAAAACTTCCCTTTGATGAAAAATCTCATGTGCTTGGACTCAGATTATCTGATGTTGCTCTTTGTTACAAGTTTAATCCTTGTCCTCTCCATCAAGGTAATCACTCTGGGTTTACAATGTAGTGAACAGCATGGTTAGTTTTTTAAAATTAAATAATTAAGGTTAAAATGATGCTATCCCAATTAATGTGATCTGTATACTGAGACGTTTGAATTAGTTGTTGTATCATACAAATTAAGGTTGTTAAGACCGCTTGTTTTTGAGGACCGGTTAACCTTTCAAAAAAAGACGGGTTAACCGGTTAGCCGCTACATATTTATACAATTTATACTATGTTTAGTGCACCAACAAGAGAATGGATCAAATTTTCCCATGGCGTCGTTTGATTTGACATCAATGAAAGAGCCCGTGATGTACCGACTCTAGTGTTGCTGTCAAAACAGCGAATTCAACAAAAAAAAATTCTCAACAAAGAATTAAACTGTAATGATATTCAATTTTTATGTAATAATGGTATTAAAACGGCATATTATCAATAGTTGTCAAGTCAGTTTGTTTTTGCGGACCGGTTAATCATTTTTAAAAAAGCCCGTTTTACTGAAAAGAATAATATTATTATTAAGAAAACACTTTGATTTTGACGTCACGGTCGCTCGCGTGTTGGCTCTGGTATGCTGCCGTAACACAACAAAAAATTAAACTCCGGGTAATAAGCTAATATACCTGGTAATAAGCTAATATACCGACTAAATGAAGTTATGGTTAACCAGTCCTGATAAAACGGAGTGAACAGTGATAATAAGATGGAATTTATTTAAATACCATATTATGTTTCACTCGTCATCTTGCCAGAATTATTGAATTTTGCAGCGCACACGACGCCCCCCCCCCACCCAATAGGGTGGGGTTTAGGTGGGGTTGAGCTACACTCGCCATTTTCCAAGGCATGCTCTGACTCAATTTAAAAAGAAAAATGTTCCTTCCCCCAACCCACTGTAGATATAACAGTGGGGAAGGGGAGGGAAGGTGTCTCTTCTTGCGGTCTTGTATTGGTATGTCAAAGCAAGAGGCAGAGGCTTCCTTTTATATAAACATCAAAGACCTGTCAAGCCGTCTACCCTCCCCCACCACCCTCATTATCCCTAACTAGAAAACTCCGTAACTTGCCCCCCCCCTTTGAGTTCACTTAGAGCGGTCCGACTGTAGTAATAGCCGTGACCTTTGACCGTGGTTCACATCAAGCTCTCGTACAGTGCCTTGACAACTAAGGGGCTGTCCATAAAGTACGTCACGCTATTTTGGGCCATTTTTAACTCCCCCCCTTTCACAAACTGTCACACATCTCGGATCCCCCCCCCTAAAGTACGTCACACATTCGAACCAAAATGTTGTTTTTTATTAACAAAATAATCAAAATTTAATACAGTCGAAACCGGTTAAGTCGACGGCGTTGGGGTATGAAAAATGGCATCGAGATAACCGATGATCGAGTCACCCCGCTCCGAATGGGTACCTAACACTACATGTAGTTAGGCGGCTGGGTAATGCGTGGAACCCACAAAGCCGTGGCCTGTGATTGCTGCATCACTTGCCAACAGATCATCTGTCATGGTCTGTGGACGCAACTATCTTCTGCATAGAAGGAGCGTCTGTATAAATAAGATAAGATAAGATAAAACGAAAACCAATATGGCGGCAAAATATTAACATGCGCTTGAAATTTCTTTATATACGTGTTGTGCGTTAATTAGTGATGGGACGATTAATCAGAATCGTATCAGAATATAAGAAATATCAATATAATGTTAAATTATGTGATATATTATATTATGCGAAATGGAACGTCCTTGGGAGTATGATTTATGTAAATGAATTAGTGACTCGGCTCTGACTGAGGCTCTCATTCTAGTTCATTTGCTCGTTCGTCCTTGAACTTTATTATTTCATGCTATTTACTACTAATACTAATGATGTAATTATAATGAAAGTCATAATCTTAGTGTAAGTTTATTACTAATAAATACCAAGGCATTTATTTGTATAAGGACCAAGGAAAACAATCAATATTCAAATAAATATATTTGTTAATAATTGACTACTATTACGCTAGGACTAGTGTTTACCATAGTTACGACTATCGATTTGAACGACCACTTACACTCATCTTTAAAAATGTTTAGGCTTATTTATTTAAGTTTTAAGTCTTCGGAGTTTAAATAATTTATTCAGCTGCAACTTCAATAAGCCCGTAATAGCTTTTTACCCCGGAGTTAGTTTTTGTTGTGTTTAGCGACGGTGATTTCAAATCGCTTTCTCCCTATTCCGGTATCTAAATAATATACACGTCATCACTATTAGTCTACTTCGCCTACGGCTAAGTAATGTTTTTTTTTAAATTTGCTTAGTTGTCGAGGCACTGTACGAGGAGAGCTTGATGTGGACCGTGAGTGAACTCGAAAGGGGGGGGGGAAGTTACGGAGTTTTCTAGTTAGGGATAATGAGGGTGGTGGGGGGGGGAAGGCTAGAAGGCTTGAAAGGTCTTTGATGTTTATATAAAAGGAAGCCTCTTGCTTTGACATACCAATACAAGACCGCGAGAAGAGACACCTTCCCTCCCCTCCCCCACTGTTATACATCTACAGTGGGTTGGGGGAAGGAACATTTTTCTTTTTAAATTGAGTCAGAGCATGCCTTGGTAAATGGCCAGTGTAGCTCAACCCCACCTAAACCCCACCCTATTGGTTGATCGTCGTGTGCGTGGCGAAATTCAATAATTCTGGCAAGTTGACGAGTGAAACATAATATGGTATTTAAATAAATTCCATCTTATTATGACGGTTTACTCCGTTTTATCAGGACTTAATCGGTATATTAGCTTATTACCCGGAGTTAATTTTTTGTTGTGTTACGGCAGAATACCAGAGCCAACACGCGAGCGATGTGACATCAAAATCAAAGCGTTTTCTTAATAATACTAACATTCTGGTCTATAAATATAAAAATACAGGTCATCACTGTTTGTGGAGTTCACTAGTGACCGATTTTTTAAAAAGAAATGTATTCGCTTAGTTACCGAAGCATAGTACCAGAAGTAACAGCAAATTTGACCCTTTTTTGTGCTCGTGTTATGAGGTTTCGGCGACTTAAAAAAATCGAATTAAACGACGAGAAAATGCAAAGACAAAGAGAGAATTTGGCGGTTCCAATAAAAAACGTCGACTTAATAGGGTGGTTGAGCTAACCGAGCTCGAGGTAAGTGGGTTCGACTGTATAAAACAGCGTGAAGTCACACATGGCTGGACCCACCCCCTCCCCCCCTGTCACAAACTATCACACTTTCTTACACCCCCTCCCCCCCTCTGGAGCGTGACATACTTTATGGACGGCCCCTAAGCAAATTAAATTTTTTTTTAAAAACATTCCTTAGCCGTAGGGGAAGTAGACTAATAGTGATGATGTGTATATTATTTAGATACCGGAATAGGGAGAAGGCGATTTGAAGTCAACTCAACACAACAAAAACAAACTCCTGGGTAAAAAGCTATCACGGGCTTATTGAAGTTGCGGGGGGTTTATTGAATTTGCGGTTAACCGACCCTGATTAAATAGGACCGGTTAACCGTTAACAACCTTAATACAAATTGTATTCATGCCAAATGTTTTTGGACAAGATCACATAACTGAGAAATAATCTTTTTGGAGAAAAGTTTTTGAAATCCTGGATTTTCCAAATTAATCAGAAACAATTTGTTGAATTCTTATAAGCTGAGCTTATGACAGTCTCCAGTTTTAAATGATACATGTCTTAGTTTCACATGTCATCACATTTGTATTGCAGGCGTATCTCATTGGCATGGTATGGTCATGCTACAAATACATCCAGATGCATGTTGCCTCACGAAGCATTGTTCGAGAATACACTGTAGATCCTGACACTGAGGTATTTGTTGACTTGAGGGAGAGAACATAGTTTAAGTATTTAGGAAATTTGCAATTTGAAAATTTAGCTGATCTTATTCTATTTGACCTTACTTAATTAAGTATGATTAAAAGAGTTGCTGCTTTGAAGTATTTTTGTATGATTTAGTTTACTGACTATATGAATTATACTTGCTGATTTCAGAAACCTGTCTGTAAGGTAGAAACTCATTTGTTTCAATCAAGATTCTATTTAAACTTTACAGATGCTGCTCCCACCCCGTTATGAAGATGCCATCAAAGTCCCAAGTAACTACCCACAACCACCAGCTTACAACCCTCAGTAAAGTTTGGCCACACCATCTCTTGGCTCTTGATAAACGGTGAACTACAACTTTGGCCTGTCAAAGTAGTTTCTTTTCCTCAAGAAGCTAAATAGCTTTTATTTCCCCGAGAAGTTAAGTAGTTTTTTTTCCTGAAATTATTACTAAAAATGCTTAAAAGATTCTGTTTGAATAAAATTTAAAATAATTGTAAATTACAGTCTCTTTGAAATTATAATGTTGTGTTGTGACCATTGGTTTTATATAAAGTGACCCTTTATTTAAAAAAAAATTTATTGCAAGAGTTTTGGAAGGCTTTAGTAGCTCCTTGTCTATGGGTTAATAAATTCTCAAAGAAACTGCAGCATAAAAGTGAATCAGCAACTTATTTTAGAAACGTATTTGTGTGCAAAAAAGGGAACAAAACAAAATTTCTAGACCCTTACCTGACTTCAGTGACAACTGTTTTTATAACATTGTCTACTTTGGCACATTTGAATCAAATTACTACTTTCTTGTACGGGTACTCTTAAATAGAGTAACTCTGACTTTTTCCCAAAATATTCTGATCCCCTTAAAGTGCAAGCAAAAGTGAAACATAAAGGTAACAATTTCTGAAAAATTCCACCATTGCCTACAATTTCTTTTCAATCTTTATTCTATATTTTTAAATTGAAATCATTGGCTGTATACAAATACAAATCAATCGAAGGGTTTTGACACAAATGTCTTGTTTTATAATTTATATATATATTTTTTGGATTACGTTAATTGTTGCTTTATGCCAGGGTGGGTATTTTCCCCTTCAATATTATTAAAATTACATAGTTGCAAGTCTTGTATGTGTATTTTTAGTGTTTTGTTAATTGGAATGTATATATTGTCCAAGGAAATTGATGTCCAATAATTTTTTAATAGTATTTTTATAACATCTCAATTGACATGAAAAAATGCTTTATTGATTGCTAGGAAATATTAGCCATTGTGCACTCCAATATTGTTTTGCATATTGTTACGCTGAGCTATAAAAAAATATCCTGAAAGGATTTATAGGTACAACATTGTTTTGAGTGTAGATTTTAAACAAGTCTCCTTCTCCTTAGAAAGTTATCAAACAAATATTGTCAGTTGTGTACTATCTTTTTCATGTCAGTGTTTTGTTTATTGAACATGGCAAAATTTTAAATGTAGCATCAAAGAGCCTTTGTAATCTCTTTTATTATCAGTGTGGACAAATTATTATCAGATACAGCTGCTTAAAGATGTATTTACACATGCCATATTCAGTTAATTTTAGAATGGCTTTTAAGCCACCTTTATGCTGAATTTAAAATATCATTTCGCACCCATCTCCTTGAATTTGCCGTTTAGAAATCATGTGCAAAAAAAAAGTATTTCAGAGTTAATTAAAGGAGGGAAAGAAGGTAAGATTTTTGGTTATTAAAAACTGTTAACTCATAATTTTTTATGAGGTCAAAATAAACCAACATGAGAATTCCTCCAACCTTTTACTACAAATAAAAACAAGAGCAATTTAGAGAGTTGTATTTGATTTTGTTGTCTCATTCTGTCTCTGTAACACGTTTTATATCCCTTTGCTTCTTTAAATTGTAACACTTTTATATAAACGAAATGGCTTGATTTTTAAAAAAAGTAATATTAAAAATTCAAATTCATAAACAAAAACAAATATTCCTCATTAAGCTTGTATGGAAAATGCAACTTGATCAAATATAATTTGAAACATATTTAATTCTTAAATTTGCAATAATTTGCATTGAACACTTCAATCAGATTTTTCTAAAATTAAAATTGACTTATAACTTTCTCTGCTCATAAATTGATAGGCTTTTCAGAATATTCAGACATTTACTTTTTCTAATTATCAGATTAAAAAACATGCTTGACTTTGTAATATAGTATATAGTAAATCCCATAGCTAGCCTTTACCCATGTATGTAAACATAATATGTTAACCTGATGTAAATTTATTAATGCATTGTAATCTAGCTGTATTTTTTAGACCTGTGTCTAAAATTCCTCCTGTAATGCAATATTTCATTGAAATAGTTTTTAAAACTTTCTTGTAAATTTTTTTAATAAAAATGCCATAAACTTTAACTTAAAATTATATTTTAAAATTTTGTCTATTTTCAAGGAAAACTACATGAAAACTTTCCAAAATGTTTTGACTCTATTAACTTACATGAAAAAAAACCATTGTATTGTTTGGAGTATTTAAAAAAAACAAATAAGTTTAAGTCAAAATTCATTGTAAGTTAATCTAAACATCAATCTCATTATAAATGCAGGAGTTTTTAGCTGTCTTAAAAAAATTATTGTATATCTTTCATAATTTACTTCTTCATTTGTCAACCGTTGCCATATGTAAAATACTTTAAGAAAGATTTCACAACTAAGCATAAAAGGGTAATCACTTTTTTTAAAAATTCTTTTTATAACTAACATCTTGGAGAAATTAGGGAGCTTCTTCCAAGTCTGTGAATTTGAAATGAATTAAAATAATACAAACAACACATTGCAACTTGCAGATAACTTAGCAACAACTTGACGACAGCAAATGAACTCTACATTTAGGACTATGAGGACCAGAACTGAAAACTTTACTACCATGAATTGCTAATTAAAACAACAGCTCCCAATTATTTTTTTTCCTTTAAATTCACTTATTCCATGCAATATTCTACAATACAGCTGAGGGGGAAACATTATCTACAGGGAAATTGTTCCATGAAATGTACATTTAAATTTAAAGGATAATTTTTAAGTTTGGAAATTTCATTTGATGTTTTCTTAAATATAGAATTGCATTTTAATTAAAATCCATGTTAATGTTAATTTATGTGGTATACGGTAATAAAAATTTGATTTTTGATTCTGATTTATTTTAAGTATGTTTTGTGTAGTGAATTTGATTGATGTTTTACGGGCAACTTTGTCTTAATTTGATAACTTATAACCCATGAGGAATGCTATATCATTTCCTTTTTTAAAATTCCCATAATTGAGAAGTACCATGGATAAATAATCATCATTTGTAACAGATGTGTCAAAATCAACTTATACTTCATTCATTACAACATATCACTTGCAATATAATAAATTCAGCAGTTAAAACTTAGCAGGTTTAAACTTTTATGAGCTACCATGTAAATAGTTGTTAAAACTTTCTATTTGATGTGTTACATTTAATCTACTGGTTATACATGTATTAGCACAAAGTAACATTTAGGAATCAGATTCTTTGTAATAAAATGTCAAAGAAGGTAAAATAGTCATTTTTTTATTTATGAGTATGTCTTCAAAAGTAACAGCGTTCCACATCCTCCTACTAACTGGAAAAATATTTATATGGCCAATGATCATTCAGATCAAATTTGAATACATTTGAACTTAAGATACAAATAATTGAAATTGGAATAACATCTATATCGCGTCCACTGTTATTAACACATACTCTGTTATTTTTAATTGTCTACCCCCCACCCCCTTCCCCAGGATGAAAGATTAATGTGGAACTTTTCCCCACACCTTTATTCAATTCCTTGACCCTTATGACTTCCAGGACTCTTGCGATCAACTGGAGAGCAGAAACTTGGTTCTCATGCCCATCTCCAACTACTAAATATGATAACAAATACCAAAAAAAGTAGACTTATTTTATTTCTAAAAATAAATTGACTTTTCTTATAGTTGCACTACTTCCAAAAGGTAAAACAAAAAAGTTCTTGCTGCACTATCACCATCTCTTCTGGGTGCGGTCAATCCAGGTCTTTGTGAGATTTAACTCATCTGTATAACATCTTATGAGTTAAATTGAACTCACTTTTCTCATGTGAACAAATTAAATTTTTAACTAAATATGGCATGAATTTTCATTGCTGGTGTTCAGACGCCCTGGTATCAATCTAAGAATAAAGATAGGGCTTCAAATAGATCTTTTTAAATCCTTTATATTAACTCGTGGTGTCTGGTTGATTGTTTGCTTGTCGCCAAAACTTTGGATCGATTTTAACCCACTTCCTCGTAAGCTAGCGATCTGAAATTTTGCAGGCAGACTCGTGCCGATGATAAAAACGATGTATCAAAATTTCAGATAGATCGAATGTACCGTAATTAAATTATAGACTTTGTAGATTCTTTTATTTATCTCTATATATCATGTTAAATTTTTGAGATAGAGTGTCGCGGTGCGTATTATATTGAACAACCTTTCCTGTCGCGCAATAAGGTTCGTATTTTATTGACAACACTTTTTATAAACATATTCCTGATCGGTGCGCATTATATTAAACATGTATTACGACACAACTACAATTTTGTATTTTTGGATGGTCATGCGCTGCGTATTATAATGAACATTCTTTTAGTTACGTCTCGTACATAAGGATTTATAGTCAAAAACTTTGTTTTTACGGTTTTTTAAAATATTTTATTTGATTATTAGTTATTTGGAATGAAATATAAAGAAATAGGGAATAACCATTTTATCACATATTTTAAACTGTCTAATAATTTTGGAAAATTTGCAACATTTAGAATTAGTGATGAGGGTTTAGTATTACAGCATAAGAAGGGGTCGAAATTTAATATTGTTGGTAATTTTTTTATTTTCGTTTTGAAAAGTTTGACAACAGCGCATAGTAGCAACTGATCAATTTTTCATCGTCACCTTATTACTAATATTAATACTATTGGCTTAACGGCTGGCAATATCCTTGTGTAGCCGAATAGTAATAGGTCCAACTAATGTAACCATTTATCGCATACACTTTAGACCAGTGATGGCGAACCTATGCCACGCGTGCCACAGACGGCACGCAGAGCCTCATCAGCCGGCACGCGACTAAAATATTATTTCCTTAATGAAACCACTTTGCTGGCACTTTGTGTTGGCATTTTGGTATATATAAGTGGGATTTAATTGAATTTTGGGCATGCGGCCCCAAAAAGGTTCGACATCACTGGTTTAGACTATGAGACTTGTAACATTCATTAGCTCCCGCTGTCACTGTCAGTGACTCGTTCGGACTGAGCATTTCTGTTATGACCATTATTACTGACAACTATGTTGTATATTATACGCGGGTCTAATTAATGTTTCTCCCCCACCAAAAAATGGAATTTCTGATGTCCCCATCTCCCCCACTCACACTCCAATTATAGCCTAAATGACCGAAATGATATTTTTATTTACTTGACCGTCACCGATCTTGCCGAGAGCGCTTCAAAACTGAAGGCTGCAGGTGATGTCCCTTTCATTAGGGTTATCTCCCATCATTGTAATCTCTTTCTCTTGTTCTCTCTCCCTCCACACCCCCATCTCCCGTAACATATTGGCGGCCTACTCTGCACGTACAATTAATACACACACACATTTTCCACTTGTTTAAACATGAACACAAACAACAAATTTAATTATTGTAAGTTTTATTTTCAAACATTTTTGTTTAAATGACTTCAATTCACCTGGAAAAAAATTCCCTGTTTAGGAATAAGACCAGAGGACATTTAGTTGAACACGTGAGGGAGGGAGTGAGGATGTAATTATAATCATATTGTTAGCAAAAATTAATAATACGGCAATGGTTCTCAAACTGTGACCCGTGGACTCCAAGGATCATATTTCCACTCCACTATTACAGCACTACTCTTAAAACACCATTAATATTAACGTGCAACGGGATGTGCTTCGCCCTTAATTGGGGACACGGGGGGTTCAAAACTGTTTTGAACCGTTGCTAATAAAGTATTTGAAGGATAACAATATACATCTTTATGAAATAAGCATTAGTTACTCTGATGGCACGAATTTCATTTAGTAATAGTCTGGTGAGAAATAGAGGAAATTATGGAATCGCTGTGATGTCGAGGATGCAGTGCACTTTATTAGACGTATAATGACGTTATTACTAATTATAGCATAGCCAACATTAAGGAAAGTATTGCTGTTTTCAATGATAAATAATTATATTTCAAATACAGCTTTAATCAATAAAATAACAAACATAATAAAGATAATAATAAAGTAAGAAATGATTTGGGGGGGTGGGGGTGGGGGGTGGGTGGATAAGGGGGTTAATTATTCACACATAGTGATATATTTGTTGCATAATCGAAGAAACTAAATCCACACAATTAACATTCAGTTAGAAAATACAAATAAATTTATATTAATCATTAATTTTAATTATCACTACACCAAGAGAAATAGAAATATATACATAATACTTTTTCGAGGCAGAGTATTTTTCAGATTTCTTTGAAATAATTACTCAAAGAAAATATTTATGAACTGCAATTTAAGGAACTAATAGTTTTTCAATTAAATGTACATCAGCGCATATATTGTTCGTAATGCAATTTATGAAATTATTATTATTGTACACTTACAAAATTGCAACGAATCAACTGTTTACCCAGGTTTTAACTTAGAATTAGAATTTAAATATGATTTTTCCTTTTAAAAAAATGTTATACTTTTCCCGACCAATGATCAAAGTTAAACTGTCCCGAAATGTCCCGCCTCCACCCTTTCCCCCCTCCCAACCCCCTCCCAAAATCTTATTGTTAGGACCAATGATCATTATGTTAAGCGGAGGCGTAGAGTTATGTTATTTAAAATTACATTTAGTTTCTTTATTAAACAAATAAGAAAGTTGTTCCTTAAATAGCCTGATCATTTTGGAAGCTGTTTACAGGCTCAGTAAACTAATTTGAATAAAAAACAAATATCGTTTAAAAATTATATGAAAAATGTGTCAAATAAGAATGGATGCTATTATATACTTTAAAAAAAACGCACCGATAAGCATGGACATTAGTATAATTATATAGTTTGTATTAAATAAATACATTTGAAATGAAATTAAACCTTAGCATTAGGGAGAAAACTAAAAATTTGAAGGAAAATGGGGGTCCGTTGAGCATGAATTTATCGTTGAGCTGTATTCTATGTATTTAAATTATGACATGTAGTTTCATTATTTAGTTCCTAATATAAAATCTAACTTAAATCCCTTGAAATATTCCCCTTTGCCCCTCTTGGTCTTAGTGGAACGTTTGATTACCTAAAACAGTTTATTTCGTATCAAAAATATTTTTTAATGTACAGAATGAATCCTGCCTGCCACCCCAGTACACCATCAATCAAAGCATCGTCTGCTGTGTTAAAGCTGAAATCAATACCGAAGTTTCATCGTGATTGCCAGAATTACTGTGGGCTTTGGTGTTATAATAAACTAGTTCCGGGGCGTCTCCTAGCGACAGATCAACACACGAGCCGCCAATACTGCTGTCGTGAGACAGTCTACCGTCGTCCGATGGGGAGTCCGACTCGTACAGGGGCGCCACTTGCCTGTACTCCACGGAGCCTACGCTTAAATCTGTTCTGCACGACGCACTCGGACTTGCCTCTTGACACTGACCAAATCCTGTCTGGCTTCCCCACGAAGATGTGTAGGCGCGTTGAAATGACGCAGAGCTTCCCCTGTTGTAGTGATCACAGTTACCGCGGGTTGCAGTGTACTGAGCAGTAAGTGTATCCGAGGAAAGGGAAAATGTGTTATCATTATAAAAGGAATGTTCGCCCCCTTTAGAAATCAAATTCTGGAAGTTTCCTCCGTATGGCGAATGCTCCAAATTTAAATGTTCCGTTTTTTCATAGTGTCCACTGTCACGTTGTCCACTGTCAAGTTGTCCACTGCCACGTTGTTCACTGTCACGATTTTCAGGCTGAAATAACCGTGGCTTGTTTATCTCTAGTATGGATGGAGTGTTGAATTGGCTTAACTCGGGAGTCACTAAACTTGTTGTGTCAAAAAAGTTTGTTAAGGCCTGCTTCTTGGTTTCATTCCAGTAATTCTCAATAATTACTTCCGGGGTGCGCAGACGTGACCGGCCTTCAAACACGGAAACGTGTTCGCCTTCGATGACCGGAGCCTGCCTGAAATAAGGAGGGCGACGCCTTTGGAAATCAGACTCTGAAAAGTCACTGACGCTAGACATGTCGGATAAATCACTACAGACAGAAATCTGCTGACTTTCCTGTCTTGTAAAACTGTTACAGCGACGAAAGTAGATGGCTTCATTAAAGACTTCATAACCGTTGGTGGCATCACTCGGATATTCGTAAGGGAGATATTCAATATCTGAGTGGTGCAGAGTCGAGTTGCACTCTTTGGGATACTTAGCTTGAAGTGCCAATCCGTATTCCAATACTTCCGCCGTGTCCGGTGTTTCAGCAGAGTGGTCGACTAGCTCTGCAGATGAAGGATAGACTTCCGGTGACGATCTTTGAAACTCTACTTTGAAAGTTCTTTGTGTAGCTTCACGATTTCTCTCATCATTGGAAGTATGCGATTCAGACTTATCCATTACATAATGCTCATCGTCAGCATTGGGATAGAGATCGGTTTGGAAGGTTTTTTCCAGGAATTGGTCGAGTTCGTAGATATCCGCACACGTTAATGCGTCTGCTTGCACCGCCGATCTGTTATCTTGTTTATCTGAATTAGTTTCCTGAAAAGCAAAACTGCCATCGCGATTTTGCTTAAAATTCTCAAACGAATCTGTCATTCTACATTCTTCAGGTCTTGAATGATTTGCTTCATTGAGATCTCTCTCAAGAAATGAATCCCTTGAACCAAACACGCGGAATGATTCGTTTTTGGATTGGGAATTCTGGCCCGAAATGCTTTGCTGAACATTCATTGTGAGTTGGGTAGAAGATTCAGTCCCATTAACAGAAGGATATTTATCATATTCAGGTGATGGTTTTAGTGAATGCACCCCATTCGTGTTGTTCAAAGAACAATTGGAGTTGGTCCCATCACTTACTTCAGCGGATATTCTACGGAGCAAGTTTGAGTAAGATGCAGTTTTGTCATTAAAGTAAGTTTGATTTCCAGAAAACTCCATGTTTTCATGTACAAAGTGAGGCTGGAATAAATGGAAGCCCCTGAAATCTCCCGATTCGTTTTGATGGCACGGCTTAAACTGTAGCTGAAGCGGAGACTCCACATCTTCGCCGGTAAATGCCGTGCACCGCCCCTGGCTCTGAACATCGGACATCGTCGACAGGGGCGGCGGCTGTTTGTTGATAGGTGCCGACACGGTCTCTGGCGAAGACAGTTCACTGCGTGACGTTGAATCTGGTGGGCTTGGGTTGGGTGAGTCACCGCCTCTGATGCCAGTTCTTTTGGCAAGTTTTCGTCGCCTCGGCCTGTACTTGTAGTCCGGATAATCTTGTGTGTGTTGGACGCGGATTCTCTCCGCCTCGTCCACGAATGGCTGCTTCTGATCTGGTCTCAAGCTTTTCCACTTCTTTCCTAAAAACGATAAAAAAAATTTATTAAATAACCCAGATTATAATTTTGCCTGATTTACCCTTTAAAAAAATACGTGTGTCTTATTTAATTTATATATTGTTCACTTCAACCGGTCGACCGTTTCATCTCTTTTAATGTTTTCATTTCTAGCCATATTGCTTTGTTCATTTGAAACTTATCCAGAGTTGTACCCAAGACCATTAAACTGAAAATCTTAGAAAACAATCTTCTTGATATATTTTTTAAAACGAAAACCTTTCTAATATAACGTTTTCTTTCCACCAGTATTTGTGTTATGGGACTTAATATATCAATGTTTCCGCTAACGATTTAAGAAAGACGTACAGATAAGGAATTATTTAAAAGATAGGGAAACATTAAAAATATATCTATATATATAAATTAACAGCGACATTCTTTTTCTAAAAACACGGATAAGTAGATTTTAGAGTAGGCTACATGTAGTTTTTTTTCTAAGCTTTTCGTCTTTTGAGACAAAATATTCAAATTAATTTCACATTTTATTTCAAAGAGAAATTATAGAGTTTTAATAGTTTTTTCCTTGTGATTTCATGCTAATTTAATCTAAAATTTTCTCTCCGTTCACAATTTCATATTATTTGGAGGAATAGGGTTAGGGAAAAATACAATTTATTTTCGGTATGCAGGTCGATGGTATGGGTTCGAATGTTGAGCTGTTGAGATTTTTTAAGTTGTTATTTTTCATCTTACTTTCTACTTGTAAATTGCTGGTGATAGCAGCATAGTGCTGTGTTTGCACACGTGATATTGGGTCTGTCTCATTTGGTGACACGGGTCAACAAGTAAAAAAAAATATGTAAAAAAAAATCAATCGCGTTGTAGTTAAGTAAAATATGCTAAGTACTTTTAGACATTTGTTTATAGCTCTGATCTATAATGCAATAAATTAAGTCCACCAATATGTAACAAAGTAACGATTATACTTAGTATGGTTTTAAAAGATGGACATTTCTTCAATAGATTTGAACAAGAACTTTGGTATTTGAGCCGAGCGGTTTCCTCTAGGATTATTATTACTTTTTAAATTTTATTTTTAAAATTTATTTTTGAAAAAAAAAGTATTTTAAGATTATTTCTTAATGGGATCAATGGCTTAAAAAGTATTCGCTAAGGTTATGAAAATGAGAATAATTTTGAATTTCGATGTCGATGTTCAATCTATCAGTCTATCTTTACCATAAACAAGAGACTTTGTAAATACCCAAAGAGATTGACTTAATTAATTGTTTTCAAGTTATGATTGTACCAAGTTACATCAAATCTTGTCCAGGCCTAGAGTGATTAGCCGCCAAGTGTTTTGTTAGTTTCGATGCCCCTAGCTTCTCGTTAAGGAAAAAAAAATCCAGGTCTCATTGAAAAAATATCGTCTGTTTTTCTTTTTAAATTTTACTTTAATTTAAAATTGTGTGAGGGTGACGATGGGGTCTTACATGTTCGGTTGGACGCAGTTTTTAAAGACATTTGAACCAAAACAAAATTATTTCATTTAGACTCAATCCCATTTTTTTCATTCACAAGAACAGCAGTGCATTGGTTGAATGAAAAAATAATAAATAAAAATATCACTTATCTCATCGCCTTTTGGACAAAAGTGTTAATTTTCATAACAAGAGACCTGGCACACTCCCCTACCTCCTAATCTTTTAAACACAAATTAATTTCCATTTACAAATCGAGTCTAAGGATTAGTGGATGTCACGTTATTTGAGACAAAAATATAAAAAAAAGTTGAATCATTTTTTCTCTTTTCATAACATTATTAAGCATACATCTTGTAGACCCCATCATTCTTCCTTCCCTCTTCCCTTTCCTTTAACACAAGTTTGGCGTAGGCTGATAAAGAAGGGTCGTGAGTGAGAGTTTTGTGGTCCTGATGGCATTGAACATGCATGAGCACACGCCCAAAGTAAATAGTTGTGCCACCATTAGCCTTTGTACTGCGCCTGCCACGACAAAGGTTAATGGACGTGCCCCAGCTCCACCTGATTTACGACATCTCCCCCCCCCCTTTTTTGTTTCACCCTGGTTTCAAAGTGGTTGAACCACCAGTGTTGGGGTGAGGGGAGGTGGGTCAAAATAAAAATAAGGGGAGTTTATTATTGACAAGGTGTGTGTTTAATTTAATGTTTAGGGGAAGTCATTAAAGTGGAAATGCGGTATTAGATATAAAGGGGAAGTGAGCGGGGCGTCGACGATTAAAGAATGACTTTTTGGAGGCGGATGCTGTTGCCCTGTTTTTATTATTATTTATAAAAAAAATGTTTCCACAAATTAGTTGTCTTGATAGGATCACCGAGTGCAAGGGTTGGTCCAGTTGTCGAAATATCCCACTTATAGCAGGATGGGTCCTGTCTCTGATATGTGTGTATTGTATCTTCCCAACATTGGGCATTGGCCATAAGAAAAGATAATATTTAACTGGAGCAAATCAGAAAAAATACACATTTTCTTCACGTTAATCTTAGAAGTTCTAATTTTTCAAAAATAAAGTAAATATGTCTTTTGTATAATCAGTTTATCGGGTTATTTATGTTCAATCAGTTTACGGCTTGCTTATATTTTTCCTTTAATTTCAATCCAGTTAATTTGTTACTGTCATCCAGAAAACATTAATAAGAAGATGCCTGAATGATTTTTTAAAATAAAAATTCTTTACCGCAGATAAATTTAAATTTAAAAAAAATATATTGAACCATCATAACTGTCCACAGAGTGTTTAATTACTATTAAAACGTTAATGACTACAGGGTGGCCCAAAAAAGTGGAACCGCCTAGGGCCTAGAGCAATGTCACTTTCATTGAACCAGACATGAGGCCACCAAATAGCCGGATCTAAACCCGGTAGATAATGCTATTTGGGGTGCCCTCCAACAAAAAAGTCTACTTTCGTCGTAAATTTGCAACAATAGAACAACTGAAATTGGCCATTGTTGAAGAGTGGCAACATTTGTCTCAACGGTTTATAAACTAGAGCATTGACCAGTGGCGAAGACGTTTAGAAAAAACTGTTGAGAACCGAGGAGGACATATTGAATTTGAATTCTGATTTTATATAAATTAACATTCGGCAACAATTTTCTTGATGTTTTGTAGAAAACAGTTACAAAAAAATTATTATTTGAAATTATGCAAGACGATCCCACTTTTTTTTTAGCCACCCTGTATATTGGGTAATAAAGAAATGTGTTCCATTAATACTCGTGGCTATTTTAAGCGATTTTCTTCTTTTTTTAATAAAAAATTGCAAATAATTTAATCATATTTAACAATTGGATGAATAAAACTGAGCGCTCATTTTTGGGTTGTTTGTACACTCTTTGAAGTTGAACTTTTAAAAAGATAGATTTTATTATTACTTTATTTTCATAATGACGAAAAAATAAGATTTTAAAAACATAGATTTGAAATTGATTGCCAAGTCTTAAAGAATAAATTAAGCATAAAGTTTTCAGTTTGAAATATCAACAAGAAATTATTCTTATAGCCCCTTTCGATTTGTTTTAAGGGGGAGCAGTGTCTATTATTAATGTGGATGAAAATGGGCGAACATTTTTACAAATGAAATCAAATTCTTAAATTTAAAAAAAAATGTTGAATTTAAACTTGGAAATGTATCTTAATATAAATCATCATTATCCAATATCAGCGTTTTAATTGCTCATTTTCTATAAAGACTTGTTTCTTTTTAAACATGTATAGTTATTGTAAGTATCAGTTGGTTCCTCTACCAAAGATTGCGATGGAAAACATGTTATAGTTTCACTTAATATATACACTAAAATTTTATTTTTAAAATTACGTTAAACAATTTTTTAAACTGGGTTCGTAGTAAATTACGCGTTTATCATTAAAAATTTTTTTTTAAAAACTGTATAAAATATTAGAATCCGGTCTAAAAGAAAAAAATATAAATAAACCGTATTTTGCACAGTTATTAGAGATTCAATAAAATAATTCGAAGGGAATGAAAAGTATAATTGGAATTTTAGAAACGCACATACAATATTTTACGACTTAATTCCTAGTTTATAATTTATTTTTAAATGAAACAGTTGCCATATTATTGACGTATTATTTTGAAGATGTTCCTATATTGTTTTTGTAACTGTATAATCTGCTTGGCAGTTTATGAAGAAACCGTAGTAGTTTAACTGAGAAATTAAGGTCTTGTACCATCTTTTATATAAAAATTATATTTTGTTTTTAAAAGTGACCATTATATACTATTTTAAAACGACTGAAACAATTTTGCAATGTGATGGAGGAAACAGATTCCACGAGATGTATTTCTGTAAAATGATCGTGTTTTGTTTTGTTTTTTTTGGACTGGCAATTATTTGTTTGTAATTTGTTCTCGTAAGACGAAAGATAAGCGAGTCACCACCTGAAGTTTGGGTTTTCCACAATGGGAGCGTACTCAATACAGATTGGAGAAACAAATAATTGGAGTAAATAGAATAAGATACGATGGAGAGGAGTCACTTTTGCAAATGATTTACATCATCATTTAATGATAATTGCTATACACCTCGTAGCATACCCAAAAGTAACTGAGTGTAACATGAAAAATATTAAGCAAAAAGCTGCGTCAGCCGAACAATATTTTAGTAACAAGCTACGCTCGATTATATACATGTGTTATATAGTGACTAAAGTATGTTTATCATTATAATTCAAAGAATAATTGAAACGTGATCCAATATTCTACTTAGAATTATAAATAGTGTCGAAATTTAAAATATGCAGTAAAATATATGTTTCGACAGCTTCAGACTGTGCAACAAAGCCATGGAAAGGTTTTGGTGATCTTTCCAAACTGATTCACAGTTCACTAAAGATGTTATTCTACACGTGATGAATTAGTCAACGTCAATATATAACCAAATTATTTTTTTAAAGTGGAAAGCATTAGAAGAGAGGTTGCTCGCAGCCTCAAACCCCACAAAACAAATACTTTTTTCACAGATGGCAGTATCATCGACTGTCCAAAAATACATTTAGAAAATCTCGAACTTTTAGAGTTATGTTAATTTCAAACTTATTTTTTAATTACATTTTCTTGGTGACCCGTCAAAACGGCCCGGGACAAAACGGCCCCGACATAACGGGCCCGGTCAAAATGGCCCCAGACAAATTGTTATCATTTTTTAACAAAAACTTTATTATTTAATATATTTTTTTTTGCATTTTAAGCTTTTGTCAACTTTTTTCCCCCTTAAAAAGGGGGTAAAATTGTAAAATTATTTCTTGTGATGTTATTATATTATTTCTTGTCAACAAACAACCGTGATTGGTACCATTTCGCGTAAAGGCTATTAAATTCAATCTTGTGATGTCATTATTATTGTTTATTGTGAGCTAAACCTGACACTGAATAGTCGAGTAAAATACGAATATAAAATTTGATTGTACATTTTACTATTAGTCCATCTCTTAGTCCAGGGCCGTTTTGTCGGAGCCCAATTGTCGGTGTCGTTTTGTCGGTGAACCGTTTTTCTTCTTATCTTGTATGTAGTACAGTACATAACTTACCCAGAATTTTACTCAGCTCAGCATTGTGTATGTCTGGGTTCTCACTAGCGAGTCGTTTTCTCTCCTCTTTAGCCCACACCATGAAGGCGTTCATCGGACGTCGTATACGGGATCGGGCCGTTTCCTTGCGCCCCTGGAGTCTAAAAAAAGCCCCCCGGGTATCGATGGGTGCGAACTGGAGCCGTCCAGACATAGGATGATGCCATTCGACTCCGTACTGACCAAAAGCTATCGACTCGACTCCGGCGATGGCGTCTGCTTGAAGGAATGGTCGAGTTAAGCTGACTGTTGGCTGAGGACGTACCATACTTGTAGCTTGCATTGTAAACTAAGTCTACTTTTTATTGAATATTATTTTTGGAGGCCGTAGTGAACTGCATCAGTTGAAACGTAGAGTGTCATGACGGTTGAAATTATCCTCTCGTTATTAGCCTGTTTTAGTCGCTTAGCATGATTGCAATGACTTTAGTAAAGACGAATTTTGTCACAAATGAAATTATTCAACTGAAATCACTGCCTAAAGTGTTTTGCTTATTTGGTAAATTTATTGGGGTAAACTCGAATATAAACAGTGACGGTAGTTTTCCGATGTTCAATATAATCCATCGTTATCACAAATGAATGGAATCGCTGCACCGGGCTAGAAAACAAAATAAACACAAAATCACTTGAACTTATTAATGTCAACAATGAGGCAGTTTATTTGTGACACATCTGGAAAACTGTTTTTTTTTCTCTCCATTTTTCCTAAAATCATTACGTAAAATTCACAAGAAAATGATCGGTACAGAAAAGTCACCATATATTTTTTTTTAAATCCTCGAATAGGAATAAATGTTCAAAACTCTTATTGATAATATGTGTAAATCAAATCTTGTTATAAATAAACTTATTCACTTCTTTACGTTCCTCTTAAAAAAACAAACAAACTGTGCGTGTTTTCCAATAAGGCCTTTTTTTTTGCCTCACAGTTTATCCTGTTGATGAAAGGCAACAAAACAATTTTGTTTTAGAGTCTCACGATCTCTTCTATTTTCCCGAACACAAACAGGCGATCTAATGTTTCCGATGGTCCACCAGCACGGAAATTTGAGAAGGAAGTCATGCCATCCAGTCTGTAGATGCCGCGTCTTCTCTGTCTCTTCTATAATGCCACCCTGCGTTGACTGTTGCTAATTACTGTAACTAATGGATTGACCTATTTGTTCTGCGGAGAAAGAAAAGGAAAACTGTAGCTCGCGTAAAGTAGCCTTGGATTGCTAAGCCACTCGACGTGCGGTATGGTCAGAAACTCGCCGCCCAACATGCGCGTATGGCCCCAAAAGTTAAGCTCCTCTCCGCAGTGCCACGGACGTTGTGATAGGGGACTATCAAGGAGATGCCAGGCCACGACGGCTGAACCGTCTCATCGCCTGATACACTCAGATCCTCGCGAGTGAGTTAAGGCCCTTGTTTTGTTGCCATCCACAGAAGAAGACGTTTAGCAGACGATGGTCGGCAAGTTGATGGCGGTTTTTTTTAAACCCCCTCCCCTCTTTATGGCCCCTTGCCTCTGTTGTGCCTCTGGTAGAGAAATAATGAGCACGTTTGTCACTCAGCTGGAACTGGAATTCTTATAGGTAATATAGCAACGAAGGAATAATATGATTTCTGCATCTTTCGCACTGCTTAGTGCTGGCCACCTTTCAGCGTTTAGAGACGACTTGTACCAAAAGAAGACGAGCTCAAAGTTCACTTCTTTTAACAGCTAAATGCTTTTCTGATTATACAAGTCTCATTATCAAAAATATATTTCTATTGAATCCTACCACTACTGCTTTAAAAAAAAATGATTTAATGAATGTTTTAAAATCTTAAATATTTTGTTCTTCTTTGTACCGTCACAACTGCTCTGTTAAAACTGTTGTGGAATTTAACTTTCAAACGGATTAGCCGAATTATAATTGCTTTAAAAAAAGCAATGACGATGAAAATCTTCACAGCTCTGGGAATCTCAGTCAGAGTTATCAATCCATGAGACCCCAGTTAGCGAGACTGAACGTTTTGGAGCTATACTTATACCAAAATAGTGTTATAATTATAGCTTTTTTGGTTATCTTCAACCAATAGAATAAAATGAAATACTGGTCCGAAAAAAATTATATTCTTTGCCGATTAGTTCAACTCGAAGACGCCATGATGGCTCTTGTCTATTAATAGAACTAACTGGTGAAGCAGGGTACCCTAAACCTGTCTAATCAATGTCAGTTATCTGACCTTCAGATAATAAGTAGAAGTATTGGCCCACCACTACACATCTATTATCTACACTGACCCAACACGGAGACATCTTTAGAAGCCGGTTACTTTCCATCAATTCTTAACCCGGCAGAGACTAGGTCAGAAAAAATAAAAATAAATAAAACAAAACCACTACATGTATTGAAGCAGCCATCTGTTTGAGTTTGATGGTTATTAGTATAAAAATGCACACACAACATATTGTTGTTCACAACGGTTGCGCCCCTTGGGAATTTCACTCACTTCTAGATATTGAATGGGACAAGATTTTAAACTGAAGTCAAAATACTTGTGTTACTACTACTAAAGATAACAAAAAACAAGGGCACACATCTTGTGTTTGCGTTGATTAACATGACGATAATTTGATTCGTTTGGATGTTGTTGTTTTTTGGTGGGGGTGGGGTAATGGGGGTGATGGCATCTGTAACTTTCTCTCTCTCTCTCTCTCTCTCAGCCAGGGGAGGATAAAGATTGCACGAGGCCCCTGGCTGCAATTCCACCTGGGGCCTGGTCCAGCAACTTTTTTAAAAATACAATATAATAAGTTGGGGGCTCTTAAATCATTTGGGGGCCCCTAGCTTTAGCCCAATCAGCACCCCCCTTAATCCGCTATACTATACAGCTAAGGTCGGTATCACATCTCACAAATAAAAACACTCCTTTACATTACGGTAATTGTTTTATGTTGGTCAAGACCCAAATCTTTGCAATCAAAACCTTGTGTGACAGCTCTTGTTGAATTAGTAAAAAAATACTCTACACAAAAGTCAAGTCCATATCCCCCCCCCCGTCCTCCAGTCACTAATACCCTGATGCCCAGCAAAGTATCATCTTCACAGATATATTGGCAAATCGCCAAAATTCATAGGAGTCATAATTACTCATAGGCCTTGAAGTTATAGAAGAAGAAAAATGACACGGTGAAAATCTTCATTTAAAAGGTCTGCTTTTTATTTAAGAGAAGACTCGTGCCGCGTTTTAAATAATATTTCTTCACTATTTTTCATGTTACTCTTTGTTCTTCTATTCCTCATTGTTTCTAGGTTTAGTGGATTAAGACTAATGTATTTACACTTCATTGTTTTGAAAAATCTAGTCTACTCCACAGTAATGGATCTTGCAATTCAAAATTGCAACTTTTTTGAATTTGTTATAGTTGATTGATATTTTGTATTGGTTTTCATACCTTATTTATTTCCTTCTATCTTACACGAATTCAACTCTCCATTTTATTATCATTTAAAAGTCTGGGGGGAAAAAATGATGATGGTTATGACGTTAATAAAATTTCATCGCAATTTCAATATAAATTTGTTGCTCCATTAAAATTTCGATTGATTTAGGTCTAAATAAAACGAAATACTTTTTACACGTACATTGAACAGCTGACTTTTTAAGGGACACAATCCTAGTTTAAACATTCGCAAAATTCTGACAGAAAAAAAGATTAAAACAAATACGCTAATACATAATTAAACTTATTCTTGCATTAATTTCAAATAGTAGTAATTTCGTAATAAAATAATGATCGCACTACTAATTCTTAACTTTATTTTACTAAACTTAGACTTGAAGAATCTTGTGTGAAGCATAATCATTGACGATAATTACGAAGGTAAACGGTAATGCAAAACACTAACATCTATCACTACCTATATTATCAGTTACTGAGTTAATCAACAGCTAACCCTAACGGAATGATTTTAGTTTCAACTGAGTAACTGAACACTGCAGTCTGCACTGCAACTGATAAACTGACTTACATACTCTTTAATTTTCTTTTAATTTATAGCTACACAAAATTAATAGATATTTAAATTTAATTTAATGAAATGACTTTGGGCTTAGGCTTACTTAGTACTTACTTTACTTAGTGATTATGTAAATTATGATTAGGCATTTCCTTTTCATCTGGCTAAAAGCCTAAATTACACCACTACCACACTTACTTTAAAAATCCATAAACTTTTTTTTTACAAATACAAATTGTAACAAATTATTCAAAAATAAAAATACAATTTTGTAGTTAAAATTATCTTATTATTCTTATTAAAAGTCAAGTTATAGGTAATTTATTTATTTATATATATATATTTTTTTTTACATTTTAAAAGTACCTACCTGTGCTTTGACTTAGATTTTGACAAGGCTATGGTTAGGGTTTAATTTAATGCCTAAACTTAACTATAAACTATAATACTACTACTAACTACTATTATTATTATTATAATAATGTTAATTATCTAAATTAAAACATCCCTGGTCCCTAGAAGTACTAAATAAAGTTAAATGCCAGTTACATACTTTAAACTTAAATTATAAAAAGGAATAAAGCCATTCCCCCCAAAAAAATACATTAAGTCTGTCAGTTAAAGTTAAAGAGTTGATCTTTCTATTTATAAATCAAAAAGTGTTTGTTTAATAAATAATAATACATTTTAAATGCTTCATTTATTTTTTTTAAAAATTAAAATTAAATTTAGACTTCATCTCACTTGATATTTTAACTAAAATTTCTTTTGATACATTTTTTAAATAACATTTAAATTTATTTAAGACATGGACATTATCATTATGAACGAACATTTATAAATTAAAAGCTGCAAATGACAAAGTAAGGTGGTAGTGACAAAGCGAATGTGAATGTTAACATCCACCCTTTTAATTTAAAAATATGGTATCAACAGTAGCGATAGTAATGGTGTTTGACCTACTGCTGTATTGATACTGATACTGACTTCACTGAACAGCAGGTAAACTATTGTCCAATTTATATATTTTTTAAAATTGCTGCTACAGTATTTGATTTTTTTAAAGTGAAAAGGTACTTTGTATTTTCTTTAAATAGGTTATTCTATAGTGAAAAGATGTTTCACCCAAGTATGGATAACCTGCCAGCTGTGGTGGTTATGTGTTTATCTGTATCAGTGAAGTTCTCTTTGATAACTGTGCTCATGATAACTACGATAAATCCATGCATATGCAATCAGATGGATCCTCACGTCTACCCAAACCGTGGCCCATTTTTTGAAGGATGGTAGGTTATACTTTTATTATTTTTAGAGGTCACTCATGAAACATAAAATTCAGAAAAGATTACATTTTGATTTTAAAAAAGCTTTATCTCTACATTAACACTATAATCCTTTGTCATGGAAATTGTAAAGATTGATGGCTCTTAAATAAAATAACATGATTGAAATTTTAACCCAGTTATTTAATTTTGACATTTCAGCTAGGCATTGCATTTTAACCATTATATTATTTTGATTCTTGTCTTTCAGGTATTTGCGTATTATTGACCCAGGAGAGCAAGCTTCACTAGGATTTCTTTTCGGACAAGTCCTTCCAATAGAACAAGATTCTCTACAACATTACAGAAACTGCAAGAAAATTTCTAATCAGTCCGAAATAAACATATGCTTAAATGGAGCTTTGCATATCCAAAAAGATGCATATATATCTAACTTAAAGTCACAGAATTCTTCTTTCCCCCTTGTATACACAAGCTTACTGCTAAGTTTTAACTCAACAGCCAAACTTGACACACCGACTGGATTTTTCAACCCTGATGATTGCAGTGTCACCAAAGATGGCAGGCCAGTTACAAAAAATCCAGATGATCGGACACCTCCAAATTTCGAAGCTAAAATATCCCAAAATCTTTCCTTTGTTGTGAGTGCAAATGAAACCATGTTTTCTATTATGTTAGGCAATCATATCTTCAAAGGATTCACATTCGCACCTGTGCCATGGGGACCTGGAGGTGAAGGACCAGAGAGCTGGCTTGAAAACCTGCCACTCCCACTCCACTGGTTTGTATACAGCTTCCACTCAACCGTGAGATATTATGAATACGTCAACCTTGAGACCGGAAAAATAATGAGAGGTGGGTCCAAGCCAGGGGCTCCAGTAATTGCCCATATGGAGAAAAATTGGGGCAAAAGTTTTCCCAAAGCATGGGTTTGGGCAGAGGGCGTCGATGTGATGGAAAACATTGCTTTTTCCTTCTCTTCAGGTACTGTCACAGAGTTTGGAATAGACGTCGATGCCCAGCTCTCTGGTTACAGGAATGAGAAGAAAAATATTTCATGCAGCTTTACTCCCGTGAACAGTGTACACACATTATTCCAAGACGGTTGCGCCGGTGCAGCGGTGTTGAAAGTTTCAGCTTTCGACTGCGCTGTGACGTTTGACATGTCTGCAGCTCCAGATACTTTCAGCTCCTGCCTGGCCACACCACAAGTTGTTGGATTTCAGAAAGGCTGTGTTGAGAGCTATGCTGCTACAGCCAAGGTCACAGTTCACCAGCGCCATGGAATCTCCATGGTCCTCACAGACAGTCACATCATTAAACAGGCAGCCCTGGAATTTGGTGAGAAGTACATGTGCAATGGCAGGTGCCCACAAGAATCATGATTTCAATCTCCTCCTGTACAAATGCTTTCTACGTCCCTTCTGTTTTATTTATCAGATGTTCAGCTCTCCTCTTAGAACATGACAAATCCTTTCCTACATCTGTATAGAAAGATCAACAGTTATATTATATATATAAAAATCAAAGTATGTATGTATGTATGCATGTCTGTTATAGCTGACTAAACCATTCATCCGATCGCCATGAAACTTTTGGAGACTTTTGAGTACGCTCCAGGGATGGAAATAGGCTACTTTTTTTTCAAAATTTAACACTCATGGGGCGCCGGGGGCCCATAATGAGAATTTTTTCTTATATGAGCTATATAAAAATTAGTTTAGGGCTTAGCTGCTTGGAAAATGAATGGATCTTGACCAAACTTGGTACATAACAACTTGATAGCCTATATTAAAGTATCATATGGCATTGAACTCCTAATGTCCGTTCCTTCGGGGCCGGGGGCCCAAAATCTTTATTTTTGTAAGCGTTAAATACTTTATTCCCGTTAGCTGACTATACCATTCATTCGGTCGCCATGAAACTTTTGGAGACTTTTGAGTACGCTCCGGGGATGGAAATAGGCTAATTTTTTTCAAAATTTAACACTCATGGGGCGCCGGGGGCCCATAATGAGAATTTTTTCTTATATGACCTATATAAAAATTAGTTTAGGGCTTAGCTGCTTGGAAAATGAATGGATCTTGACCAAACTTGGTACATAACAACTTGATAGCCAACATTAAAGTACCATATGGCATTGAACACCTAATGTCCGTTCCTTCGGGGCCGGGGGCCCAAAATCTTTTTTTTTGGTAAGCGTTAAATACTTTATTCCCGTTAGCTGACTATACCATTCATTCGGTCGCCATGAAACTTTTGGAGACTTTTGAGTACGCTCCGGGGATGGAAATAGGCTACTTTTTTTCAAAATTTAACACTCATGGGGCGCCGGGGGCCCATAATGAGAATTTTTTCTTATATGAGCTATATAAAAATTAGTTTAGGGCTTAGCTGCTTGGAAAATGAATGGATCTTGACCAAACTTGGTACATAACAACTTGATAGCCAACATTAAAGTACCATATGGCATTGAACACCTAATGTCCGTTCCTTCGGGGCCGGGGGCCCAAAATCTTTTTTTTTGTAAGCGTTAAATACTTTATTCCCGGTATGATTTACACGATCTTGAAAAGCATTGACTAATATATCTATCATGATCCAGATTGAAATGAACAGGTATTTTAAAGTTAATTTCTTGCACCGATTGGGCCCGGGGGCCCTTAATGTTGTTTTTTCTAATCTTATATCTATATATATAAAAATCAAAGTATGTATGTATGTATGTATGCATGTCTTTGTATAGCTGACTAAACCATTCATCCGATCGCCATGAAACTTTTGGAGACTTTTGAGTACGCTCCTGGGATGGTCACTGGCTACTTTTTTTTCAAAATTTAACCCTCATGGGGCGCCGGGGGCCCATAAAATGATTTATTTTCTTATATATGAGCTATATAAAAATTAGTTTAAGCGTTAGCTATTAGGTAAATTGATGGATCTTAACCAAACTTTGTATATAACAACTTGGTAGCCAATATAGAAATACTAAAGGGACTAATTTCCTAATGTCCATTTCTTCGGGACTGGGGGCCCAAAATGTCTTATTTCATAAACGTTTAATATTTTATTCCCCATTCAATTATTAAAGATCTTGAAAAATATAGATAAATATATCCACAATGAAATTGATTGAAATAAACAGGCGTTTTGAACTTGACATCTTGCACTAAATGGGCCCTGGGGCCCTTAATGTCGTTTTTTGCTTTTATGAGCTATATAAAAATGAGTTTATGCGTTAACTACTGAGTAAATGAATGGATCTTAACCAAACTTGGTATATAAAAACTTGGTAGCCCATATTAAAATAACAAAGGGCACTGCACTTCTAATTTTTAATTGTTCAGGGCCGGGGGCCCCAAATGTATTTTTTCGTATGTGTTTGAGATATTATTTCCCATTCTATTTTAACGATCTTAAGAAATATATCAATGATGAGACTGAATTAAAATGAACAGCATTTTGAAATTTACATCTTACATCGAATGGGCCGGGGGCCCCAAATGTCTTTTTTTGTGTGTATACTCTAAGATATTATTTCCCACTCAGTTTTTAACGATCTTGAGAAATATATCCATGATTAAAATGAATTTAAATGAACATGTTTTCAAAATGTACATCTTGAATTGAACGGGCCTGGGAGCCCCTTAATGTAGTTTTCCTTATATCTACATATATATAAAAATTAGTTTAGGTGTTAGATAATGAGAAAATAAATGGATTTTGACCAAACGCGGTATATAAAAACTTAAAACCCTATATTAAATTTCGATAGGGCACTGATCTCATAATGTCCATTTCATTGTGGCTAGGGGCCCTAAATGTGTTTTTACTAAATTTTTAATATTGTATTCCCCATTCAATTTTACACGATATTGAGAAATATAGATACATATATTTATATTTTTGTTATGAAATTGATTGAAATGAACAGATTTTCGAAATTCATATTTTAAACTGATGGGCCCGGTGACCCTTAATGTAATACCTTTTTTTATCTATATATATTCCTTTTTACTGAGATCGTTGCAACGCACGACGGGTCTGCTAGTATATAATATAAAAGAGACTTCAAACATATGGAAAAAAAATAATCACATTAAAACAGGATTGACTACAGAACAATTTTGAATATATGTATTAATCATATGAAAATTTGTTATGGCATTTTTTGTGTGCACTCATTTTTTCAAATCTATGAACCTGGGAATATGTATTTATTCTGTGTTTATATGCAGATGCAATTACCTGAAGTGTGTTGCACAATTTTTTTATTTTTATACATTATGAATTTGTTCATTTATCACTGTGATAATTGTTACCATGATTACCATGATGTTACCAAGCAATAATTAACAGGTGTTATCAAGGAACAGCACTACAGAAGAAAAAGGTTGAAGATTATAGATACTGTCATGCCTATTTAACATAGGAATAGGCAAAAAGATCTGAATCCATGGAATTCTTTACTCTGCATTTTTAATTTCAATAATTAAAGTCAAAATATAATTTTTTTTAACCCAGTCTTTTATACATGCACTTTGAAAACTGTATAATTTAGTTATGGCTTTTGGTTAAAAAAAATAAATATATTTTTGGTTTGGAAAATGTTTTTTTATTAAACTATTTTTTTTACTGAGGTCCTTAAAATGTCTAAAAATGGGGACTAGAAGAAATATATTAAATTCTTTACACTATCAATTAGCAACTACTTAAAACATAATATTCTACATCTTGTATATTATTTATTTATTTAGATATCTGAAAATCTCAGAATTTCATTGATAGTCATGATCACTTGTATGGTTTGCTGTGAATGATTAAGAATTTTAAACCTAACCAACACACATTTCATCACCACAAGAATTTAAATAATTTTTTTAAACAGATCTTTTAATGCACTTGTTTTAGCTTCGTTGCTGCCTTATACTTATAATATATGTTTTATAAGACAATTCTTTTTAATAAAAAATACACTTTTAATAATAGTCTTTCTTTTAAATCATCAGTTTAATCTGTATATTTTATTTCTGTTTTGATTAAGCTCTTCTTGAAATATCTTTTACCTAATATGATTATCTTGTGATTTTATATGTGATTACTTAAAATTTATCCAAATGTGAAAATTGTATGACTAAAAGAATATAATCCCAATTTTTAATTTTTAAAAATTAATTACAAGTTTATTGTCCATTTGATTCCTGTCCTCTGGAGAATTTAAAACCTTGTTTGTGGAGGTTGTATTTTTATCATTACCCCCTTAGCTCAGACAGGAAGTGGTTGTTTTATTTTCCCCTTCCCGACCCACACGTACACACAGACGTCCTCCTTGGATAGAGGCCCCAGGTCATAGGTAAATAATTGTTAAGAAACATTTAAACGAAGAAAAAAAAACGTGCGGTCCTTTGACCGCTGTGCTGTGTCGACTGGATCTTCACATATTTTTTCAACATCGTTTTGAAGCGTCAGGTACGAATGCCTAAATTATATGTAATCAACAATTATCTCAACCCAGTGATGAGATGGCGCTTATCTAAGACCTATCCTGAAATCTCAGTTCACCATTTGAAGTAGAGCGGCCCATTGTACTACACACTAATCCAGTGGTTCTCAACCTTTTGAGGTTCAAGGACCACTTGAAAAATGTGTGTCTTAGCCGCGGACCACTACTGAAAATTTTGATACTTCCGTGCAGGAAATTTATAGATAATTATACTACACTATGTATATAAATTAAAATTTCCTCCTCGCGGACCACCAAGGACATCTCCGCGGACCAATAGTGGTTTGCGGACCACAGGTTGAGAACCACTGCACTAATCAACGCGTACTATCGAGATTGGAATTCCCCAAGTTACGAGGTTAGGAAGAGTGGGGTGGGTGGGTGGCACTTGTCCGGTGGGCGGGATTTTCTGTACACATATTCTTGTACTTGTACTCAGTGCTGGATTCACATATTTGCTAAACAAGCTATAGCTTAGAGGCGCCACCTCCTTGGGGGACCCCTGGAATTATTTAAAAAAAATCATATTTGGCACTGACATATAATATCTGGACTTCAAAAAGGCCCCCAATATCTCAAATAGCTTAGCGCCCCATCAAGTCTTAATTCGGCCCTGCTTGTACTTTTAGAAAGTTTGATTTAATTTCCTATTGATTGTGTAGTTCTTCCGGGGGTCGTGGTGTTTTATTTTCCCTTCAAATATCACGACCAGATTGCACGCAGTTTTTTGGATTTGTTTTGTTGTATAAAGGTGGGAAAGGCGTAACTTGACTGCTTGTCTATCGCATTGATTGAACTGGAAGCCTGCTGGGGACAGAACACGAATGTCTGGAGAAAAAAAACAACAGTTAAAATCCTATCTCTACTGTGATCAGTACAGGTCTCTCATAGTTGTTCATGGCTACACGGTGGCTTCAATGGTGGATGCAGTAGAGACTTGATTATAATTAAACATCAATTCGGAGGATTTCTTCCTCGACATACATTCAGAGAATGTCGCTGTCTAAAGTTTTAATTGTGAGCTACAGCGTCAAGTCTCACGCGTCGTTTTCACCATCAACATCTCCCCCAACTATTTACTGAATATTCCGTGGCTCCAACTCTTGTCTATAAATAATACGTGTATATTTTAAAGGGTCGAAATCAATGAATATCATGGTAGGACACGGTGCGTCTATGGTGAGTGCGGGCGCACAGAGTGACACCATCTAAAGGGAACTGGTATTTAACACCCGAAAGAAAAGTGACAGTATGACATAACACGTCTGAGTTAGTTTAATAAATTATCCAATATATATAACACATCAAAGTGTCACCAGACAGTGTGACACTACCACTAAACAGAGTGACACCAGACAGTGTGACACAACCACTAAACAGTGTGACACCAGACAGTGTGACACTACCACTAAAGAGTGTGACACCAGACAGTGTGACACTACCACTAAACAGTGTGACACTATCACCAGACTTTTGTGACACCAGACAGTGTGACACTACCACTAAACAGTGTGACGCTGGTGTTACAGCTTAAGTTCGGTACGCCCGAAGAGAGTTTTGTACCCAGCGGCGTCAACTTAGGTGCACCAAAAGGGCTTGTGTTGATTTAATTTATACAAATATAACGCTATTTGTATTTGAATAATCAAACTTAAAATTACCAATAACTTGTCACGCTGATTTGGCCACTGGCATCCGTGGTTTGGAAGTTGGAAGCGATAAAAGTTTTCAAGTTTTCCTCTGTGTGTGTGGGGGGCGGGGAAATGTGAGGTGACTCCAATAGTTTAATGCACCGGAAGACCTTATCCTGGGGCTGGCCTTATTTTTTAAACATATGTTAATTCATCACATGCCGCGGTGAATGTATTTTGCATCGAAACTTATTCTGATGTCTCACATTGGTATATTTAACGACAACGTTTAATTTATTTTATATTGAAACATCATCAAAATATCTTTTTTAAAAATAAAATAAAATCTTTCAATTATAAGATTATTTAAAATTTTAAAAGTATATTTTGCTATTTCATCAATCTCGTATGGCCGTATGGCTGTATAATAAATGCCATAAAATATAAAAAAATATTGCAATCGTCTAAAATGTTCTGTATGTTACTTAATTGAGGCATTTCCCTATGAAAAATGATAACATCTTGCAACCCAATGGTCAGTTAATACCTCAATAGCGTCTACAGTGACTTTGCAGCAATCAAATGGTTAGTTAATACCTCAATAGCGTCTAAAGTATGGCTTTGCAGCAATCAAAAGGTTAGTTAATACCTCAATAGCGTCTACAGTGACTTTGCAGCAATCAAATGGTTAGTTAATACCTCAATAGCGTCTAAAGTATGGCTTTGCAGCAATCAAATGGTTAGTTAATACCTCAATAGCGTCTACAGTGACTTTGCAGCAATCAAATGGTTAGTTAATACCTCAATAGCGTCTACAGTGACTTTGCAGCAATCAAATGGTTAGTTTATACCTCAATAGCGTCTAAAGTATGGCTTTTCAGCAATCAAATGGTTAGTTAATACCTCAATAGCGTCTACAGTGACTTTGCAGCAATCAAATGGTTAGTTAATACCTCAATAGCGTCTACAGTGACTTTGCAGCAATCAAATGGTTAGTTAATACCTCAATAGCGTCTAAAGTATGGCTTTGCAGCAATCAAATGGTTAGTTAATACCTCAATGGCGTCTACAGTGACTTTTCAGCAATCAAATGGTTAGTTAATACCTCAATAGCGTCTACAGTGACTTAGCGTAGAAACATGTTATATCTCCCCTCTCCACCCACCTCAATGATATTTCAGTCAACCTAGAACGCCGCCTCTTCTTATAAAGAAAGTGCCTACAGGGGCGTCACCACAACTTCATACTCCAATCCCTGCCTAATTGTATCTCTAAGCGTAAGATAATTTAGAAAATAGCAACTATTTATAGCGACTAAATTCAGATTCGATTTAAACACGTTAAACGTTCAACAAATAAACAGGTGAAGATTATTATTATTATTTTTTCGTTTGTTGATTTAATTGTAATGAAATGTTTATGTTCTTCGACACACAATATATGGGTGATGGGAGGGGCTCTGTTTAAAGTGTTATAAATATCTTTATCAAAATCGCGATGCAAAATGAAATGCTAATTTCAGTGGGAGAGGTGCCTCACGGACAGGGTCCTGCATACATCACCTGGGCTTTCCGTCACACTAACCCCATCGTTGGGTGATCTCATGCAATAACACTGCGTCTGTTTTCAAGTGGTAGGGCGCATGCCATTGCACTCAAACCTGATAATTGGAGGTCACACCGCACTGCCAGGACCAAGGGATCACGCCACCGTGACAGGGGGAATAAACTACGACAGATAGGGCCGGGCGGTTCTGGGAAAGCGTTAGGGGTTTAGACCTTTGAATTTCTATTTGTGTGTGTGTAAGGAATTAAGTTCCGACGCAATTATGAATGAGGACCCTATTTGACTGGTATTTGTTGTTGTTGCCACTAATGTTCCATTTAAGGTTCTTTGGCTCGCGTGCAAAATAACAAACTCGTGTGCAAAGCTGAAAACATCAATTTTTGTGTGGAAAAAATCTAGATCCCGCAAACACTGATATTATATTACACTTATCAAAAATTTCTGCAGTGCGGTAATTCTTAATTGTTGCGCGGGTTCGGTCCCATATCTGCGCAGGCGCGGCCGCAGCTTAAAAGGAACATTGTTTGCCACTCATTAATCATGTATTTCTAATAATTATTTTCCACAAACAAGTCAATCAAAGCACTCCAACTTTCCACCAACAAGTCAATCAAAGCACTCCAACTTTGCACCTCAAGTCAATCAAAGCACTTTAACTTTCCACCAACAAGTCAATCAAAGCACTCCAACTTTCCACCAACAAGTCAATCAAATACTTGCGGCTCAACGACAAATGCATATTTTTATAAAAAAATTTAAAATTTAGTCGCTACAAAAAAACTGGCAACGTTTGATGTGACCACCACCTGTTGCAGTCATCGCTGCCACTGTGGAGAATCAACGCGGTCTATTCGCCACCTCGAGCGCTGTCTTAAATTGGACACGTTCTGACACGGACGACCGCAACTTGCCACGTTTTCGCGATGTCGGCGATGCAAGCACTAGTTGGGGAGTGGTGAAGTCAGTCTTTCACCTTTAAGCCTGGAATGGGTGACATGTCACGGATATGTTTTTAACTTTAAAAAAAAAGGCTTTGTGATATTACGCCAGTGGACGGAATTAAAAATGAATCAGATTTTAATCTGCGAAAGTCTTTTCGGTCACGGAAAGCAGAGTGCATACATAACACCTTTTAAAGTTTTTATTAAAAAAATGTGTCTTAGAAGCTTTTCAAAACGATAAATATTTTTAACGGCTGTTTCTTTTGTGGCATGGCGTCGGTAACGCGAAACGTGTGGCATGAGGCACGGACTGCTTGATATGGTTGGGATGTGGGCAAGTATGGCATCCGCTGGCGCCACTCATTCTGGGGGGGCAGTAGGTCTCGGACACTCGCGACGATTTGACGATAGTTCATGTTTGACCAATCGTGTTGGAGGTCAGTCATTTTCTGCTACTCTGTAGATAACATATGACCACTTCTTGTGCATGAAGGAATAAAGCCCCTTACCCCCCTCCCCGGCAGAGATGTCGTAACAGGTCTATGGGTAGAAAGTTTCAAAACAAAATGTAAATTAACGTGTGTATGTAAATTTGTCTTAACTGAGTTTTGAGAGAAAATTAATTGAATATTAAAAAATGCGTTCCATCAAAGACGCAGTTAGTAGTGTGATTCATGTATAAGTATTATAGATGAGAACTGTAAGTAAAAAAGCAAATTATCTGTATTAATCCAATACAGACGTAAGTTATTTGAAATGTATTTTGTTTTAAACCACCCAAACTTTTCCAAACGATACAGATTTTAAAAAAATCTTTCACCGTAACAAAGTGATTTTGATGGTTGGAGAAATTGAAAGGTAAAATTTCGAAAATCTCATTGGGATTGAAGAAAACATTGAGTATAGTCAACAAGAAAGTCATGTGAAATTTTCCTGTGGCGTGCTGCGAGGTGCGTCACGTGGGTTTCTGCCAAGGAATGGCACATTCATAATGATTGGTTTAGTCATTAATTAAGTGCACCTAAAGAAGGCGGGAATCAAAGCGCCAGCTCCAGGAATGTCGTGTTATCAGCCAGGTGGGGACACCACTCGGTTGCGCGGTGCAGTGTTATGGCTTTTGTTTTGGGACATCTAGCCCGACCGGCAATCTCTACCCCATTTTTTCGCAGAGACGAAGCCTTTGGGTAATCAAGTCGGATGTAAATCTGGAAGTGGGGGGGGGCGGGGGATGCCTGTTTCGGGATTTTTGTTAGTGGGGCTGGGTGGGGGATTGATCCTGTAACATTATAACATGGGAGTTGGTACCAGGAGATTTAATCAGAACCAGTCATGATATCCTGTTAGACAGTATAGTATATATCCTGCATGGAGTTTGTTTCGTGCATCAGATTTAGAATCGTGTTTTTGCCTACTCCCCAAACCTGAAATTTGTATTACTATCTAAATTAGTGGATATATAGAATAAATTACTCGTAAAGATTTAAAGTTTATTGATTTTTTGTTTAACCGACTCAAAAACGTCGTTTGCGCGTTTGATTGTTCAAGTTGCGCCACTGTCCTGTTGTTAAAAACATGTATTCATACTTTTAAGAGCGCCTCACGTGAAACTTAACTCGGGAGGAATCAACCCGCTGAAAAGGACACGTGACAAAGTCAGTCAAAAAGTTTTTCTTCAATTTGATTTTTAATGAAAACTACACCACTTAGATACTGAGGGGTTGGGGGGGGGGAGAAGTGGAAAAACAGTTTGCCATGTCTTAAAGTTGTTCCCTAAAGAAAACCTAGAAAAGTTGTTTAAAAATCTGTACTTAAAATTTGGCTTAAATTAGACCGAAAAGAATTTTCGATGGCATGTGGGCGTGATGTGACAGATCTCCTGCTGATTGCAGGTAAAAAGTTACAGGAAAAAGGCACCATAAATGTTATATATATTTGTTTCTTTGTTCC
This sequence comes from Ampullaceana balthica, assembly GCA_944989445.1. Lineage (NCBI taxonomy): Eukaryota > Metazoa > Mollusca > Gastropoda > Lymnaeidae > Ampullaceana > Ampullaceana balthica. Next base: position 414,575 of record CALYLW010000731.1, on the reverse strand, counting down.
GTATAAGTTTCCACATAGATTGATGGAATTTGACGAAACTCATGGCACACGCATCCATTATGATTCTGAGTGAACTCTAGAGGAATTATTGAGCTTAAAATAATTAATCTTCCGCTGCTGGGGGCTCATAATATCATTTTTTACAGCCAAATTTAGTAAACAAAAACTTGACGACTCTTGTTAAAATACTCTAGGGACATCCCCTATCGGCAGCCCCAGAGCCACATCTATATTTATAATTCCCCAAACCGAGTATGTGCAAACAAGCATGACGAATGACCCTCACTGGGGTCGACCAATCAGTTTATGGTTGGCCTGTCTCGAGACCAACAAAGGGTACTTTTGTTCACTTGCGTTGTTCCTTCACAGAATAACATGCGGTTCATAGTGCAGTAGTTATCACGTCCGCCTTACACGCGAAAGGTCCTGGGTTCAAGCCCCAGCGAAAACTTTTTTTTTAATTTTAAAAAATTTGTATTTGTGCCCATTCTTTCCCCTTTTGTTTCCGAACATGGCTGACCCTCGCTAGGGTCGACCAATTACGGTTTATGGTTGGCAGGCTAAGGTGGTGAAGGGTGGTGGGCAGGTAGATAACCGCAGCGCAAATATCTCGAGACCAACGATGCGTCGGTGTTTAAACCGACGTTCACTCGCGTGGTTTTCATTTCTTCGTGCTGTAGTTTGTGTCCGTTCTTTCCCCCCTTTCTTTGCACTATCCTTGATCAAGTCTGCGGCGTATGCTACGCCACGGGGCGTATCTAGCGTTCCTATTTTCTTATATCTTTGTTCCGCATATGATTTTACATAGATTGAAATCTCTTGACGAAACTTGGTACACAAATTCTGTATTATTCAGAAGCTAAATATAAAGTTACAAACGGTTTTGAATTTACAAAATACAATGACTTTAGTAGGGAGCTCTGAATTGAAAAAAAAATGAAATGAGCTATGTAAATATAATTGTACATAAAGATTTTTTTCCCCCAAATGGGTTGATGGATTCAGGAAAAAATTAATAAATATACATTTTACTACTATACTCAGAAACTGTTCGGACTGGAACGAATAACATCAACTCCTTTTAGAGGCTGAAGCCCCTATTTCTTTTAGTATATTTAACACAAGCTTTCTAAAAATAATTAATAACATACAATAAAACAACTTTATTGGGTATACGTGAACTGGAAGTAATAGACATGTTACTAGTGATACCCCTTGTGCAACATACCGGTATTTAAATATTGATGAATTTTAAAAGATAACTTATTAATTCCTTCATTCGGGGCTGATCTAAAATGTTCCATAAAAACTAAGTTAATTTTAAGTTATTTTTTTTTAAAATTTGAAACCGATTTAAATAATTTATCAAACTAATTACTAAGTCAAATGCACAAGGGGCCGTCCATAAAGTACGTCACGCTATTTTTTGACCATTTTTGCCTGTCACAAAACTGTCACAAATCTCGGGACCCCCCCCCCTAAAGTACGTCACACTTTCCAAAAAAAATTAATTAACACCTAATTAAAATATTTAATTTAATACTTAAAATACACTTCACTATTAAATTGTATTAAAATATAAAAATTTCCACTTAAAAGTAGGGATGTACCGGATTCAAAATTTTGAAATCCGGCTGGAGCTGAAGTGGGCCGGATTTATGAAGTGAAATCCGGCTGGAGCCGGAATCAGATTTGTTAAAATGGCCGGATTCCGGATTTTCCGGGGCCATTATGATTATGAATATATATATAAATTATGGGATCTACCGGCCAGCCGGATTTATGAAGTGAAATCCTGCCGGAGCCGAAGCCGGAGCCGGATTTTTAAAATTACATAATAAAAAGGAAACAAAACAATTTGACTAAAAAAAAGACTAGATTGACAAATTATGTGACCAACTCTTGTGCTATATTTAATCTGTTTATTATGGTCCTATGAATTATATTTCATTCAAAAATATTCACTGGACATCATCTGTGTTCATCCATAGTTACGACTGACATCAATCTTTCACAATCATCGTTTCCTGGAAGGATAATTGCAGACAGATCAACTCGTCCTCATCTAGCCACTCAACAGCCTCTGTATGTGCATTTTCTCCTCTGGCAATAACTGCCATGGGTTCTCTTTGACTTCTAGAAGTGATTCTCAAAGGACGGATGCGTTTTATCTGAGTTGATTCTTGAACAGTTTGGGTGGGCACATTCTCCTGAGCCCGAGCTCTGTGTTGTCCTGTATGTTTCTTCAACATTGTTTGTGAGGCAAAATATGAGTGACATACTTTGCAAAGTCGATCAAATAAGCTGGTAATCATATGGTTGTACTTTGAAAGCTCCTGTTGATCTTGGCATAATTTCATCAAATTTGAGAGTTTGTGCTACAAACAAGGAAGGAAATTTATGAGAATCTGCATCTGCTCTTTCTTAAGCTTTGAGTCCATCATTTGTTTGGTTGATTGGGATTGGAGGAGGGAAGAATCTTTAAGGTAAAACGTTAAAATATGAGCTTCGTGCTTTGTCGCAACATTTCATGTCCTGATATTTAATAACAATTTGAGTGAAATATTGGCTGGTGCGAACATGATTGTCAAACCATTCCTGATCCTTCGATATCAGTCCTGCTGTATCCAATTCAGATTTATGAACAACACATTCAGGAGATACGCATTTCAATGCTATTTTGACATAAAACTAATTCTAATGTTTCACAAAATTTTTGAAAATTATTTTTAAAGCTATTTAAATTCTACTAAAAAATATAAATAAATTAGAAAAAAAATACTAAAAATAATAAATGTGTGACATCACACATGGCCTGACCCCCCTCCCCCCGTCACAAAGTGTCACACTTTCTTAGACCCCCTCCCCCCCCTCGGAGCGTGACGTACTTTATGGACGGCCCCCAAAGTAAATTTTACAGAAAGAGTGCCCAGTGCGCACCTACTTAAAATGGTGACCCATCAAAATGCCCCCGGACAAAACGGCCCCGAAAAAACGGCCCCGATATAACGACCCGAAACAAAATGTTTACATTTTTTTTTCAAAAATTAACATATTTTTGTATTTTAAGCTTTTGCCCACTTTTTCACCCCTTAAAAAAGTGGTAAAATTGTAAAATTATTTCTTGTGACGTTAATGTATTATTTCTTGTCAAAAACAAAATAACTGGACTTGGTACCATTATGCGTAACGTCTTGTTATGTCATTATTATTGTTTTTTTGTGAGCGAAACCTGACACTGAATCGGTGAGTAAACATACGAATATAACATTTTATTGAACATTTTACTATTATTACATCGTCGTTATGTCGGTGAACCACTTAAAACATTTACTACGGGTAATGGTTATAACTACGACGTTTTATCCGGAACTCAGTCAGTTTCCTCCCGTTCACCGCGTCAGTACCTCACATGGACTGTTTATCAGCGCCATGCAAGAAAGCTGAACCACTTTCATATAACAAGCCTCAGGAAGATTCTCGGCATAAAGTGGCAGAACAAAATTCCAGACACAGTGGTACTGACCAAGGCAGGTCTCCCCAGCATCTTCACCCTCCTGATGCAGTCCCAGCTTCGCTGGGCAGGGCACGTTGTCCGAATGCCAGACGAGAGACTGCCAAAGAGAATCTTCTATGGTGAGCTCCAGTATGGCCAGCGGTCCCACGGTGGGCAAAAGAAACGCTTCAAAGACACACTGAAAGCCTCAATGAAAGCGTTTGCCATCAATCCAGACACGTGGGAACGAGCTGCAATGGACCGATCCACCTGGCGCTCTTCCATCCACGAAGGTGCCAGGTCATGCGAGGCAAACCGGATTACCACCGCAGAAAAGAAGAGGCAAGCCCCAAAGGCCCATGCTGTCAACCCTCCAGGAGATGTCACACTCGTCCCCTGTCCCTTCTGTTCCCGAACCTGCCGTGCAAGGATCGGCCTAATCAGCCATCTGCGCACGCACAGAAAACCCTCGGATGACTAGAGTGGTCCTCGTCGTATCGACGGACGAACGAACACCAACACCTCACATGATGGAGACTACTCTTAGGGCAGTGTGACCATTTAAAGACTACATCGTGGATGAGGGCCTCCTTGTGTTTTGTGTTTTAAATATAACTAAAGAAGAGTGGTGGATGAGTTTCAATTGGTGGGGGGAAAAATAACTTAAGTTACCTTAACAAAGCCGTTACGAATACTAAAATACTAAAATACTAAAAGCGCAGTTATTTCAGATAAGCTGTGCCCCTCTTGTATGTGGGCGGCATGCGTATCTTGGTGCCATGGCTAATCAAGGTAGATAACTTCATTAAACACAACAGAGTGACTGTGCACGTGACTAATTAGAATCGAAAAGCGGCTCCACCTATAGCACACAATAATTTCACAATTTTTATCACGCCCCCCCTCCCACCCCTTTCTAATTGATTTATCCCTCCCTAAGACCCAACCAGTGCTTCATAAGTCGTAAAGCACTTAGCACCTTGACACAGGTATCATCCCTTGTAGGATAGGGATACCCTCGGTGAGCACTAAAAGTAGTCACAGTTGTCTTCCACGCGACCTGGTTATGGCCCTTCGAGTTGTCTTACTCGCAATTAGCTCCCTTGTCTAATCTCGGCATGTGTCCGCGTGTATTTGTTGATGTCGCTCACATGGCCTGGTGAGGACGGCCATAACTAGCTTGTCTTTAGTGTGGCTGAAGTGGCCTTTCATCTTGGCATCCGTTGCTGTCTTGCAGACGATACATGGCTTCCCCGAAAAGATGACCTCACGCTTTTGATACTTTTGCTGCAGCACTTTTTTGAAAAAAAGTGTCAAGGTTTTCTTGATATCTTTGCTTTGATTACTTGAACAAATAATAGTTATTAATAGCGTTTTTTCCCCCAAAAATTTTGTTGTTCGTCAATTGCATGCTAAGATGACAAATGTTGTTTTACAGTTGAGTTGTAGTCGTGATTTGCACTGCGGGTTTTTTTTTAGTGAGTGAGATATAAGCTATTCAAAAGACCTATTCTCTCGCCATTTACCATTTTGATCCCGTGGCAAGACTTGGCCAAGACAACATTATGATAGGGTAGAAGGCATGGTATTTGACCATCGGTTTGACTTGGCCAGGATGACTTAGAGTTAGAGATATGCCAGGATGCACTAGATCAGTGCTTCTCAAAGTGGTGGTCCGCGGACCGGTGCCGGTCCGTGGGCCATGCGCCACCGGTCCGCAGAGGTTCTCAAAAAAGGACAGAAACTATTTTCAGTGCAGGAAAAATAGTGCGCCCGTCCCTTTTGCGAAGGAGAAAATTCCTGCCGGTCTGCCATACTAACAAGTTTGAGAAGCACTGCACTAGATGACCATTGGTTTGATTTGATCAAGACGATTTAGGAATTTAGAGTTCGAGATAGGCCACGATGCCAGTGATGACCATTGGCTGACTTGATCAATGTCAGGATCAGTGGATGACCCGCAATGTTTCTTACATATCACTGTGCTCACGGTGCGTTCCTATAATAACCAGAGAAGTTCCCTGAACTTTCACTGTGTCAATGTCATACAGCTCAATTTTTAAAATAAAATTCTTATAAAGCATAAACAAGCCATTATAAACCGTTTGAACCGGTTCGAAATGTTTGACATGAAATATTACAGATTTTGAGCGATCCAAAGACCTAAGTGTAGACACATAATATTTGGTTTGGGACTTTGTGTCATGTGCATATATCTTCAAATTGTCTATAATGTAAAACTGGCTTTTTATCCATGAGTCCTTCTCCGTAAGAAGAAGTTCCCCAATATAACGCTAATTCGTTGTTGTTTGCGTGCAGCGTTTTCTAAAAGTGAACCACGTTTTTTAAAGCTATATGTCAATATTTCACATGAAATATTGTCCCTTTTATTTAAAAATGGTATTCTTCATGCTAGTCATGTTTAAAACCTAATTGTGTACACCGCAATTTTAGATTGAATTAACTGTTTACAAGAAAAAAAACGCCGATCTCTTCTTTTGCTTGATACATAAATAAGTGGAGGAAAGATTGTTTTTAAAGTGAAGGAAAACAACCTATAGTATCATACCACTGAATTCAAAATGTATTCACAAACTGATCTGACTCGACTAAATTATTGTACACATGTAACACATTGGTCTGGACTCATACCACTGAACGAAGCATTTCTATTGAGCTGAACTATAATGTAGATTTAATATGTACATTGTACTTGAATTTTTAAAATCAGGCGCATGATTGCTTGAAACGGTGCAAAATATAAAATAGTTAAGATTCGAGACTTGAATGTGCATCTGACTACGAGTTTTCTCGTGTATTTATTCGGTCCACCTGAATCGGATCCATCGTATCAAGAATATTCAGATTGTTAGTAAATACCTTTGGTCGATACGGCATTAAAGTGCACATTGAAAGGAATTGAAATCTAATTCTGTAGAAATATCCTCCCTCCCACACCCACCCACCCCCCATTTTTTTTCACAAGTTCCATATTTTATTATTACACTTCGCTTACCCCACCACCCCCTTAAAATCAATTGTCTAGACGTATTATATATTGGAATAAAAGTGAGAGCGAGAGAAAGAAAGAGAGAGGGAGAGAGAGCAAGATAGAGTGAGGTTAGAGAGAGAGAGAGAGAGAGAGAGAGAGAGAGCGAGAGAAAGAGAGAGGGAGTGAGACCAAAAAGATGACCATGATAAAGAAATATAACGATGAAATGATCAAGAGATTAAGATCTCGTTTAGCAGTTATGTCACATGATTGTTGGCAAGCTTTATTTGGTTAATGAATGTCTGTGTGCGTGCGTGTGAAAGCGCGATTTAAAAGAATCTGCCTCCTTTCTCCTAGAAATATTATCTCACAAATTGAGTTATTCAAATGAAAGGAAGAGATCTTGATTAGTGGCCTTATTTAAGGTTTACACAAACTAAGGTTTAAGTGCCGCATCCTGTAAATTTGTTTTTGTCTTCTTTTTGCCTTACACCGACGAGGGAAAAAAAAGTCACCATGAAAAAAAACATCACGATTTGTACAGTTAACAAGAATGCACTGCAATAAAAAGTAACAGTAAGAAAACTATGGCAAAGCAATATTTAAAGTACATTGAAATACGTTTAAATCGAAAATGCTTAAGAAGAAATATCGTTTAACATGAAACAATAATACATTCCCGACAATTGTCGATTTTTCAGCTAAGTAAATAAAGAGAAAAATAAACTACACCAACCCCTCCCATGTTATGAGATCATCGTGCACAAGATTGTCTCAAACCATTTTAAACAAAATCCAGTTAATTTAACACCTTTGGAACGTGGAGTAATGACACTCATAGCGATGTATTCACGCATCGCATTGAACGTTTTGTTGTCTGGAGTTTCTAATTTGTCGCAAACAGTTGTCTTTTAATTATCAGGCGCGTCCTCCTCCCTCCCCCAATTAGGAGTCTCCGGTGTTGGAGATAACCACCGCGGGCTGGATGTCATCGGTGCTGATAAAGGGTCCAAGGGGGCCTCCATGTTTACGGCACTGCGCCATTGCTGTTTACGGGCCCTAGCAATCTGACCAATCAGATTTACGAGGTTCCTATGAGGTTTAAAAAAAAAGTGCTTCAAACATGTGCTCGCGGTCGCAATGGCTACGACTGGTCGAGGAAGCGTGTGAGTGTGTGTGTGTGGGGGGGGCGGAGTTTGGTATTACAATTGTATTAACATAATAACGACACAATGTTGTGGCAAATGATCTCCGTGTTGATTTTCATTTCTTTCAACTCCATCCGGCTGCCCGGTGACTATCTTATTAATTGTCATTCTTATTGTGATTTTGTGTTTGTATGTTTGTGTGGTGTGTGTGAGTGTGTGTGTGTGTGTGAGCGTGTTCGTGAATGTGTGTGGGAGGGTATTAGAGATTTGCGGGAAGATTACAAAGTTTAGTTAGAGGAAGAGCTGGAAACTGACTGGAGCGAACATTTTACGACTTCATTTTGATACCGAACAATTTTTGTAAAATAGGAGAAAGAAAGACACGGGGAAAAGTCACAAGAAAATATCACCAAAAATTCTATATTTTCCATTGGAAATGGTAAGGGTAGAAATTTTGACTGGGGGGAAAAAAAAGTCACAGGAAAAAAGTCAAGGAAAAAAATTAACAAATCATAATATATGTTAATGTATAAAAGACCATGTTCTTTTAGTTCGTTTGTTTCTTCTACATTCATTTTTTTCCTGGATAGATTGATTTCAATTCGGACCAAACTAAAGATGTTTTGAACTTTACATAAATTACCCATTAGGTGGGGGCCATAACGATTTTTTTCCCTTATATAAGATTCATAAATATAATTTTAAACTTAGGCTAATGGACGGAATGCTTGATCTAGACCAAAATTTGTAAACAAAATCTTGACAACTCAAGCTAAAATACAATAAAAAAATTAAGCTCATAAAAGCTAAATGGGGGCCCCCAAATCCATTATTTTTCCTGTATTTGTTCCACATATGATTTAATATATTGATGTCTTTTGACAGAAATCGGTACACAAATTCTGAATTATCCAAAAAAACAAAATATGAAGATGTTTTGAATTTACATAACATACCGTATGTACCCGATCTATAGCCCGTTCGTTCATAAGCCGACCTTTTGGAAGAGAAAACTTATTAAAGGTGTATAACCCGCTCGCAAGACGACCACACCCCGCCCTCAAAAAAACACAAAAAAAACTAAAAATAAATAAAAATAGAATAAAATAATAATAATAGGACAGCTTAAACAAAGTGGTACAAATTTTTTAAAAACTACAGGTTAATTCGGTTATTATCATTGTTTACTGCCTATCTTTGTCTCTGTGCTCTTTGTTAGGCAAGAGCTACCAGTATTTAAAAAAAAATAATTAGTAAACAGTGGCGAAGGCGAAAGCGCGTACATTAAAATTCGTTGTTGAAAACAAAATTTGTAAAACAATTTATTAAAACTTTCACAAACATAGATAAAATAATTAAATAAGGTAAGTGCAGATGTTTAATAATATATTATAGCTTCTTGTAGAGCAGTTGAATCTTGTAGAATGTAGAAAAGGACCTTGATGATCTACAATAACAACACCGATATTCAATATCCATGCAGAAATACATTAATGACCCTGCTCGTAAGCAGACCCCCCCCCCAACTTTTTTCCATAGATTTTGTTCAAAAAAGGTCGGCTTGCGAACGAGTATAAACGGTAATGATTTTAGCAATGAATTCGCATTTTTCTTTCTTTTATGAACTTAATAATTAAACGTAAATATTATGTTAACATGGGTACAAGGAATTTAGAAACAAAATTATTACAAAAACTTTAAAAATTTAGAAACACGCATTTGTGTAAGTTATTTGTAATGTTGAAGGCGTTGGCTGAAACTTCTAATTTTGTATTAGTCAATTAATAGATCTTTTATATATTGCTCAGATCACACAGTTGGATTGTGCGTCTTGAATTTTGTTATTCCAAGTCACGGTAAAGCCACACTGACTCCATATGTTACAACGGTAATAAAGCTTACTTTCAGAATGTACCAGTTCAGAAGCCAGTTCCACATCACTTTCGGTTTGAAATGCAGAATTCAGAAAAGGACGGGTCATTCAGCCTAGTAAGATGCCAAGATGGAAAACCTAAAGGAGTTGGCTCAACAAGATGATGTCATTTAAATTTCAATTAATCAATAATAATAACAGTAACGTATCGTTGTTTCCATCCTATTCGTAAATGCTTTAATCATCGGGCCGTCAAATAGTTTATTTTTGTTCTTACCACGGTTACACTGTAAAATTATTTTAACAAGTAAAACTCCAGTAGTCACAGATCTATTGACCTCGGGATCGAATCTGACTTCGACTCACTTATCACCTTATTAGAGTCGGACACCTTGTGGAGACGGAGGGGGTGGGGGCGTCGTTATTGGAGGGGGGAGGGGGCGCCTCAGTTCCTAATACATTTTTACAGGGGGTGTAATACCAACAGGTCTTACCTCACAGGGGCGTCTTAATATTAACTTAGGGGGCGTCTTTCCAACAGGAATTATTACTGTTATAACTAACAAGCAAAGCAAATCGTAATTAATAATAACTCAGAGACAATTTTATAAGTAACAACAAATGATAGAAATCATTTTAAAATAATCAAGATTTTAATACTTTTATTTAAACAATATAACTTCAAGTGAAAGAATTCACGATGATAATGAATGAAAGGGACCATCTATATATTACGTACGCACAAAATTCGTATTTTCGTACACCCTCCCCCCTGTTGCATCCCTTAAATTTTCGGGACCCCACCCCTATGTATGGCATCTGTCCGTCTACGAAAGACGATAGATTTATCTTTATTATTTGCAGCTCTTGGTGTGGCTGATGAGACCAATCCTTGAGTGGCAGTCTCTTCTGCATGACACACACACGAAAGCAGTGGGGCAGTGTTGCCTGGCCTTTCTCCTCGCTCTTTTCCCGACTGCTTCTGCCCTAGTTTGCTCCTCTGCTCTTAGTGATCCTTCTTTCACTATAGCCCGCCACATGGACCTATCCTCTGCCAGGTTTTCCCAGTTTTGTATATCAATGTTGGCTACTTTCATGTCTCTCTTGCATATGTCCACGTATCTGAGACATGGCCGACCAACCGACCTTTTCCCTGTCGCCAGCTCGCTGTAAAGCACATCCTTGGGTATGCGACCACTTTGCATCCTCTTGACGTGTCCAAGCCAACGGAGGCGTCTTTGGCTTAATATTGCTGCAATACTACTCATGCTTGCTTGAGCCAGGACCTCTGTGTTGGGGACTTTCTCTTGCCATTTGATGTCTAGGATGCGGCGCAGGCATCTGAGGTGGAAGCTATTGAGCCTTCTTTCATGCCTGGTATAGGTGGTCCAAGACTCGCATCCATAGAGGAGTGTGCTCAGTACGCAGGCCTGGTATACCTGCAGCTTAGTCCTTGCTGTGAGTTTGGCATTGGACCAGACTCTTTTGTACAGTCTAGCCATAACAGTTGCTGCCTTCCCTATCCTACTACTTATCTCATCTTCCAGTGAGAGGGTGCTCGAGATGTTTGATCCCAGATAAGTAAAACTGTCAACAGCATCCAGGTTGCAGTCGTCAATGGTGATAGTCGGGAGAGAGGCAGCATCCTGTGCCATAATGTTGGTTTTCTTTATACTTATGGTCAGGCCAAACTCTTTGCAGGCAGCGGAGAAGCTGGATACAAGGTTCTGCAGGCCGTCTGCTGTGTGGGATATTAAGGCGGCATCGTCTGCAAATAAGAGCTCGCGCAGCAAAATCTTCCTTATTTTGGTCTTGGCTTTAAGTCGGGCAATATTGAATAATCTCCCGTCAGCTCTGGTGTGTATGTATATCCCCTCGCTGTTGTTCTTGAAGGCATACTGGAGTAAGATGGAAAAGAATATTGCGAATAGAGTAGGTGCCAACACGCAGCCTTGCTTTACTCCACTACTTACTGGGAAAGCCTCAGAGGTGGCACCGTTATAGCACACTGTGCCCTGCATGTTTTCGTGGAATTGCTTGATGATGTTAAGCAGATGTGTAGGGCAGCCTATTTTTACTAAGATCTGGAAAAGGCCGCTTCTGCTGACAAGATCAAAAGCTTTAGTTAGGTCGACGAACGCGATGTATAGAGGCATATGTTGCTCCCTGCATTTCTCCTGCAGCTGGCGCAGAGAGAAGATCATGTCTATGGTTGATCTTCCGGCTCGAAAGCCGCACTGCGATTCTGGGAGTACACGCGATGCTAGGGTCTGCAGGCGTGTCAATGCAACTCGGGCGAAGGCCTTTCCAACTATACTGAGGAGAGAGATTCCACGATAGTTGTTGCAGTCACTCTTGTCTCCTTTATTTTTATACAGTGTAACGATGTTGGCATCTTTTAACTCCTGTGGTATCTGCCCCTGTTCCCAGCACAGAGTGAGGAGGTCATGCAAAGGCTGTAAAAGTATTTCTTTTCCACATTTGAGAACTTCTGGTGGAATTCCATCATTACCAGGGGCTTTCCCGCAGGCTAGGCAATCTATGGCTCTACTTAGCTCGACCATTGTGGGTAGGCTATCGAGCTCTTCCATGACCGGCAGGTCTGGGATATCGTCCAGGGCAGCAGTTGAGACATGGTTTATAGTTGCGTACAATTCCAGGTAGTGCTCGATCCACCGTTTGAGTTGCTTGTCCCGATCAGTGATAATTTCCCCTGCTTTTGACATTAAGGGTGCTGTCTTGGAGGTCAGAGGGCCAGTTGCTTGTTTTATATTCTCGTACATAGCATTTGTATCGCCTCTATCAGCAGCTGACTGTATGCTGGAACTTAGATTGAGCCAATACGTGTTAGCGTAGTGGCGAGCTGCCTGCTGGGCATTTTTCTTGGCGCTCTTAAGGGAATGTAGAGTTTCTGGGCAAGGCCTGTCTTTATAGGCTAAAAGAGCCTTTCTTTTTGCATCGGTGACATGCTTCATTTCCTCCCAGTGGGCCTCAAACCAGTCTGCACTTTTGCGTTCTCTCTTGCCGAATGCCGCAATAGCTGAGCCATATATGGTGTCCCGCAGATGTGACCACTTGGACTCAATAGTGTCTACTGGTGGCATTTGTACAAGAGCTTCTTGTAGTCTCTGGGTGTATTCTGCTGTTCTCTCTGGATTCTTGGTGGAGCAGATGCCTATGCGTGGTTTTCCCTTGTTTTTGTTGCGGTACAATTTCTTTGGCAGTAACCTTACCTTGCTAGCCACTAAGGAATGATCTGTGTCGCAGTCTGCACTGTGGTAACTGCGTGTGAGGAGGACACTGGCCAGTTGTGTGCGTCTTGTGATGATGAGATCTAGTTGATGCCAATGTTTAGAGCGGGGATGCCTCCATGACACTTGGTGGATTGCTTTGCAGTTGAAGACCCCTCCCCTATATGTACATACAAATTCGCGTTCGAAATTTTAAGCCAGAGTCTAAAGCAATTGGTTTTACTCTTTGAAGCCGCCTATAAATGACGTCACTGGCCTAAAAAAAAAGGGGGGGGGGATGACGCATTTTTGACGATGTGCGACGAAGAAGAGTTTTTTTTAAAGAAATGTGACGTCACATCAAATTGCGCAATTTTAAATATAAATTCCACTCAAATATTTGATTGCTTGCAATTTATTTAATGACGTTTTCAATGGATTTCAACGTGTTACGATATTAGAGTGCAGCCTTACACTAAATACATACTTAAACTTAAATGACAAAAAAATGATTTGAAACACAATAAATTTAAATTAGAAAATACGGCTTTTAGGGGGGGGGGTCAAAGCTTTGGGACTGTTCATAAATGACGTCACACAATTTTGGCCGATTTTCGCCCCCCCCCCTCGTCACGCGTCGTCACAAAAAGTTAGACCCCCCTCCAATATGACGCCACAGAAATGCGCCCCCCCCCAATGAAAGCCATTTAACACTCGTGAAGCCCATGTAAAACGTCATTAAAAATTGTAAACAATTTAATATTTAAGTGCAACTTTTATTTAAAGTTACGCATTTTGATGTGACGTCAAATTTCTTAAACACTCCCCTCCCTTTCGTCACAAATGGTCGACCCCACATGTAGGTGCGTGACGTCATTTATGGATGCCCCCCTTCGTGACGTCATACTGGGAAAAAAAAGGGGGGGGGTCTAAGCTTTTGTAACGAAGTGTGACGAGGGGGGTTGGGTAAAAATCGGTCCAAATCGCGTGACGTCATTCATTGAATTCCCCATAATAGTTTTTTGTGTAATATCGTGTTTTTCGTGTTGAAATTATTGAAGAAATACAATAGAACATTCAAATTTTATTGTCTTGAACACTGCACAACAAAACTGATAAAAAATATTTTAAAAAAAACTTTTTAAAAAATCCCTTATATTATATTATATATAACTTCACCGGCGTCTCTGTCTGTCATCATCTCTCTCTGTCTTGGGCGGGCGGAAAAAACAAAAGTCGAAAATGACCCACTTCCCATGATCCGATCGAGCTGAAATTTGGCACACGGACCCGTCTAACCTAACAATGCATCGTATCAAAATTTCAGATCGATCGAACGTACCGTAATTAAATTAATGCATTTTTAGTTTATCCTTATATAACGTATGTAATTCAAATTCACGGGTTGTTATTGTTTTTTCCCACGTGAGAGTTTGAGTTGACGCTTTGACGTCTACCCATCGAAGTACTGGCGTGCTTTTGTTTACATTTTACGCGTCATGCTGAACTCGGTCCCCCCCCCTAGGGTTATGTAGCAAAGTTGAGTTAAGACAGATTCAGTCTGTAAACGCTTGTCGCGTTTGAAAATAATCAATACTGTTAGTTATGACTCATACATAAGGGATTTATAGTCAAAAACTTTGTTTTTACGGGTTTGTTTTATTTAAAGGACACGCTTTTTTTACATATAGAAAGTACACTAAAAAGAAGAAAATAAAAATTTTCTATGACAACATATGAAATCGGTGAACCATGACTACTCTTAAAAGCGTGGGGCGCTCATCACAACTCTCTATCATGTACAAGGCTGCGAAACATAAATACAAATTTGTATGAATATTAATAAGCATTAAACGTTTCACAACTTTGATCATATACATGCTACTATCATATTAATTATAAATATTTATATATATGTAAAAGAATATTTGCAAAGAGATTTAAACATATTTTTTAATAATTTATTTTCTACTTTTTAGTATCAAAATTTAAAAAAAAGGATTTTTCGACCTTATCAATTCAATTTAATAAGTTAAACTTCATTTTCAATAAAATAAATGTGATTAAAGATAGATTATTAATTACAAATTTATGGAATAAAAACAAAAACATATGCCCCAACTAGACCTGCCAGCCGAATTTTTTTTTAAATTTCGGCTTACTGACATAATTTTTTGGCTGATATCCGGATTAGCCGGATTTCTCCGTAAATTGACATTTGCATCTGATTTTAGGCTGATTACGAAATATTCGTAAACATCTTCCAGTGCTGTTACAGCAAGTGTTACAGGTACCGGTATGTTGAGGGATGGGCAATTAATTTTGAAGAAGTCAACAAAACCATCTTTAGCCACATTTTCAAAGGCGAGCAAGAACCAGATAACGATATCTCTTGTCAGTTCATGACTTGATGTTGACTGAAATTGACTGTTGCCTTCTCCATACTTACGGAAATATCCCAAAATTGTATTTGACTTTTCTTGACTTTGTACTGACACATTGTGTTTGACACTTAAGTGAAGATTCATATTGCCACTTGATGTAATTGCGACAAAATTGTTTACTTTTGAAATGTGACCCTTGTCACCCAATGACTGCTGAGCAGTGCGACACAGCTGACAATAAACTCGACTTCGTCTACATTTCTCCCATCAGCAGAGAACAGGCCACCAAAATATTTCCAGCATTGTGCTTTAGAATTTCCCTGTAGGCTAGGTGGTTTAGGTTTTACTTGTAGGTTTTTAATGAACTGCATCTCTTCCCGGTTTAGATGACATTTGCTGACATTTGAGTTCACCTAAAGTTATCATATAGTCATAAAAAATTGTTACATTAGAAATGGTGTAATCGTAAAAAGGTAATCCAGCAGTCTTAGCACGCATATTATTTCACTGCGAATTTTAATTTTCTCGTGAGAACTTTCGTTTTTAATTTATTAAATGCATTTATATATGTTATATTTTAGCTATTATAGCGCTAATTTGTAAGGCTTTTTAATTTTAAGGCTGTTTTCGGCCCTTGACGCTACATAATCAGAATAGAGTAGGATACATCCATTTTGTTTATCTAGCACCCTACTTGCTGGATTGTCACATCAAGAGGCCAAATGAAATTTTCTCACTTACAAACAAACAAAAAAGAATCAAACATCTAGTACAACGGTGGCCAAACCGCGGCTCGCGGTGTTCACATTGCGTACAATTTATGAAATATATTTTAGAATAATTGCTGGAAGATATCCCAAGTTCCCAAGCTAGGTTTTATGAATCATGGTACTTCAGTCCGACACTCAACAATTTTTAAAAATGTTAAAATGGCTATCGGTTACTACAGTTCTGGCCACCCCTGATCTAGTAAGAAAATAAAAAAAATGAAATTTTCATTAAAATATTTATTGATCTTCTACGAATCTTAAAATAGATGAATGAAACTTTTAAAATAAGCATCTTCAGTCAGTAAATTTATTTTAACATTGGTCGTTCCAGGTTAAAAAAATCTGGCTAGCCGGGTGCTAGATAAACAAAAATGATGTATCCTCCTGCGATTATGTAGCGTCATGGGCCGAAAAAGCCTTATAAATTAAAAAGCCTTACAAATAAGCGCTATAATAACTAAAATATAACACATATAAATGAATATAATAAATTAAAAATGAAAGTTCTCGCGAGAAAATTTAAATTCGCAGCGAAAACATTTGCGTGCTAAAACTTCAGGATCACCCTTAAAAATCATCAGTTATTGACTAAACTAGTATCTAATTAATTGAATCAATTAATTTAATTTAATTTAGGCTTAGGGGCCGTCCATAAATGACGTCACGCACCTCGGGGGGAGGGGGGGCCACACTTTTTTGACGATGCGTGACGAGGGGGGGAGGGGGTTGAAGAAATGTGACGTCACATCAAAACGGTAACTTTAAATAAAACTTCAACTGAAATATTTGGTCGCTTACAATTTATTTAATGACTTTTTGTTTCTTTTTATTTCTTTTTTAAAAAAATCAGTGCTTCTCAATATGCCGGTCGGTAGGCCATCAGACGCTGGTTGGCGTAAGCTATCAAGACACGAAAATTAAATCTAATTATAATCCTTAAGTTTGAGAATCCACAAGATAACGTATGAAATTGTTACACTGCGTCGTTTGATGTTGACATCAAAGCATGTAACCGCAGCTCCGTTTGGTTCTCTCATCGCAGGAGACGAAATTTTTTGCCCGTTATCCCAAAATATACAAGTTTATGTGTGCGTTACACCCCCAGACTCTAGGTCCTGCTCACATGACTCGGGGATTTGGGTGGTGCGTCATTAGCCCCCCCCCCACCAAAAATGCTACTGGTGAGTTTTACAAACATGACAAGTGTCTAAAATTGATCTGAATAGGATTATGTGTAGATATTTTAAGTCAAAACGACACGGAATATCCTTTTTCTTTTAAAGGGGAGGGGGTAGGGAATCTATTTGATAGAATTAAAAACGTTTTAAATTCGATATAATTTTTCGATTGGTTTGTGGTCAAACGCCCCTGGCCATTCTAGTCTTCTAGATCAGTGCTTCTCAAAGTGGTGGTCCGCGGACCGGTGCCGCTCCGTGGGCCATCGGCTGCCTGTCCGCAGATGTTATCAAGAAAGGACCAAAAAATCGTATTAAAATCCTCCATTTTCATCAATTAATAATAACCATATAGAAAATGCTAATTTTTCGGCAATAAGCACATGAAATGAAACAAATAAAATAAAACAAATAACATTTCGCTACTAAGTTACTGCAGGGTAAAATAGTGCACCGGTCTCTGGTGCAATGTAAACATTCCTGCCAGTCCGCCATACTAAAAAGTTTGTGAAGCATTGGTTTAGGCTACTTCATCAAATTGCTGACAAAAATTTGTCAACTCAAAGTAAACTTGTAATAATTATTCTTGACTCTGTAACACGCTAATTATATATATATATTTTTTTCAAATGAAATGAGTTTGGCCGTCGGTGAACTAAAGACTTGGTACAAATAATTAAGTTGTCACAAGATGTCATTCTCTCTTACGTAGGGCTGTACCGGATTCAAAATTTTGAAATCAGACCAGAGCTGGATTTCGCCGGATTTATGAAGTGGAATCCGGCCGAAGATGAAAGCTGGAGCCGGATTTGTAATAATGACCGTATTCCAGATTAGCCGGAGCCGAAATCCGGTACACCCCCACTATTAAGTAGGATTTTCCCTTCAGTATGAGGATATGGTGTAGGCGCAGTGGATTGATTGGGTCAACTGTTAAGGGTCAATAATGGGAAGAAGATTAAAAGAGGGATTCAATGGACGAGAAAATGCTTTGATTTTGATTCAGGTCCAAAAAAAAAGGAAGTTGAGAGGAAAAGACGTTGTATTTAAGGGCGGGGTAAGAGCGAATATGAGCTTTGTATGGGGTATGAAAGGCAGAAGTATGAGATTTACTCATCACGGAGATGTTATCGGAAGATGAAGAGGACAAGGAAGGAATGAAGAGGACAAGGAAGGAATGAAGATTAAGAGGGAAAAGTTCAGCTTATATATCGGTTAAAGTGACGTCTACCTACTTATGTTATCAATGGATAGTTGGCTTCCTTGTAAGGTCATCCCTCCGCACCGTTATAACCTGTAGACTAGTCTTCATGGGAAATACGAAATGTACACCCTAAGTCGAATACATTATCCTAGTCATGCTTTTTGGAGTTCTCCATGTTCCTATTTCGCCTTTGGTCTACTCATGCCCAAATAGTTAGCTCAGAGTTTAATTTGATATAACATTTGCTGGATAAAAAATTTTAAATTAAAAAAACAAACCAAAAAAAAACCTACTAAAACCAGTGATTTTGTTTTAGGGAAAATATATGGAAAAAAGACTTTACCACTCAAACAAGCACACACTAACACTGACACAGTGCTGCGCGACACAACACCTCAACACAAACACACATTCGGAAAGTCAGACATTGCTGCAGGGACACGAACGTGTACACCGTAACCTCCAAATACGGCCATACCTGAAAACCGAACAGTTGTACACACTCAAAAGCACACAGCTGACACGCGAGCTTACCTACTAGCATGCGCAAAAGCTTGGACATATGTAAAATGGTCCCTGACAAACGCGCAAAGACATCGCGCACACAACAAGCGCACACAGTATTCCGCAATGACACAAACGCGCACCGAACAAATCGCAAACACCGATAGTTGTGCACACGACAATGGCTCACATATACAAACCTAACCCTAAACTAACCCTACCCTAATCCTAACAGTGTGCGCGATTGTCTTGTGCGCATATGTCTGGTCACCATGTAAAATACATTAAACTTAAGCACGCATTTGAAAACGTTCATCCCTTCATATATATATATATAAATATATATCTTTTGAAAAATTATCGATTAATTAATCGATAATTCGATTACAGCCAAAAATAGAAATTTGTGATTTCATTAAACTAAACATTTCTCACGGACATTTAAAATCATCATATATAATATATTTACGCTCAATTATCGCTGACGCCTAACGCTAAGGGACATCACTCGGCTTTTTTTAAATTTTGCATTTTAAGCAGTGCTGATTGACTCAAATAGTTATTTTTTGGTGCAGTAATTTGGTGCGCTGCTTTCTAAAATTAGTTTTAAAAATCGTGTGGTGATTAGCACTGTAAAAATTATTATATAAATGCTTTGTTTAATTTTCAGGAATATTTCGTATTTATCATACAAGGATAAGTTACTTGGGCTTTTGACCAAAAAAAAAGTGTACGTCAAAGGCGCCCTACAACCTCTATTTAAAATTACTTTGTGTACATTTAAGGTAGTTTAATATTACGTATCTATCATACAAGGACAAGATTGTTGGGCTTTTGAAAAAAGTGGGCGCCGTAGGCGCCCTAAATAAAAGTGGGCGCCGCAGCACAACCTATATTATATACATACTTTGTGTACATTTCAGGAATATTTCGTATTTATCATACAAGGATAAGTTACTTAGGCTTTTGACATAAAAAATAAAAAAATAAATACAAAACCATTATAAAATACTTTGTGTACATTTAAGAAAGTTTAATATTACGTATTTATCATACAAGGACAAGGTAGTTGGGCTTTAAAAAAAGGTGGGCGCCGTAGGCGCTACGGCGCCGCAGCACAAACTAGTTAGGAATATTTTGAACAAAATTTTATGACAATGTGTTGATACTTGATTGGATGTTTGTGCTGAAGGTGGTACGTCAGCCATGTATTTGTTAATTCACTGCCATAAACAATTCTCTTTTAAACACAATCTTCGACTTTGCCATCCGAAGTTAGCTTAAAAACAAAATTTTTGCTCAACTTTCTAGTTATATGTTTAAATTTAACTGCGCTGTTGCTGTCAGCCATTTTTATAGTTGACGTCTGCCGGTCCAGATAAAGTAATAAAATAAATTATAATATTACGCGGGAGAAGTTTTTACATAAAAAATATATTAATTATTATTAATTATTAATAATTAATTAGTTATTAAGAAATTTAAAAAAAATATTAATAATATTTTCTTTAATTTTAATCGATCAAAATTTTTAACGATTTATCGAGAAATTAATCGGTAATTTCCGCAGCCCTAATATATATATTATATATATATATATACGTATCTTATAATAACAAAGTAAGAAAGAAATCTTTTTTTTCTTCCAATCGCTTTTAAAAAGTCTTTTTTTTAAATATCGAAGCATTCACAGATTTAAAAGAGATTGGGGGGTGTGATGCTGAAATATAATTAACGAAAAATATTTAATATTAAAAAAAATTAAACGATTGAAAATGGAGCAACGATTTTAAAATAAAAAAAATTAAATTTAAAAAAATGTAAAAAAAAATGTAAAAAAAAATAAATAAAAAAAATTTTAAGAGAGAAAAATAATATTTAAAAAAAATAAAATTGTAATTTAATGAAAATGGGTTAAAAACAAAACAAAAACAAAGAACTAAAAAAAGCATATACAAAACCCAAAAAATAAAGAACAAAAAGCATTTAATTTTTTTTTAATGAAAGTTAAGATCCACACCACACCGAATAGGGGTGCATTGTCCATGTCGATCAGTCATGTCCATGTCCGTCAATATCCGGCAAGGAGATTATAATTACTCTCCCTTTCTTCACGTGCCGGGCTTCTAAATCCGGGGGGTTTTCCTTGATGTCTTTTCACGGGTAGTGGTGTTTGTTGACGATTTTGGTAGATTGGTTTGCGCTCAATATCCGGGGTTTTGGTTTGGTTTCCTTCGGGTTTATCGGTTCTTCGGCTCTCACTAACGGTGATTGGTGATGTCTGCCTCGGTGATTGGTGGGTTACGTCTTGGTTCATTTGAAGTACGGATCAAGCAGTTCCTAACCAGCCTCTCAGCTTCTGGAACGCGATCTCGATTATCATCATGGTGAGTGATAAAATGATAATTGCCATCGTTTCTTGCGGCTTTCTTTGACATTGTTGCGGCAGAATAATCCTTCGTGGCAACAACGCCACAGTGAGGATTGGACGAGATTCCTTCGCGTCAAAAAATTGCTCTTCTGGCTCGGCGGCGACGACCTCTTGAATTGTGGCCGTGTGGTAAGTTCTTTCAGATTCTTCCCGCGGCGCCGAAGAATTGACTCTTGAACGTTCAAGCCAGAGTTGAACCTTGGAGGAGCTAGGCAATTTTGGGATGCTGAGATCCAGCCTCGTGATCAGCGACGAATCCGATGAACACTCTTCGTAGAATATACCACCGGTGTCTGAGCTGTCGTCCGAGACCTTCATGAGGCGCCGGCATGGTATGATGCAGCTGCGCGTCAGCATCCGCTTAATTCGATATTTGGCCCTCTTGAAGAACGAGGGCCTCGCCGCGTCCACGGCGAAGGTGCGCAAAGAGCTAATGTTGTAGCTCGTCCTATCGGAACTGCGCTCTGAGCGCTTGGACGCCATTTTTAGAGAGTTGGCCGTCAGCTGAGCGTGGGCTTCGTTGCGCACCACAGGGATGAAAGATTTCGTGGCCTCGCAGGTTGCATAAGAGCGGTCGTCAAAGAAGACAAGTATTTTATTGTTTTTTTGTTTTTTTAAATTTTACGAGGCGATGCGATGTGATGATTTTGGGCGGGGGAGGGTAGGCGAAATTTCAAATATAAGAAACAGAAGACATTCCAAACAAAAACAAATGAAATACCGGAACTATTTAATTAAGATAAGTATAAAACGGGGGGCAAAAATACTTTCAACTATATCTTAAACACGAGCGGGCCTCCGAGAGACTCCAAATAAAACTTTGCGCTGGGGCTGGGGCCAAAAGTTAAAGAATATCTTGTGTTGTTTTCTTCGAGTTAAAATTATTATGCTGATAAAAATAAGGATACATTTAAAATTAAACAAAAAATTCAGAAAGTTTTGAAACGTTTAATCTTTCCGATATCAATATAATCCATAATTTTACAATGCCGCAAAATCTACTGAAAGTTTTTATTGTACTTCCGCCAACAAGCTTTCCATTCTTGGAATCTTCAAATTTAAAAGGACATATATAGACATGGTAAAGCGAGAACATACCTTAGAACATTGTTGAGGACTTGTAAAGACTAAATCAGTCAGATATAATTTAAAACATTTTTTGGCTAAAGCAAAGATTACGGTGCTCTCATCTATTTACATTGTTGATATGGCAGAGCGTGGCGTACTTCCGGGAATGGAATTATGTATTCATACGACTATAATTTACATTGAGGAAGGGAAGAGAACATTGTATTCTTCCGACAATAATTTATATAGAGGAAATAAGTGTAATTATTTTTATCGATACATTTTATTAATGTGTTTTTAGGTTTGGCTATATGTTTACGTGTTAGGTGTTAGGGATAGGTTTAGGGATAGGTTTAGGGATAGGTTTAGGGATATGTTTAGGGATAGGTTTAGGGTTAGGGTAAGGGTTAGGAATAGGTTTAGGGTTAGGGATAGGTTTAGGGATAGGTTTAAGTTTAGGGATAGGTTTAGGGTTAGGGATGGGTATAGGAATAGGTTTAGGGATAGGTTTAGGGTTAGGGATAGTGTTAGGGATAGGTTTAGGGTTAGAAATAGGTTTAGGGTTAGGGATATGTTTAGGGATAGGGTTAGGTTTAGGGATAGGGTTAGGTTTAGGGATAGGTTTAGGGTTAGGGATATGTTTAGGGTTAGGGATATGTTTAGGAATAGGTTTAGGCTTAGGGATAGGTGTAGGGATAGGTGTAGGGATAGGGTTAGGTTTAGTGATAGGTTTAGAGATAGGTTTAGGGATAGGTTTAGAGATAGGTTTAGGGATAGGTTTAGGTTTAGGGATAGGTTAAGGGATAGGTTAAGGGATAAGTTTAGGGATAGGTTTATGGTTATGGTTAGGGTTAGGGATGGGTTATGGATAGGTTTAGAGTTAGGGATAGGTTTAGGGATAGGGTTAGGGTTAGGGATGGGTTTAGGAATAGGTTTAGGGATAGGTTTAGGGATAGGAATAGGTGTAGGGATAGGGTTAGGTTTAGTGATAGGTTTAGGGATAGGTTTAGAGATAGGTTTAGGGATAGGATTAGGGTTAGGGAAAGGTTTTGTTGTATAATTATTAATTAAAAAATAAAGTTTGCACTATTTTTTTAATGACGTTGTCATGGTTGATGAGATGACGTAATATCACATCCGGCCTTTCCAACTCCGAGTTGCACAGACGCGGTAAGTTTGATTTGATTAATTTTTGTGAAAAATTCTTGGTGACGAATGCCGAATTTACCGACCGATTGTTATCCTCACCATTTACGAAATGAGCGAGTATAGACTGTGAGTAACAATGATAATTTTCGTTATCGTTGGGCTTTCATTCATTTTTTTTTATCTTTAATTTTTTTACAATTTTTCTTGAACTTTTTTCACATTTTTTTTCTCTCTAACCGAACCCCATTTTTAATCATTTTTATGCACTACTTTTTCCGCCATCTTTGTCACGTGTTCACAACAAAGATGGCGGCAAAAGTACCATAAAAAGGGGGCACAGCTCTCTTTGCTTTCACCCATTTTTTTTGGTGCGAGTAGGCTACTGCTTTGCGTTATTGTAAACATTTTTGTGATATATTAACAATTGAAGCTTTAAATTTAAATACCTAGTGTTTTATTTACACACTTTGCCCACACACACTCTTTTGAGGTCTTTTTTATATAGAACATATTTAAGCGTTATTTTTGGCCTAAATTGCTTTAATATTTATTAATTGATGCCAACTTTGATAGCTGCAGTCATATTTTAAAATTATTCGTAATTCTTGTTTTTGTGTAAAATAAAATTAAAAGTAAACACAATAAACCATGAACTAAAATTATTATAAATGTATAAATGTGTGTGTGAGTGTGTGTACCGTTTGACGTTTAGGTTAAACTTATATTCAGATATGTCTTTTATAATGATTGAAGCTTAATCATTTGTTATTGATATTTTTACGCAGTTATTTCTATGGCGTAAACAAAACTGACTAAAATTAATTATCCATATCAAAGATTTTTGGTTAAAATACAAAAATCACTTCTTTTAGTCTTTGAACAATTCATTCATTAAAGAATCGCTCCGTTGTAAATATACTTGTTTTCAAAAGTCATTGTTCTACTTTTTTGTAATTATGACAAACTAGTGTATTACCCATACAAAATGACGGCAGTTTTAAAAATAAATACATTTCAGCTGAAATCTATTTATTTTGAAAAAAATACACATCAGATTAAAAAATAATGTAATACACAACTTTTATTTATTTTATTCATGTATTTTCATTTTGAACAATTTTATGCGGAACGTTCTAAAAGAGTTATTTTTGGTGCAGTAATTTGCTGTGATGGTTTCTAAAATTAGTAGCGTCACGGACGTGACAAACAGGACGTGACATACATTGCAAATTATGTATATTGATTATTTATTCACTAACATATAACACCCAAACTTTATTTTTTCTTTATCTTTAGAATAAATCAGAAAGAATCGTGAGTTGTATGACGATCGCCATACTATACCTTTTTGATAGTAGAAGATCGTTGAGCCATAATTTATTATTTAGTAATAATAAATCGCCTAGTTACAACAAAGTTTAACGATAAAAAGATAACTTGCAAGAACTGTATCAATGATTATTTAGGTTTTAAAAAAATGTACAAATAACTCTAAAAATTCTAAAAATGCAATCGATGCTTGTCGATTTTAAAACGGAACGCAATGAAACTTAAGAAAACAAAAACATTACGTTACGGTGGATCGTTCCTTTTTCGGCGGACAAAATACGGCGGCTAATGCGGCGCGCCGCATATTTTCCGGCGGATTTTCGGCGGACGAAAATTTTGCGGCTTATCGGCGCGCGGCGTCGGCTGAGGTGTTTTAGCCCCAACTGAAAATTGAATCTCGTACCTCCATGTCGGTAAATCGATTACGCTAATGTTTTGGCCACCAAGGTTCGACAAATATAGTTCTTTTTAAACTTATAATTACAACTCTTGACAATCCACTTCTGACGTCAACACAATGAGATTACTTGTATCCCTCTAGGGCGAATTGATGCGTCGTTCATTGATGTGAGTGAGAATATTTTATATAGACAAAAACTAAAAATGCATTAATTTAATTACGGTACATTCGATCGATCTGAAATTTGTAAACAATGCATTGTCATCCAAGATCTATATGTGGTAAAATTTCGAGATCTCTAGGACCATCAGAAGTGGTTTCATTTTACGTTACAAGATTTGACAGATACAACATACTGCTACTTACTTAGTCATACTACATACAATATACAACATACAAACAGTGTGACGTAAATAAAAGCGTGTAATAATAATAATAATAAATAGAAGTAAAAAAAAAGATTTTTAAAAACCACGTTTTTAGAAGCGGACTAAAAAGAAGAAAATAATTTAAAACTTGTAAGTTCAAGTATACTTCTATTTAATATGACTAAAAACGTGGGGCGGGCGCTTATGAGGTTTAACATATGCGGTTCACTCATTCTCTCACTTATAGATCTCTCTTTTGCCTTCTAAATTAGAAATCTTTAATTTTTATACCAAACACTCACCCCACGTTTTTAGTCATATTAAATCGAAGTACTTGAACTTACAAGTTTTAAATTATTTTCTTCTTTTTAGTCCGCTTCTAAAAACGTGGTTTTTAAAATTCTTTTTTTACTTCTATTTATTTTATTCTTTTTAGTCCACTTATAGCAACCTGGTTTTTAAAAATCTTTTTTACCTCTATTTATTTTACCAAACACCTCAAAAGCGCCCGCCCAAAATTTTAAAAACATTGTGATGTGGTCACGGGGCGAACTCACGGATGTCAACAAAAGCCGACGGTACCGATGCTTTCATATAGACTATAGATAAACTTAAAAGTCCAATAATTTAATAACGGTACATTTGATCGATCTGAAATTTTGATACAATGCATTGTCATCCAAGATCTATCTGTAGGACCATCAGAAGTGGTTCAATTTTACGTTGGCAGATTTGAAAAAATCTTGGACAAACAATGCCCAACGAAAGCGAGTTAATAAAAACGTGGTAATAAAACAAACCCGTAAAAACAAAGTTTTCTACTATAAATCCCTTATATTTTAGTCATAATTAAAAGTATTGATTATGTTTCAACGCCACAAATATTTACGGACTGACACCGAGTGATGTCCCCTGTCTTTTAACGGGGGATGGGTCGTGAGGGGGTGTCGGCACGACGGTCGACGTCTAAGCGTCAACTCAAACTCACGTGGAAAAAAGCAATAACAAACCGTGAATTTGAATTACATACCTCATATAAGGATAAACTAAAAATGCATTAATTTAATTACGGTAAGTGCGATCGATCTGAAATTTTGATTCGATGCATTGTTAGGTCAGATGAGTCAGTGTGCCAAATTTCAGCTCGATCGGATCACGGGAAGTGGGTCATTTTCAACTTTTGTTTTTCCGCCCGCCCACCCATGAGATGATGAGATGACGACAGACAGACAGAGACGGCCGCGAAGTTAATATAAGGGATTTAAAAAGAACATTCAGTCGAGGCCCCCCTCCCCCCTTCGCTTCCATACGCAAAATCCCGTTAATTTAAGACTCCCCCCCCCCTTCTTTGCGTAAGTACTATATGGATGCCCCCAAACATGAAGATAATCCAGTACTTAATAATAAATATTTCCTTATAAATGATTCTCAGGATTTACCGGCCTGACAGAATCAGCAACCTTGAATTGTGACAGCAGATAAGGCATATGCCAATAGAGTAAGAGATTCTCCAGAGACGATGGTGATGGATTGGCCATACTTTGCGAAAACCTGCTTCCAACACAAGGGATGCCTTGAAATAGAACCCTCGGGAAAAGAAGAAAAGAGCTTTGCCAAGAAATACTTCGCACCAAGATATGGAGGTAGACATCAAGAAACTTGGACATAATTATTGGAAGAGGCTGAAGAGATAGGCCTAGGATAGAGATGCCAAAAGGACTATTGTGGAAGACATCAACTATGATCGACTGCTGCTCCTCGTGGACGAGAAGAAGTAGAAGAATGAATGTAAATAAACATTAATTGAAACATGTTGCTTACAATTCAAGTTCCCTTTGCTGTTATTGGCTGAAATTACTAATAAAAATTGAAGTAATTAATTTTAAACAACATGTCTATGAAACTTAATTATCTTGATTTTAAAAATAAAAAAACCCCGTTAAAAAACCAAGTTTTTGACTTTAAATCCTTTATGTATGAGTCGTAACTAAAAGAATGTTCATTATAATACGCAGCGCAAGACAATCCAAAAATAAAAATTTGTAGTTGTGTCGTAAAACATGTTTAATATAATGCGCACCCATCAGGAATATGTTTATAAAAAGTGTTGTCAATAAAATACGCACCTAATTGCGCGACAGAAACGTTGTTCAATATAATGCGCACCCTTGCACTCTATCTAAAATAAAAACAACCCGTAAAAAACCAAGTTTTTGACTATAAATCCTTTATGTACGAGAAGTAACTAAAAGAATGTTCATTATAATACGCAGCGCCAGACCATCCAGAAATACAAAATTGCAGTTGAGTCGTAAAACATGTTTAATATAATGCGCACCGATCAGAAATATGTTTATAAAAAGAGCTGTCAATAAAATACGCACCTTGTTGCGCGACAGAAAGGTTGTTCAATATAATACGCACCGCGACGCTCTATCTCAAAAAATAGCATGATACATAGGAATAAATAAAATAATCTAAAAAATCAATAATTTAATTACGGTACATGCGATCGATCTGAAATTTTGATACATTGTTTTATCATCGGTACGAAACTGCCTGCAAAATTTCAGCTCGCTATCTTGCGAGCAAGTGGGTTAAAAATCGATCAAAAGTTTTGGCGACAAGCAAGCAAGCAAGCAAGGTCCGCCGCAGACACCACGAGTTAATATAAAGGATTTAAAAATAACATGATACATAGGGATAAATAAAATAATCTAAAAAATCAATAATTCAATTACGGTACATGTGATCGATCTGAAATTTTGATACTTAGTTTTTATTATAGCCACCAAACTGCCTGCAAAATTTCAGCTCGCTAGCTTACGAGCAAGTGGGTTAAAAATCGATCAAAAGTTTTGGCGACAATCAAGGGTGCAGACACCACGAGTTAATATAAAGGATTTAAAAATTACAATTTACAGAATACAATTACAAAAAACTCTTATCAGCATATTTACCGTCTCATGCTTATGTACTTAGGTTGTAATCATCACATATTTAGGACAAACGACCGTGAAATGGCTAAATGTACATTGGTTCTAACCATCACACACATATTTTGGGTAGAGCACTGTCACAAGTCAAGGTCATGGAAGAAGTACATTATCGTAACATGTTCCTGTCGTTTAGTATTATCCTCTGAAAATGGTGTCCATAGGTCTATACCAACACATGTGCATGTCTTAGGTGTTAGCCTCT